>JANPWX010019667.1:353905-385057 GCA_024734555.1 Trochalopteron elliotii
GGGTCGCGGCAGATGTGCGGTAGGAGTGAGGGAACATCAACACACAGCCCCGCAAAGCCACGGTCCGCTCCCGATCCCCCCGGCTGCGGACAGCACGGGGAAGAGGGGGAGGAGGGTGCCCGGCCCAGGGTGAGGGGGATGGAAAGTGGTGGAAAGGTCCGAAGCGGCGGGGGTGATCAGCGGCTCTCGGTGCACCGCCACTGATGCTTTCCAGATTCGGCTTTATCTCAAATCTCTTCCCCAAAGGAGCAGGGCAGTTCAAAGCATCTTGCTGCGACGGCTGTTTATCCTTGTGTACAGCTGCCACTTCCCCACCATTCATAAAGACGGAGATAATCGACATCAGACTCTGATAAAGCAGCGCATCAGATCTGGCTTGTTGTACCATATCCTGTTTTCACCTTAAAATGCTTGGGACCAGGGGAGCGAACCTGCAAAACGACCGTGCCTTTGCAAAGTGTTGGGAAAATGCATTGGCTTTGATCACCACGTAACTTCCTACAAGTACCAGAAGCTCCAGGGACATGACAGGGTGCAAACCAGCCTTTCTAGTACTTTCACCTGCAATATAAAAGACCTCTTTCTGCAGCCAGAAAAGTCAGGGAAATGTGAGCAACGGTTTGTACTCATATATCATCACAGCCAGAAAAGTCAGGGTTGTGCAAGGAACTGTAATTCCCATGTTAAACCAGCACAGGAGTAATAAATGGTGTAAGATCAGAGCAACACGCTTCTATTTTTTTCCCCTGCCACACACAACATTTAAACAAGTAATTTCACCATTCTGTGCCTCAGTTTCCCATGTCTCTAAGAGGAAGTTCCTGATAACAAAATAAGTAAATAAACAATGCAGATCACCATATATGAATCAGCAATGATTAAGCCGTTGATCCCTTTGGTATGTTGTCCAGCACTCAGAAAAAAACTAACAATAAATGAACTGGGAAACTGTGGGATTTTTCAGAAGTTTATCCTGACTAGCACACGGTCCACTGCCACCATGGTCTGCTGCCATGTTCTGTGAACTGCCAGCTTCAAGGTATTTCTCTCCTCTAGGCAACACTGTGTATTGTCTCTACTCCTGTGCTCAGTTAAGCAAAGGAGTGCTGCATGGCAAACTTTTTTTCCCCACTTGTTTTGGCTTTTGCTCTCAAGAGGATGTTTCAGATGTTTATTCTGTCATAATTACTCCTTTTTCTTTATACAAATGAGTAAGCAAAGACAGGACTTGCTGTCTTGAAGCCAGAGAAAGCTGTGGGCCTTTCTCACAGGGCTAAGCCCTCACCTCTTCCATGCAGCCTCTGCTGATTTGGAGATAACAGGAAGAAAAACAGGACCTGGGTGCTTGGACCTGAGAGCTCAGGAGACACATGTCTCCCCATCATGTTCCTTACCCTTCCACTCAAAGTAGAAAGTATCCAGTGACAAGGTCTGAAATGAAGATAGGTTTGCACTGCTGTAACCCCTGTGATGTCTGTCTATAGATAACAAAGGATTTAATTTAACATTAACATTCCAGCAGTGGTCACCAACCCTCTCAAAATACTCCTTTTTTTAAAGAGATTGAATCCCAGAGCACAGAGCCGAAATCCTTTGGATGATTTCCAGCTCAGACACAAGTGTCATGAATACAGAAGTACTTTGATTTTAAAAGGCCTGTATAGAGGCCTGGCATAAGTATGTTTCCAAAAAGGTGTTTTTTTTCTCAGAGCTTTTGCCACTCAGTGCAGATCTGATTCACTACCTGAGCTGCTTAGCTTGTCTCTTTACTTTTTCTTTAATCCTTGCCACCCACATAGCACTGTATCAACACACCGCTATCTTTTTAATTAAAAAATATTATATTAGCTTACATATGTATTTATTTAACCCATGCTAACAGCCTTGCTAATTTAAAAATTGTAACCTGCAGATGAAGCTAATCCTGTACTCAACTCTTTTTGAAAGCAGGGCCCAAAGTTTTATATTCAAAAAAATTTCAGTGTGATCAATAACTACTGAAAAGAGAGGCTAAACAGCACCATACTTTGCAATTGGTAACTATATTGCAGCTGAATACATTGAATTTGGAGGTTTGGAGCTTCATCAGCTCCATCTCAGCTTTAAAGACCATGCAGCCAGGGTCATCCTGAGAACAAGGCTTTCGTCCTGAAAAGTGTTGAAGGGTGGCGGTGGTTAAGGAAACACGGAAAAGTTCCTGTTGCCTCAGGGAAGGAATGGTTGGGGCTGTTTTTATATATAGTAAATAAGCAGAATGGGATTTCTCGTGCGAGGGACGCTTTTCCTTGTGCAGGGTCATGTTAGTTTTGACTTGCCCTACTCAAGCACGTATGAAGTTGATTAAGCTGCACACTAAACTTTGGAACGCTCTCAAAGAAAAGAATGAGGAATTCAGTGCAGTAAAGTGCTTATCAGAAGTTTTATTTACACTGTTTACATAGGAAGAAGATGCATTGTTTCCTGCAGTTAATTCATAATGATGTTGCTGAATTAATAATACAAATTCAAGTTTCTTTTCTGGTTATTGCTGGTAACTGGAATAGCCTAGAAGCAAACATTGATCACTGCCTTCGAAGAGCATTTTTCTATAGTGGAAAGGCATGGCCTCTGAACATGAGGAGAAGGGTGTTCAGAGCCCCCCTGACTCCTTAGAAATAGAGAAGTTGTTTGCATGCATGAACATCTTGAGGAGTTATTAATTATCTGCAATCACTGGTCTCCATCAGAGCAGTTGTGTTAGGCTCAGTACAAATGCATGCAAGAGATTTGAAATTTTGATAGTGGTCCTAAGCATAGAAGATTATTTTTACCCCTTTCTATTCCCACCTTTAAAAGAGCTATGACCACGATGTTTGGGGAGGAAGGGTGGGGGTAGGGGAGCGCAGGGATTTTTTGTTTGGTTAGTTGTTTTTTTTAGATGTTTCACTGCAGTCTTCAGAAATATGCACTGTGATTATTCCTCATACATTTACAAATGATATTTTCACTGGTGTATTTTCCATCTGCTTCAAACATAAAGCAAGTAACCAGTTATTGTAAATAGTCTTAATCCCACTACAGCATTGTGTTTGCATCAAGTGCCAGGTCTCCAGCTGTCAGCATTGACATGTTCGGGGACATCAGAGCAAGGCTGAAGGTGTAAACAGACAGAAAACAGAGATTTTCGAGAACATCTTGGGTGGATATTTTGAAAGGCCTCATGTTGGTCATTCACAGATTAGGTTCCCTTCCAGGTGAATGCCCAAACTAAACCTGGAAGTCAAGATCCAGACTTCCACTTTGAAGGAATATTGTACAATCCAAGCTCAGCTGCTACACACTCACCCAGGCCTGGGCAGCATAAAGATTTTCCATGCCATTGGAACTCCAGGAGACACCTAGAGCAGTGTTCCATCTCAGAAAAAAAGCCAAAATCAGATAACAGAAAGAGAAAAAAATTCCCGAATTTTTATCTCTTTCTCTCTCTCTAGATAGAGGTGGAATTTCTTCCTAATGTCTACATGATCAACAGTTACCCGGTCTGTAAAGGGCTGCATGAAGCAAGGCATAAATAGGCAGAGCAAAGGCTAGGAGTGAGTGCAAAAGCTCTCAGAAATAATTCCCCAGAAACAGGTCTGAGACAGGAAGGAAGAGAGAGATAGTGCAGAAAAAGAGAGAGAGGAAGAAGCAGAGGAAATCTAGGGAAGAAAAAAGGCTGAAGAAATGCCAAGGAACCATAAAGTCTGCTCAGGGTAAACAGGTATTACATCCTGAAAGATTATGGCAGAGCACCCCACAAAGCATCTGTCAGAGCAGAGAAAAGGTAGAAAGAGGTGGGAAAACAGTGGCATAGCCACAGCAGCTCCAAGTTATGTTTGGGTGGCAAAGAACAGAGGACAAGGTGAAGAGGAGCTAAAAACTGGAGAAGGGCTGTTATTCTTCTTACTTCTTTGTTCCAGCCATCCTTTTGGCGCTTGAAAAAGTGTGAAACTGTGAAAGTTAAAATATTTTATTTCTTTTGCCTAGTAAATTCAAGGGGCAGTCTTACTCTGTGCTACAGCCCAACATGTAAAATACCCAACAAAACTTGCATTAAATAAAAATATTGAGGCAGAGAAAGATACTTCTCATCACAAACACTAGAATGGCACTCAATCCACCTAGGAGACAAAAAGTCTTTGCTTTTTGTCAGAGGCATTTTTGAGAAAACATGTCAATGAAGGACTAAGGCAGTTGAAATGTGATGCAGCTCTTTTGAAAATAGCCATGGAAAAAGGCACATCAGAAAACATGAAATGGTGACCATCAGGCAGAGAGCCTCCAGAGAGCATCACAGCTACAGAAAGGAATTGCTTCTATTTCACAGATAATTACAGGGCTCATCTTAGATTAGCAGCAAAAATAAACACCTTTTGAAAGTATCAGCTAAAACAATAACGCTGTTGACCAAGAAGAAAACACATAAATGAGGGCACTAATCCACCAAAAACAAATCCGGGTGGATACATGGGATGTGGCATCACACTAACCAGACCTGACTTATTTTTTCGGGGGTTAGGTTTGAATTCCGTTTTGTTATAAGAGATTAGAGCTGAAGAATGTGAAATCTTCCATGGCATCCCAGCTATCAAACACCATCCACCTCTGCAGCTCGTATGTGCTCCTTTTTGGTCTGGGGTCTTTTGAAAGGCCTGGGACACTGCTCTGAGTGCATGTACAGCAAGATAAATAGGTTGCTTCTATACAGTCTTTGTAAGAGTCAGACTGAAGGCACTGTGCTTCTGAAGTTTACAAGGCTATGCACCTAAATTGCTCCTTTGATGAGCATCCCGTGGCAGTGTCATATTCTAGAAGCCCTGGATGTTGAGGAGGAAGGTCACTGACCCAGAAATCACTTTTTAACAACAGGCAGTTCCCACATGTATGTAGAAGAAAGTGAATAGATGGGAAAGTAGATCTGATGATTCAAATTGAACTAAAATTTGGGCACTTGTTCTTTTATTTGCAGAGGCACATCGAGGTGGCAGCACAGAGGAAGATGGTCCTGAGAAGTATTCCTTCTTTTCCGCAAGCCAAAAGTCTCTTTTGACTAAAAAAACTGTGGGAGCCCTGTTCTAGCATGCAAGCGTTGGCAAAGGAAGTGCAATACTCACACACCACAGAAACAGCCTGTAAATGACCAGATTCTGACACCATCAACCCATTTAGGATTATGATGGATCCCCAGCAAGGTGTTGGGGTTTATTTGGCCACCTCTATGCCAAATAGTGCAGAGACTAGACACAGAGGCTTGAGCAAGAGGAGACCTTAGTGAAAAATCCATGCTAAATGAAAATTTGCAAATAAAGGCTGGGGTATTTTGTTTGTTTGTTTTTAACTATCTGTGGTTAACTGACAAGCCTTTATTTTGTAGTATAGAATACTGCTCATAGAAGAAAATAGCCTCTTCCAATGGTTTGCAAATGCTAGGAAAAATGTTCCAGTGACTAAGGCATCAAGTCACACCTGTGGCTTATGCAAACTCTTAAGTATTTATTTGTTCTGATGACAGTATCAAGTTAATAAAACAGACACCTTTAAAAGTGAAAAAAAATACTGGGTACTTACAGAAATTATGTTTCACACTATAAAATATTAGAATATGTAACAATAGTTTCCTATTTGCAGATTTCCTCAAGGAGTGTTGCACACCATCCTTCCTAGCTGCTAAACCAAAATTTTTCTATTATGAGCCCATCCACAGCAAGTTGTAGACAGCTCAGGTATCTGCCATGGTCTGGTCATTGTAGATGGAGCCTCTCATAGATTTGCCACCCCACCTGCAGAGCAGGAAACATTATCTCATGGACTGTGCAGCTATTTTGCAACTGTGGCGTGACACAGCTCCAGGCACCTCAGGTAGCTGTAGCTACACCTGTGAGAAAGCTGTTTCTCCATAGCCCACCACAGCATTCTTCCTGAGTACTCCCATACTCAGAGCTATGCAGGGGAGCTGAGGAAGGCCTGTGACACAGGGGGAAGCAAAGCAGCCCTCATGCTGCTCTGCTCATGGCAATCCTTGGAGGCTGTGCCAAAGCAAATGCAGCCTGGGGACTCTGTACATGTGTCCCTGCTGTGGCATCTCCCCCCAGATGTGTTTTCTTTGGCTCAAGCTCCTGTGGAGTCATGGGCACTCTCCAGTGGTAGATGCATTAACACAGATGCAACTAGATAAAAATCCCAAAGTTTTTAAGCACTGTTGGGGAGCAAAAATTCCTTGTTCATATGGCTGTGGAATCATAGTGCTTGTAGCTATGGGCAAAGCCAGGTGCACGGAGGCTTGAGAGATGATTGGTATGCCACAGATGGAAATCTGCCTGTCCTGGGGTGCTGACTGCACCTGCCCTCCTTGGAAAAGCTAGGTCACACATTCACAACAAGCACAACCCCTCGACCCTTACCTTTAAATCTACTGAGGAAGGAATGTTTTAACTTGCATGTAATTTATAAGTGGGCAAATGAACTTTACGCAAATATAACCCCCCCACACTCACAGACTTGGGCAGGTTATTTAAGCTGAAAATCAACCTGGCATGAAGTGGAAGCAACAGTTTTGCACTGACATTGCAGTTTTCCCTGACATGGAAATGGTTGTATGTTTCATGCTTTTATTCTCCTGCATGCTGGTTTTGTTGCCTTATTAGTTGTGATACAATTTTTTTCCCATTTGATTTCCTTCTAAATAAGGCAGCTTCTACTGAGGAGTTTCATTCTGCCCTACAGAGCAACACGTGTAACTCATCACAGAAATGGGCTCGATTCAGACCAGTCACCCATCGCATTGAAGTTAATCTGGCAAAACACAAGCAAAAAAAAAAAAAAAAAAAAAAAAAAAAAAAAAAAAAAAAAAAGAATATGACCTTCACTCCACAGCTTGTGACAGCTCACTCACTGCTTATTTATTCTGCACTCCTTGCAAAAACACTCCACACATTCAATCACATCTCAAAGAAAGGGGTCAAAAGGCAAGTGTTTTCAAACTGTCTCAGTTAAAGAGTCCCTTCCCATTAAAGCTGTGCTGGTTGTGTCAGAGATAAAAGACTGTTTTCCATGAAGACTGACCACTCTGACAAATCAACAATAAATTACTCAGAAATAGGCTCTGGCACATTCATTACAGGAAAATGAATCTCCAGGCACCCTCCATGATTAACAGCAAATGTTTCCTAATTCTGTGGATGGCTGTGTGAAATATACACAAAATTATCTAAATCTTTGTGTTTATTTCATGATTAATGGTACTACTTCTGGCCTGATCCCTGCAGTGGATGGCCAAAGATTAAGAAGTTTAAGACAGTGGTATGGGACACTTGCAGGGAAGAAAATCAATAATGAAAAAGAATTGCAAAAATTTATTATTTTGACCTTGTAAAATGCTGAATACCTGTTTTCTGTGATGGATGTGGGAGATTTCAGTCTGTCAAGAACAGGCAGGAAGCAAACTGAGCATGTTGAGCTAAAGATAATTTTCCTGCCAGAAAAGGGGAAAATCCACATTCAGATGTCCATTAATTGAGGTGTTAATTGTTAGGATAAATACAGAATTTTGCCTTGAGAAGAACCTTTCTCTCCAAAACAAGCAATTTACATCTGGTTTGACTTCAGGCTAAAAAAGTTCTAATCCTTGTCTGTCAATGGAAGTCTGATTTGCCACAAGGAGAAATTGTGCCTGCTTTACACCTATGAATCTGAGACACATTCTTTCCACATTCACCCCTTTGCAGGTCCTTTAATACTACAAGCAGGCAGTGCTTGATCTCCTGCATCTTGCAAGAAGGTCACTCAGAATGTCTGACAGTGCCCAGTGATTCATGATGTGCATGTTCCAGGTGTTCTCAAGGAAATACACAGTGAGGTCTCTAAGGCCTTGGGACACTGTGATAACAGGGATCCAAGTTCTTGCGAAAGAAAAAAACAAATCAATCAGTTCTATTAAAGTGCTTTACAATGTTCAGCATCTCTCAGCAGCAGTCTGGAAGGACCAAAACACTGGAGAATTAAGTTACACTGTTCTTGTAATTCCACATGGTCTTTTGCAGCCAGAATACTGTATTTCAAAATTGTCTTTCTCTTTTTTTTGCTATGTATCATGTAATAGCTTTTCCAGGTCTGTATTTCAGTCCAAAAATAAAAACCCCAAAAGCCAAAAACAAAACCAAAAAAACCAAAAAAGGCAGACCTACAGAGAAAAAAATATTTGCGGAACGATATTTTATTTATATTTAGTTTGATTTCTTAAAGAGGTGAGGGGGATCTCAATACTTCAGAAAGTTACTTTTCTGTATTATATCTCTGCAGCCATTACTTACCAAAGTTAGGTCATCTATTTTTCTGTTTAAAAAATAATGGTCAGAAAAAAAGGAGCAATCAAAGGAACAATCATGATAGTAACTCATTTCCACTGAACAACAGTGAAAATTAGCAATGCATACCTTGGCACTTAGCTGAACCAAGCTGCTTTTCCTAACTGACTCTTCTTCCAGGCATCCTGTCAAAATATTTCCTTGAAATACGTTCCTAGTGTGTGCAGGAGCTATTTATAATCTACAACACTTCTTTTTGGATTAAATACATGTAGGTGGCTAGTTGCCATGAGAGCAAAGGGGGTTCAATGAGTTACAAGAATGTGTATGAAATATTACCCTTGGGATAATGCCTTTCCAAGCTGAGCAGCCCGTACAAGCAACCAGGCTGTCAGACGTGGTGTCAAAGCAGGCACAGCACAGAAACGGGCCGAGGGACGTACCAGCACGGCCTCACCCCACTGCTGCTTTCTGCTTCCCTCTCTGAGGCAACCCTCCAGATCCTGTTCTGGGTTTCAGGCCATCACTAAGGAGCAGCCAAAGAGCATCTCAGGAGGGCTCCTGTTTATTCAGTACTTGCCCTGATTTTATGCAGTGTGTCCATCGGCTGACATCAGCCCCATCACCAGCTAAGTGCCTCTGCAGAGGAGAAGAAATGTTTGTGGAGTGTCTGTCTGAAGACTCCCACGTGTGGCTTGGGCAAGACAACCCTGGCCTCTATGCCATTCATTGCTGGCTTGCTGCCTTCTCCTGCAAGCATTTTTCCTCTGCCTTTCCACATACCATCTCAGAATTCCCACTCCCTCACTGAGTTGGTGTGGGTGACCCCCAGCAGCACTGGTTTGGAGCTGGGGTGACAATTCCCCTGAGGTGTCAGGCTCCCACTCCAGGGGCTGATGGCATCAGACACTCCACAAAGGATATGATTAATGTGTAATCCTAATAGCACATTTCCCCCTTAGCAGTTCAGTCAGAACAGAAGGGAAAACATCCCTTGGCTAATGGTTAGATGCACCAGTTGTGCTACTTGTGCTGTTCTCTAACAGGGTGGGTAATCATTAATAGCACAACACACTGGCAAACTAGTTCGTATGTGGTCACCCTTCAGTCACTCCTGATTTACTGCAGCCTTTACCAATTTCAGTAAAATAATTTGGCATTCAGCATGTGTTTGATGTTCAGCAATCCTAGCTTGTGCTGAGAAAGGCCCTGGTATATCTGACACTCAGATGCTGTCAAAGCCCTGGTGAGCCTTTCACAACCGAAATACAGAGCAGCAAGTATGCCTTTCCTGATATGAAAGAAATGTGACACTCGTGAGGAATTATCTATCTATCTATCTATCTATCTATCTATCTATCTATCTATCTATCTATCTATCTATCTATCTATCTCTATTTACTCTCCTAGCCCAGTCACAATCACTGCTCTGAATGTTTGAGATTGTCCCATACAAGACTTTTCATGAGAACTGGGTCTCTCTTTGCTCTATGGACAGTTACCTGCAACTTGGCATTTAGTAAAAAGTTTGGGCTAACCTTCGGGCCAAAAGGTTATGTGGATGCCATAGAAATACATCATATCTCATACAAAACAGCCATCATTAGTGCAGCAAGGCAGCAAATATTCCTAAGGATCAATAAACTAGATTTGATTAAATACCACTTTTTCTCCCTCTATATTTCTGTCTTCAAAGAAAAGCATTGAGGCTGAATAAGGTAAAATATGTCAAAAAGAGCCATAAACAGCTGAATTTTAAGGATTTTGTTGCTTTGAAAAATTAGATTTAAGCTGTAAGTGAGTAGGGGAAGGGAAAAGCACAAGATGACAATTTTCAGCTCTGGGATGAACTCTGGGAAGCTGCTTGCTCCCATAGATGAGGGTCGGGGGCACAGCACAACAGTGAGAGCCTAAACCCTTGGCTGGTCACAGCCAAACCAAGAAGGATGAAGGTAGAAGTAAGACAAAGGGAGGACTTCCAGGGAATCTGGTCAACTATGTAATAACATGAACTATAAAAACCTGCCCTTGTGTGAGGACTGCTTTGCAAGAACAACCAGACTGACATTGCAGCAGAGTTGTCTAAGTGTTAATTTGTGAGCAAATTACAAGAACATACAACCCCAAAGTTTTCTTATTCAAAATATTTTGGATCCGTGCAAATGCCTGGGGTGTACATACCTGCAGAGAGCAAAGCCAGAGCAGAAGAGAGAAAGGGAAATACCAGAAACATTGTGCATGACAAAATTTTTGCATGAGGATGAAACATGCGGACTTAACTGGGCACAATGGCAGTGGAAAACTGCTCATTGTATTCCAGTGTTTCTGAGGACAACGAGCCATGAAAATTAAGGGAAATATGTCTTCAAAGTGTCTTCTGTCACCCCAGCAAACAAAAATGGGAAAAAGAGACAAAGGCAGTAAATTAGAACTGAATACAACAAGGATGTTTTCCCCCTCCACAACTCTACAAAAATATCTGCTGTTTAACAACTGTGAATTCTTAAGCTACATTCTCCCAGCATCCTGCTTACTTCTGTAGAACTCTAAGTATGAAAATCTCTACAGCAATTCTATCCCTTCTTTTGCCCCTTCAGCCACTGGGGGTTGCCAATGAGATGCTGGTGGCATCTGGCCTCAAGTACAGGTGGAGCTGCAAGGGAAGTGAGGATCTGCAGCCCCATGGCTAAGAAAATAGCACATGGAAAACCATCTCCTCTAAAGGATCTCTCTACCTGCTTCAAAGCAATTTCTTGTGACTAGGGAGCAGAGATGGAAATGGCCTCCTACCCCTCACAGCTCATCCCATACCAGTGTATCCCAGTAGCTCAGCTTTCCACCCAAACCCCTTTTCACTCCCCCAGCCATCACCATAAACACTTCAATTTTCCAAGTGCAGTGGTGGGAAGGAGAGCTCTGCTTTCAGTGTTCACAGCCCATCAGCTTCAGACAAAGACCAAAACGGAACCAAAATCTCTGCCAACTTTCTGACCCAGCTTGCTTTCTGGCTCTGAGATGTGGCTGGCTCTGCTTCAGAAAGGCTCTGACGACAAAAAGCACAAGGTCTTTCTCACAGGGCCTTTCTTACACCCAGAGGTATCCCAGGTTTTACAGAAGTTCTCCTCATCTTTTCTTCACAGTCACGGATTTTTACTGACCTGCCTCATTGGTTAATTGCTGTGGAGGACCAGCTGCCAGAAACAAACAGCTGAGCGAAAGACAATGACTTAATTTCATCACATGTGGATTTTAACAGCATTCCAGCCTCTAAATGCAATAAGAAAGGAGAGCATGGAAAAGAGAGATGAAGCTGCACGCAAGCCCAAAGCCAGGAGTAGCTCAGATAATGTGAAAAACATGATCAAGGTAAGATGAGCCCAAGTAGATGAAAAAATTTCTTTATAAGAGGGACACAGAGGTTAAACTGATGTGAGCTTAACTTTAGCCTAGCTGCCTAAACAAGGACACCCTTCCTGTCAAGAACAGCCTAGGGCTATGCATGGGACACCAACCTAGTAAAATAATTCCTAATAATTCATTAATCAACTTGGGACATCAGTACTGTAAAATGTAGCAAGTGCCCATAGCTTTGCCGACACTTCTGCAGTGCGTGGGCGATTACCAAGCACACAGGATGTGGTAAGAGCCAGCAGCTGTGTAAGAATCCAGAAGAGGCTGTTGACAACTGAGCCTTTTGGGTTGTAAGCAGAAGTTTTGATGACTTTTGCTGAATGGAGATTTTGCTGCTGTCTGCAGTGACTCTTACACATCACACATTCATTAAGTGAGAAAATGGATTTATGCAGATGGGAGCACTAAGCCTGAATGCAGGAGAGGTTTTTGTATCACCTCAGGAAAGGCAGAGTTGGGTAGGTAGAGCAAGGAAAATACACCAAGGGAG
Organism: Trochalopteron elliotii; assembly: GCA_024734555.1. NCBI lineage: Eukaryota > Metazoa > Chordata > Aves > Passeriformes > Leiothrichidae > Trochalopteron > Trochalopteron elliotii. Next base: position 366,128 of record JANPWX010019667.1, read on the forward strand.
TAACAGCATTCACAGGTAGGAAAATGTGGAGTTCTCAACTTCACTGCATTAAATTAGGCTTGGGTTCAAATACATCAATCCAAAGCTGGGTACAAATGAGCTGCTAAACTGTGAAAAGAGGCAGGCAGGTAGGCAACATTGCATTTTATTTAGTTGAGAGAAAGACTTCCAAAATAATTCCTGCTGCCTTATCTCTGCAATGTACAGAGAGAAGCTATTCTTCCCATCTTTCATTGTCCCTTTTGTACTGGAAAAGTCCCTTTGCTTTTCCTCTTAACTGGCTGCTGTTGTGCTGTTGTGTACAAGTCCTTTAGGAGAAACTTTTAAAACCTAATTACTTAAATGGTTACTGCATTTGAACAGCAACACTGTTCTCGGTGGAATTGGCTCAGAGGAAGACCAACCTAAAAGCAATTTAAGATCCTGTTTTAGAGTTCAGCTTGGGCCAAATGCATTAAATCCTAACTGATAGCTTCCTTTACAAACAATCAGTTTAAATTACTTCCTCTGACCTCATGTTGGCAACTGACATTTCATTCAAAATTATCAAAGTTACATAAGATTTAACAGAAGTTCATCCCTGGTGGAATTTCGGAGCTCAAGTTAAAAATTGGATTTCACAGTTGTGTGCCCACCATCCAACAGAGGGACAGAGACCTCCTTTGGGTGTTGGAGGATAAATCACTCCTAAAACACTGTGACCACTGGGTATGCAGGGCCTAAGCCAAAGTGACCTTGGGTAGAAACCAATTAGGACCAGGGGTGATTCTCGGCCAGGATTACCCAACTGCAAGCTTGAGGAAGCTGGAAAGAAAATGTATGTGCAATATTGCCAGAAGCCTCCTGTCCTAGGGTTCAGCCTAGGGTTCAGGCAAGTAGGCTGTTAGGAAGAGGTCATGCCTGAGTAGTTGTCTCAGCTCACTCTTTACTGGAAACCTTGCACACACTGACAAACTCCAGTCTGCACTTCTTGTTCACTGGTCCTCTTGCAGCAGAGAAGAAAACGCTCCCTTTTGACCCATAACCCTTTTTTACATGCTTTCCCCAGGGCAGAGAACAGTTTTCTTTACTATATATAACTTCCCTGTGCATATTTCCAGAGTGACTTTTTTACTGCTAGCAGTTATTTCTTTGAAGGCTTTGCAGGGTTTCATTTCCCCAGAGGAACAAGTCTATAGCACTGGTCAGTCCTGAGTCTATAGTATTAACCAGGGATGCAGTCTGTTGAACACTGACAGAGTGATCTTCAACTACTTCAAGAGTTTCCCTTGTTTCATTAGAATCATTTGCAGTCACAGGGGCCATCCTCTGCATAGTTAACTTTAGCACAATGTTGTCTGTTTTCTTTAAAGAAAAGGATTTGAATAAACATGTGGACTGTTTATGTCAAAGAGTTTGAATGTGAATTTAACTTTTCAAATCTTGAGGGAGTTAAGCAAGTTAATCTCATAGCTAGACCACTTACCCATTTGGGCCATTTTGAACATGCTTATTTCTGTAACTATTGCATTTTTATGCAGTCATACCCTTCCCATACCCCTTTACTTAAACCTGAGATGTGAACCATAGTAGATGAGATACACACAGTTTTTTAAGAGCATCTTCAATTTATGCTTTCTGGATATCAGACATGTACACAGGACTACCACTGACTAGATGCAGCAGGAAAGAGAAGTTGCTATTGTTTACTTCTCCTGAGGTCATCAAGGGGAAGAGAAGAGGATTAAGAAGCTGCAAACTGACTGGACAGTTGGACAGCGTGCCATCCACTCCATACTCCACAGGGCTGCTGAGTGATGCTCCAACAAGAGGGGTTAGCAAATAATCATCACTTTAAATTTCTCAAGGAACAATTCAAAAAGTTGGGCCATTCCCTGGGTGGTGCAGAGTTGATGAAAAAGCCCACTGTAGTACCCTTTCAGCTGCAGGGCTTCTACCAAGATCTTCCTTTGTGCATGGCCAACCACACACACAACAGCCCCTGTGCCCCATGTAAGCTCCTGGGGTGGTGGGGCACCTACAAGATGCACCCAGAGCATGGTTTGAGCCAGAGACACAGGGGAGACAGGGAAAAAGAGGACAGAGGAACTGAATACAGGTCCAATGAGAGAAAAAGGGTGTGCATGTGTGTTCAGGGCAGCTCCAAAAAGTTCTGGATGGTGCAGGAACAGAGCCAGAGCTGCAGCTGCAGAGGCAAGGGAAGACACTACTTGCTGTTAACCATTTACTATTTTTCCTGGTCTGCTACAGAAGCAATAATCATTTTCTTGTACAAAGCTCAGACAGATGGCTCGCTCTCTGTGGGATTTCCCAGGCAGGTTCCCAGAGGACTACCTTGAACACCAGCTGTTTTGCTGACTCCGGCCAGCAGCTCATGGCTTCTGAGGCTCAGGCTTCAACATGGCTAAATAATTGGCAGCAAAAAGAAATCTCTTTGCTCAGTAGAAATATTTGAAGATTTGCTGGAAGCACGTATTTTTTCTGCACTTAGAAGAAATCATGGCAAAATGCATCAGGAAGGGTATTTAGGAGGGTGTTCTCAGCAGAGGAGGTGAGAGATCATGCTGACAAACCCCTTTTTTTCAGAGTGCCACAGACTGCATTTATTTATTCTCTTTTACCACTAAGAGAGGTCAAGCTACAGCCAAAGGAAGACCTCTCTGAAACTGGAATGCAAAATTGCTGAACTTCTGTTTTAAGAAGCACCATTAAGTTTAATGACACACACTCAAGAATGTTTGAAGTTATACGCCAGTAAAATACAAATGCGTTCCTTTTTTTACTTACTGATTCCTGTGGCAGACCAGAGCAGAGTTATGAAACACTGCAGCACCTCAAATAGTCAAAAAATAACCAAGTCTGTACACATTCTCTTCAGCAATGTAATTTATATACACTTTTCCACATGGTAACTAAAAACCTTTTACCTTCTCTCTGAATGTAATAGGAGCCAAGCTTACACTTGAATTTCCTTTACTGTCAGCAAAACCATTAGATGGCAGTACATCCCAAATTATTCTTAGCCATGCCACAGTATTTTGGTGGTGCTACAATACATTTACCATCTGTTGATGGTACCATTATGAACATCACAAACATTTAGTATGATTCATAGAAACCATTTGTCCAGATAACAGCAAATAGAATGTGAATGTTAAAAAAACAACAAACAAAAACAACCAACAAAACACACAAAGAAAGGAAAGAGTAAAAAATAATTTGATCAGAGAAGCAGGTTTATGATAGGAACTGTGCCCTCCAGTCTGCAAATGGAATGTAAAAAAATTCCAAGCTTTAAAAACCCCTAACAAACAAAAAACCCACAGTCAAGCCAAACTAATACAGAATAGCCCAGTCGTCAGAGGTATTTACTAGTGTTGCCACAGAGTCTTTCAGAACAAATCTCATATCAGGACACCTATTGCATGAAGGAATTTCCATTCTAGCACAGGATGAAGGGGCCAGTAAGCAGGAGCAGGTCCTGCCCCACAGCTAGAGGCAGTCACTGTGCAGACAGCATCTCAGCACTGCTCCCACGGGAACCCCCAGGACCGCTGCCTCGCATACATCTGTGCTTCAGGCACATTTCATCACCAGCTACTTCAATGTAAATTACAAGGATGTTTATTGCATTGCAGAGAGAAAACATTTGACCAGCAAATTTATACCACAGTGCTTTCATAATTCTGTGGGAGGTCACCACAAGTTAAGCAGTCTGCCTTCTTAATCTAGCCTTACAAAATGTACGGTGGCGTTCATCACATTTTATGTCCATGAAAATCCCCTAAGGAGTTACTAATCATGATAAAAATGTTCTCATCCTGCTAGGCTATGAAAAGTCAGTGCTAAATGTAGATTTGGTTTAGGATGCCCAGAATCCAGAAGAGAGAGACCCTTGGTCTGTTCCTGGTGCCACTGACTCTGGGGTCAATTGCAAAACTATTAAAGGCAGAGAGGGAAAGGACATGGGAGAGAGGACAGGGTCTTTCTCCAACTTTCCAACAGGATACACACAGACATTTCCTTGATGAGCCATTTTGTCCCTGAAAACTGTAGTTTTAATTCATTGAAATAATTCCTAAGTTTAAGCTGAACTTTATACTTTATAGTTGAGCCAGAAAATTCGTAGGGAAAGAAAGAAATGAAGAAAGAAAGAAAGAAAGAAAGAAAGAAAGAAAGAAAGAAAGAAAGAAAGAAAGAAAGAAAGAAAGAAAGAAAGAAAGAAAGAAAGAAAGAAAGAAAGAAAAGAAAGAGTAATACTTAGCATATCAATATTGAAAACACAGGTTACTGAAATTCACTGAGCTCCAGAAAGAGTACTTCTCAGTGGGAGATTGGAGTCCTAGTTCTTGAAAACCTCATCCCTGCTTTTATTAAAAATGCCTTCCTTCTCCCATATCCTAGATTCAGACTGAGCAGCTATTCACTTTTAAATCTTCTTAAAGACGACCAATTGTTTATGATATCTCTACTTATATTAATCTGAAGGGAGACTGAAAAACCTCCTTATGGCAACTGACAAAGTTGTGTCTTATCAGCACAACCAGCCATCAGCAACAGGACTTGACCCAAGGCCTTTACTGCTACTGCGAAGGCAAAATTTTTGGTAGAAGCTGTCCCTTTTGGTTCTTCTCCAGATGCACAGCAGAGGAGGTGTGCTTTCACACATATTAAAAAATATATCAGTGTGAACAGTTCATTGATATGCTAAACCACAAGGTTCATGTAGTTTGTCATTGCATTAATTGCTATAAGAATGTAAGCAGTCTGCATTTGAGACTGTATTTAATAATGGTTTAGCAAACAATGTATCATATGTATTAGGACCTCTATTATTGCAAAGCTATCATCCATTTAAAATACAGGAGGTATTTAACAATGTACTCCCTTGCTATTACTTTAGTAAGGCTTTGGAAAGTCCATCTACTTGGTGTCATTCCAAAACTATGATATACAGAGTTATATTCATTTATTTAAGTTGGGACTTTATTGCCATGTCCTTTTATTCAACATTTCCTTGACATTTTTAAATCACAAATCTCTGAGCAGAAGCTATGTGACAAGCATTTTAAAATGCAATGCAAAGGCCAGGAAAGTCTCCATCTTGAGCTGGATTCTAGGGGTAGATGCACTAGAAGTCAGATTTCATGGAGACAAAGCAAAGCGTCTGCTTACACTTTGATCTTTTCATACTTGGAGCTGTGCCTCATTTTAAACTTAACCTCATTAATTAACCTTGGAAGGGGTGAAAACTCTCAGGGGCTAAGCAAGGAGGCAGGGATTTGAGCAGAGACTGTGCCAGAGATGCCAGACGAGATCTAGGCATGAAACAGAATTTATAAAAAGATAAATAGATTTAAAGGATTTTTAAAGTATGATGTTTGGAAGGAACAGCTGATGAAAGGGGGTTTCTGAATCCTGTAAAACTTTTGAAATTCAATGCAATTTTTGTGACATTGTTTCTGGGCTGCAGTGAGCTGAGAGCTCTCCTTTGAGCTCTTGCAAGGAGAGCTGCAGTTGCTATTGCCAGACAATGAGGAGAACAGAACCCACTGCAAGAGGCCCCCAAGAGATGCTGACAGCATCCTACCCAGCAGTGCCATGCTGGGCTCCATCCTGCAGAAGGATTAGCTTCAGAGGAAGTTGAGAGGAATCATCCCAACACTCGACCTTATGTTACACACCCAGCATGGCCAGGACAGAGGAAGGTTTTATATTGTATGCCCTGCTGCTGCTGAATCACAGGGGTGAAACCCAGTCTCATCTGCTGCCCCATGGGTGCTGTGTGCCAGACAGGACACACAGGAATTGCACAGTACCAGACCAGCATGTAAAAAATTCAGTAAAGCAAACACTGACAGATCAGACTTATTTTTACATCTTAAGCCATCTCCAAACAAACAGCAATAGCAGGAAGCTGGGGGATTTGCATTTCCCATGCTAGGTTCCCTGCTCTCCTTCTAGCACAGTATTTTACACGTGAGGATGGCAGAACTCAACCCCTGTGCCAGCCCTGGGTGGAACAGCAACAAGAGCACCCATTTCCCCAGCAGAGCCATGAAACATCCAAATCATCTGAAATCTTACTGGCCAGAAAGCTGGGACCCTCCTGCACAGAAACGAAGAGCCACCTTTTCTTACTCACCCAAACATGAGAACATTTAATTCTGAGATTGCCCAGACTGGCTGGGCAGTTTGTCACTGCCTGAAGCCCATGTAACCTTAAACCACTGTTGTATCAATGATGGACTCACCCTACCACCAGTCTCCTTGAAAGACCACCATCAAGAGCCATATTCATGTCTGGGCTTGTGACAACAGCTGATCAAACAGGACAAATGGCAAAACTGCTTGTGGGAGAAGTAATTGTTTTTCCTTCATTGGGCACCACAGCAGATTGATCCTGCTTGCCCTGCTCCTGCTTGTTACCACCAATGGACACAGCGAGTGCAACTAACACGGGCTGGAGGCCACTGAGCAGCAGGAAAGCTATGACATAGTCATGGAAACGTGGTGGGATGACTCTCATGGTGGGGGAGCTGCAGCGGGTGGCCACAAGCTCTTCAGAAATGACAGGAGAGCAAGGACAGGCAGTGGAGTGGCTCTGTATTTCAGGGAGTGTTTTGGCTATGGAGCAGTCAAGGACAGTGATGATGGGTAGGAATCAAGGGGAAGGCTAGCAAGGCAGATACACCAGTGAGAGTTTGTTATGGACCATCCACCCAGAATGAAGAAGAAGATTAACTATTCTGTAAGTTCCTGCTTGATGTTTCACCATTGACAGCCCTCCTTCTTGTGGGAGACTTGGACTTGCCAGATATCTGCTGGAAATTTACAGGGGGCAGGAGGGGTCTAGGAAATTTCTGCAGAGTGTGGAAGAGAACTTCATGACACAACTTGGTAAGTGAGCCTGGCTAGTGTGGTGACCCACTAGACCTTCAAGCTGTACATCAGGAAGAATTCCTTCACAGAGAAGATTGTTAAATGTTGGAATGGGCTGCCCAGGGAGGTGGCAGTGTTACCATTCCACCAATCCACCATTCCTGGAGGAGTTCAAGAAACCACTGGATGGGGCACTCAGTGCCATGGGCTACTTGACAAGGTGGTGTTCAGTCAAAGGCTGGACTCAGTGATTTCAGAGGTATGTTTTAAATGATTCTGTGATTCTGAAAACTGCCTCCTTTTCACTCCTGCCCTCCAGGAACAGCATATGCCCAATAAAATCAGGATGTCATTCTTATTTCCCAATCCTGTGCATGAGATGGAGCTGGTTGGCTCACTTTCTGAGCTCTTGATGGTAACTGCAAAGAGGAGGGAAGGCAGAGCCTATGCTGTAACAGCAAGGACATGTTTCATCCACTGCCCAACCACAGCTTTGCCCCATGGCTCATGTCCAGCCACTCACCAAGATCCAGCTCTCTTTGAGAGAAAAGGCAGTGCTGAGACCCTCCGCATAGCCTTGACATCTTGAAAATGTTGGTGCAGGTAGAGAGGCCAAGGGATGCTTGAATTTGGCACATCCCCTGATCAAGTACTGCCAAGAATGCTTCTAAGGTCTTTGTGCTGGCAATTAAAGCTGTTAATTCACATGAAGGAACTACCTGTGGAAATATGGCATAAAGCCCATCTTTTCTTGAAAGCAAATCTCCTGCCTAGCGAGGGTCTCCTTGGCAAAAGCAGATATTGTTGACATAAGAAATTAGGCCAGGCTTGGATTTAAGTGTGCTTTTTTTCCCCCTCCTTTTTTTGGAAGTAATAATAATAATATTTTAAGTATATGCATTCATTTGGAAAGTTTTAGGCTTAACATGCACTACCCAGCACTCTGAGATTTCTATGCCTGGATATTCAGGACTGAGTTAAGCCTTATGCACAGTGCTGACATGAATCCCTGCAATATAATGTACCAGGTGACTGCTTAGAGCTCTAAGAAGACAAAGGGAACGATTTGTTTTAGTTGCTAGTGAGCTTGTTCCTGAGCTCGCCTAGTGCTTTTGAAACAAGATGAATCTCGCAGACCCGCTTGTGTTGAAGGCAACACTGATTATGTGTTCCCTCATTTATTGCCAGGAAGATCTGAATAACAAACACGTAGAAAGTATGCATGAAAAAGCAAATACAGCATTAAAGGCTATCAGCTTATTACTTGAGAATGGACAATAGGATATCCACTCGCAATACCTTCCAATAATAACATAAAGCTGAGGTCAAGATTTTTGGATCTCGGCTATATTGGCATTTGTTCCTGCAAGGAAGAAGGGGGGAAAAAAATGTTAAGTGAGGTTCCCACAGACCTTAAAAAAGCAGAAACATCTGTTGCTGTTATGAGCAGCTTGGATGCTGACTTCAGCAGGAGAAAGTCCAGCAGCTAGGCCAGGTCTCTGCTTACCACCACATGCCTCTGTGCTCAATGGGAAATGATCAGAGACAGTTTCAAGGGACATATCAATAATTCAAAACAGCTCAAACTAGCATAAACAAATAAGAATTAGTGCTCTCTTCTTCCTCCCACCAGCAAGACTGGAAGATGTTACTGATGCCTTAAATGTACAGTCTCAAGCACTGTTGTCAGAGCTGTCCCCAGCTGATGAGTTGCTCTACATTGTGCATTTATTTCATTTTTTTAACAAATAAGTTTGAGCTGAAACACTGAGTAGAAATTCCAAAGTGAGTCTTGTTCTCAGGAATACAATCTTCTGTGGGGCTGGTGGAAATGGCAAGTTCTCACGGACTCATTTTTTTTGTTGGAGAAATTAACCCCCATTTCAGTGATCCATTAATTGCTGTTTCTAAAAAGATATGCATATCTTGGGTTTATTATTTTCAGCATACACAATAAACATATCTTCTAACAATAGGTGACATGCAAATGTCAGAGATGTTTTGATAGCGTACTGATGCAAACTGTGCTCTATGAAACTCCTTAATCAGAACCTCTTTTCTAAGCAAAACCTTTTGGGAAACTGCTCTCAGCATTTGCCCAGCAAGTAGCATGGGTAAGTATTCACAAAGACAACACTGCTTCTACTTGGAAAACATCAGACTGCATCAAGGCTGTAGACACCATGAGTCCAGAAGGAAAATGCTGATGACTTGGCATTTTGTACTGCCTAATCTCTTAAATATTCCATGTGGAAGCCTCACAGAAGTAAAGTCCTGTCAAAGGAAAGAACTGCTGGATGCCAGATTTCTACATAAAAACAGATTCCCAAATACAGTGTGTTATTTTGCTTTACATTCTTACATAAAAAACCTTCCAGTGCTGTGCACAGCTCAAGAGCAAAGGGAAATGAAGTTAAGACCTCTGGAACTGAAGGAGTGAATCTTGGCCCTGCTTTCTCCTCACTCATGTGCTGGCATTGACCTGGAGATCTGCCTCCTTGCAACTGCCAGCACAAAGAAATCCTTGCCCAATTTCCAGGAAGAAGGGAGACTGGAAGAAGGGGAGTTTAAAGGAGCACAGGCTTTGAAGCATGAATTTATTCCTTAATTTAGATATTGATGTTATGAAAGTATACTGGGCTCTAAGAAGACAGATTTTTTATTTTATTAACACATTGAAGGAATGAACTTAAAGATAAGAATATGATGACCTGCAGTTTAGATTTTTGCCATAACATTGGTGAGGACATAGGGTTAAAGACATATATGCCAAGAAATAGAGCCACCAGATACGTAGTTTGACAGTTAGACATATTTCTTTTGGCAACAATGTAAGAAAAAAACCTTTTTCCTCCTTCCCTTCCCAACCATCACTCCCTTTGTTGTTGTTGTTGCTGTTGTTTAAGAGCTCCTTACATGAACACTAGGTCAAACATCATCACATGCAGCACTTGGTGTGGTAAAACACAGTAACAGCATACCTAAGGACATCAGAAGCCAGAACTGAGGAGGCAACAGAAGGCAAGGGCTGGTTCAGCCACTGCTGCAGAAAATCCAGGTTCACAAGAATTGGTTGAGGCTTCATTTTTAGGTCTTTTTCAGAAAGCAACTTCCACATTATACTGAGTCTGAGATAATTCAAAGGAAACATGTCCTATGCCTGCCTACAAACATGACCACCTGACAGCATCCTCTCTTGCAGTACCTTCCATCTCCACCTGGTCCAAGGCTGAAGAAAAGGGTGTAAATTATTGCAGAACAGCTGCAAAAAGAGCAACTCCAAGAGAGCAGCCCACTTATGCTCCTGTGCTCAGCACTGTTTGACAATTCTGTCTTTGCATAGCTTTGAAAGCAAGTGAAGAACCACAGGTTCTGCCAAGTGGTCTGAAGGCACTTATGTTCACACAGCTTGGGACTAGCCTTCTCTGAGGCAGATTGACATGTTGATTTCTGAGCAGTTGCTTTCCTTTGGGAAGCATAAGATATTTCCCTTGCTCTAAACCAACTGGTTGGGGTAGTCTGGAGCAGGAAGAGAAAGAGGAATAAAAAGGAGGGTCATTTAAGCATCTGAATTATGTCAGGGCTGTGTTACAGCCCACCAGTTTTTACTGTAAACAGTTTTTAGCTGTTTTTACTGTTTTTACTGTAAGTTAGAGTTATATGTTGCATGCATGCCTGGCTGTACTGAGTCAGCAGTGTCCTGGCGGGTATCACCAGGCGGGCAAGGGAGGGGATTGTCCCATTCTGTTCTGCACAGGGGTGGCCTCTCCTTGAGTTCTAGGAGCAGTTTTGGGTGCCACAATATAAAAGAGATATTAACCTGTAAGAGATGTCCAAAGGAGGGTAACAAGGATGGTGAAGGGTCTGGAGAGGAACTCATGTGAGGCGTGGCTGAGGTCACTTGGTCTGCTCAGCTGGGAGGGGAGACCTCAGTGTGGCCTTCAACACCCTCACAAGTGGAAGCAAAGGAGCAGACACTGATCTCTTCTCTGCAGTGACCAGTGACAGGACCAAAGGGAATGGCCTGAAGCTGTCTCAGGGGAGGTTTAGGTTGGATATCAGCCAAAGGTCTTTCCCCCAGAGGGTGGTTGGACACTGGAACAGCTCCCCATGACAGTGGTCACAGCACCAGCCTGACAGAGCTCAAAAAGTGTTTGGACAGTGCTCTCAGGCACATCATGTGACTCTTGGGGTGTCCTGTGTAGGGCTGGGACGACCCCAAAATAAACAACCTAAATATCCTCTGATGCAGCTTCATGTTGAAAATGTACCATTTTCTGTACACATATGTGCCAATCCTGGAATAGAATTTACTAAGAAATGGTAAGTCATTGCCTAGAGATCTCAGCCCAATATCAATGCAAGGTTCTCAGGAAATAACTCTATTCTAGTGAAAAAACTTCAATCAGAGACTGAAGGTAAAAACAAAATTCTCCCACCCTTTCCCCAACTCTCACTGCACCAAGGACACGTGCCTTGTCCAAAATTAGCAACTTGCGGAGTCAGAAATCCTGGATAAATCAAGAGTCTCTACTTGATGTGATACAGCTACACTAACACTGGCCTCTTCTGAGAGGGTCTCTGCAGTCTGATCAATACACTATATTCTGTCCCTTCCCTCTCCTTGGGAAATGGAGACATGAATGCGTAGGATACTTCCACCTTGTTCTTCACTACATGGACAACAGAGACACACACCAGCTACTGTAGCCTCCTTTCAGATGCAAGTGAAAAGGGAGAACTTTGCCAAATAAGAAGAAAAAAAGACAAAAACCAAACAAATAACAAAACAGAAACACAAAATCCCAAAATCCACCAACCAAATGCCAAACAAACAAACAAACAAAACTGAAAAAAAAACCCCAAACAACTAAGAAGAAAGAAACAAGAAAGAACAACAAAAGTGACATCTTAACTGTTTATGAGTTAATCATATGAGGAATCGTTGTAGTCAAACTGTTAAACTGAAGGCTGCAGATTAACCACCTATAGACATAAGAGATGAAACTTAAGGAGTTTCCCAAAATGGTCTCCCTCAGTGCTTCCAACTTCCACAGTTTCTAACTCGGCTTACCAGATTTAGTGTTTCTCAAAGTCCCGCCTCCTGAAGGCAAATGATTTGAAATGAGACAAGCAGGATGAAATGCTCTAAGATATTCCATCTGTTTTAATTTCAGAGAGACACAAGATATTGTGATCTGAGCACTACCAGATGGGAACTCTTTCAAAAAAAGTATTTTTTTCCCATTAGGAAATGCTGACTTGTTAAAATTTAAACCCTTCTCAAAACTACAACAGTTTTGACCAAAGTTCTCAGATCCAGGTTAGAATCATTGGTCATCAGAAAAAAAGGGATTCCAGAAGCAAGTAATTTGGAAAAATTGCTTTGAGGCATGCATCTGTGGGTACATGTTTACTCAACCAATAAGACCAACATCCACCAGCACATGTCATTTACTCCAGTTCATCAAAAAAGGCAAAGAAAGAACTTTAGCCCACTCATCTTTCCGGGTGGAGGATATTTTTCCATGTCAGGCTTTGGGGAAGTCTGAGGCTAGCAGATAATGTTTATTTTTGAGTGGAACCTAACACACTGGGGCTGTGACTGGAACTCAGCAGGAGAACAATAAAGTGATCATAGGCATTTTTGCATAACTAGTTTCACTTCCAAAAAACTTACTTCTTTCATTTCCCTCCCTGACTTCCTCTAAAGTTCACCAACTGCCAAAATTTCTTATTTCTGGCAAGTGTCAAAGCGTTTTCCAGGCAAACTTGTTAACATACCAGTTGTGTTCCATTTTGAATTCCTCTGGTTGTTTCAATATAGATGATTTGCATTTGATCTAGGCCTTTTTCTTTAGGTAATTTCCACCCCTATGAAGATGCATATCCTGGCTTTCTCTGTCAGAACAAAGGTCATTGGAAAAGAGGGGGAGAAATTAAAAAAAAAAGAAGAGAAAAAACTACTCACAGAGATCAGTCACCTTCCAACATTTAATGCATACAGCCTTGCCAAGCCAGAAAATGAATAAAAATTAGAGTACAGGTCAGAAGACAGAAAAGGGATATTCCTTCCTCTTTTGGTGCTATGTTTTCTATCACTATTATGATTCAGTGGTGTAGTATTTCCTGGTTAGCAGAATCACTCAGAACAATAGTCTTGCAGGAATGTGTTAAAAAACCATTCTTAGAAGTTTTATAATTTGCCAGATACAGGGAGGGGCATATTTCTGTAGTAGAAAGTAGTGTTGAGCATCCCATTCCTGACCATAATTATTGATTGTGATGGTGTCTCAGAGGTGTAAGTAGTCATTTAGGTGAAAAAAAATCCCTTTTAAGTCTCTGCTTGCCAAAGAAGTTCTCAACCAAACCAATACTACATATGAACACCACTGGGAACACACACACTCCCACACTGATGCTGTCAGCAGCAGTCAGCATTTTTGTAAGTCTGGTGTTCAGACCACTTACAGGACACACGAGGTCTAGCATCAATTTAAATGGCACCACCATTATTCTGCCATCATGTATTGCTTAGAAAACCCATGTAAAAAGCATGATGTTATGACCAGGACAAAGGCTGAAATTTGAAATTTCAGCAAGTAGCCAAAGCAGCATCAAGAAAATAAGAATTACATTTTTGTGTGTGTGCGCTGAAAGAACAAAATGGGTGGCTCTCAGGAGTTCATAATCTCTTAGTGTAGAGTTATGCCTTTTTGGCCACCTGAAATAAATAATAAGGCCATAATTTTGCTGAACAGTGATGAGAAAGCCTCAGAGAATAGAAAGAGCTGGTACAAAGCAGTTGGCCAGATATGGCCAGGAATACTTGGCTGTAGAAAGTCTTGGGAATCTTTGTGGAAGTGGAAAGAAAGGGGCCAAAAGTAAAATAGACATGCAGTCACAGTTTCATGAAATCAGTACAGAAAATGCTCTTCTCCCACTGCCCCACAAAAGGAATCTTTTCTGGGTACTGGCACACAGATCTCCAGAAGATCTTTATTCACTGAACAGACTTCAAGCATGCAACACACATATAGCTGCAACCCCACAGCCATACCAGTCTTTTAAATCAAAAGCACCTAGTATGAACCAGACTACTTAAAAATAAGCCATTACACCCTCAAGACACAGTAAAAGGCACACAGCTGCCATGGGAATGCACTTGCAAGCTAGCAAGAGTGATTTCATTTCATTCTCATGAATTTGATTCTTGTATGAAAATACCTTTTGCACACACACATTCAGAACTCCAAACAGTTTCATATTATTTCTTGTTTTAAATAAATTTATTCTGTACTCATATACTAGAACAGCTACTGTGCTTTTTCAAGTTATTATAAAATCTTTCAGCATCAGCTATGTTAATATGCAGCATACGCTATGCAGCCTATCACTGATAAATCAGACCTTAGAATCAAACAATTTGCTTTCATAAATGTGACAATTACTGCCATGGAGATGGCAGATACTGTGAAGGAGACAGATGTCACTCATTGCGCACACTTCCTTTCACAGAACTGCATTATTGCTTTGTATGCTGCAGACAAGTTTGGTCTGCAGCATATATTTACCAGTCAATGTGGATTGCCCATGCACAAAAACTGGGAAAAAATTGTTATTGCTGATTATTTAATTATGTAGATCTTTAACATCAGAACAAAAATAACTTCTGGCTAGAACTGCTATTCCATATGGGAAAGATTTCTCAATACAAATCCACTATAATTTTCTCTTCTCACTGCCCTGGCTTTGTTCTTACTTGAGGCACTAAGCTTGATCCATGCCCAAGCTATGGAGCAGTCCCAAATGATGGAATCAAAACTAACTCTCTCCTCCTGAATTTAAGAAAAGTGCATAGATAATTTAAGAAGTTATACTATGAACAACTACCCTAATCTTGATGTAGCTGGATCAAATCACTCCAATCACTCTCCATCTGCAATTTGTTGTGCTTGTAATGACCATCAAATCAACAACAAAGTGCTCATCAGTGACTGCAAGTCAATCTTTGACTGTTATATCCTGAGAGATATTAATAGCAATGATATGAAAAAAGCCCAGCCATTATTGGAGGCAGGAATAGCAAAGTCTGGCTTTCACCTCCCTCCTACAGCTGCATGTATATAATTTATCACCACAAAAACGTGATGAGGAAATTATTTATTGGCATTCTTCTTCAGAGGTGTAAATTAGAAAAAAGTATTAAATGACCCAACCAGTGCCATACAAAGACTCATTGGCAGATACAGGTATTTAATATCTTTTCGGCCCTTATGCAGGACCATAAAATTATTTCTGAAGAAGCAACATTGTAAAGACTCAAAATATCTCATTTAGTTTTTGAGAACCTTTTCATATCAGAAAAATTCTTAAGAATCTTGATTATTCTATGTAGGACAGTTGGTCTGCACTTGATACTCCTAAGATCTAAAATACTACTTGTAGAACAGATGTTGAAGAGCAGGTCTCTAACGCAAAGTTATCTATAGGCAAGGAACAGAAAAAAGTTACACCTTTTCACAGAAAAGTCACATTGCAGAGGGCTGAAAATGTTACATCACATGATGAAAAGACACCTCACTCCCCCATCAGTTCTTTTGTGGTTTCTTTTATTTTCCTGTATGCCTTTCATGGTAAGTCAGGTTAAAATCAGACACCAGCCTTTTTGTTTACTTCTTAATTGGAAAACAAAATTATCAGAATGATAATTATCAGAATAATAATTATCAGTCGCGCTTTTTAAATTACAAAGGGGTGAAAGGCCTTGTGAAAGACAAAGTGGGAACTTTATGTCTCTGGCAGCTCCAGTTCTCCCATTCAGGGGACTCATATCTTAAGTTCAGCTTCCCCACTGTGAGCAAGAGTACAGGACAGGGCATGGTCAAGGTGCACCCATGATATCTTCAAGGCAAAGGTTCACTTTTAGTCTCTCCTATCTACAAAAGAACAAAAATCCATTTGCATGTTATGCAAAATAAGACACGGGCGTCAGTGGCTAGAGATGTGTGTCTGTGACACACCCCACTACGACAACATCCATTAAGAGTTATTCACATGAATATTTAGAATATCCTTCAGGTGGATGAGAAAACTACCAATGTCTATCCCTTAGTGAGAAAGTTCAAACTTTTTACATTGAAACACTCCCGGTCTTTCTCAAGTCTGGATGATTTGTCGCTACGTCCTGACACACAGGAAGCAGCTTTCATGACAGCTTCCACAGCTCTCTCTTTCACTCATGAACAGGCACGTCTGTAAGCTGATGGTTAACTAAGAGGTCAGTGCCTCTGCATCCAGATGTGCATTTAGAAACACAGCCCGACCTGCCAGCCCAGGCTCTGTAAGTGTCTCCTACAGAGGCTTTTGGAAGCTGTTCACTGTGCTCATGAAAGCATGAGAAGACAGTGTGGGAACTACTCAGAAACTCAGATTTATTACAACTTGATATCCCCCAGTTATAGAGTATCCTATAGAAAAGAGACACGTTCCTCTCCTGTATTCACCAAGGCCTCCCACATAAGCAGAAATTAAGGCAGGGCATCCCAATCTGCTTTCTAATGAAGCCACAGTCTTTTTGTGTTACCACAAATGTATCCTAAAATTGAACTCCCTGTCATGATTTCTTTAAAAAGATTATAGCAACACCAAGAAAAAAGCACGGGTCATTAAATTCCACACATTTATGCACAAACCACAAGAACATCTCTCTTTCTGGGACATAAGCTCTGATGTAGGCTAAGACTATCCTCTAGAAACCACATTCTTTTTTGTCCTCACCAACAACCATCTACAGAAGCAGAACAAGGAATATAAGACACAAATGAAGGAGATATGTTAAAAGAAAACCCCATAAAATAAAGAAAGGGAGACCATAACAGTCAATCCTATCATCCATCTACTAGTTCAATGAATGACCCAAGATCAACCTCCTGAAATAGCCACACAACAGCACACGAAATGTGACCCCCGCAAAAATGTGCTTGAAATGAAAACATGCGGTGGAAGAGTCATTAAACCTGAATAAACTGACCCAGAGTTCAATAAACAAGCTTTAAGACATTGGTGATAAGAAGTGAAAACATCCAGTACAAACATGAATATCACTGCACAGCAAAACCCCTGAGCTACAAGTACACAGCTCCCCAGCACAAAGAAACACAGCAGTTATTCTTCCAAATATTTGCTGTTTATTCCCCCTTATCTCATGTTCAGGTACAACACACTTATGTCATAGGGATAGTCTGACACATACATTTAGTGTTTGGCATATTTCTGATTACACAAAGATTTTGATTACAGACCTACACTGCTGCACTCCAGTCAAGGCTTCTCATTAACTCCTCTTGGTATTAATCAGTGCTGAACATCCTCAAGTAGACACCAAATACAGTGCATTTCCAATTTTTATCTCCTGGGGGATATAAAAGTTTTTACAGCAGCTGCTTTCTAGTAGGTCTAACAGCTGAGATCATACACCAGAGTTCAGGCTCTGAACAGACACAGCCCCAAGAGAGGCACCAGGACACCAGAACAGCAAACCAGAGATTAATGGCCGAGCTACGACAGAGCATTTCCAGGGAGATATGGGTTCTGGAGGTTCCCATTAAGGCTTCTGGTTCTACATTTTTAACCCCAGTCTATTTTTTCTTTGTTATCCAGTGCTCCTTACAGAGTTACTTTGCTTTCGTTTCGGATGGGCAGGTTCTGAAGGATGAGCCAGGCAAGGCTGCAAGAATAAGGGGCCTTTCTGCTCCAAAGCATGAGTTGAACAACACAGCAGGCACTTACACCTGCTGCCATTAATCTAAAACCAAAAAAATTATGTGTGGGTGGTGTCTTGCACATCTCAGCCAATTCCTAAGCAAGGTTTCCAATTTATTTAACAAATTGAATTCATTCAGTAAGACTGATAGTCACTGGGAGAGGGGAGAAACATCAGTTCAGACTCCTCTTTGAAGGTTTTTGCAGTGGGGTAATACCTGTGACCTAGAAGGGCAAGGGGGAAGAGGGTGCAGAATGTCATGCCCTATATCTCAGATGGTCACTGCTGCATGTTACAGACAGAGAACAACTGTTATACAGTTTGGCTCTCTTGATGTTTCCTCAAATGACTTGATACAGCAACTTCCCAACAGCCAAGGCTGTGCAACTGAACTTCATCCCATTGTCCAAACTGAACCCTGAGGGACCCCTCCAGGGCTGAATTTCAAATTTCTCATTTATGTAAATCTGAATCTCCCCACAGTGACTGGGGACAATCTCTGCTCCAAAGGACAGAATCCAGCACATACCAAGTGTCTCTTAGGCTGCACCACAGCATCAAGGCATTTTGAGAAGCAGGAGTTGGACATGGACCTCTTCACTGACACAACGTGATGATTGTCACAGGAAGAAAGGGTCTCACAGGGAGATGACAGGGGATAACATGTTTTCCTGTAGGACCACCAGTTCCCTAATCCACCTGCACCTAGATATTATTTCCATGTTAGTGTAAATGTGATTTGTCTGGGTTTGACTAGCTCAATGTTACATTTGACATGTGCCTTTGCAGAGACCAAGACAGAGGCAGACACCATCTTGGGAGGGTTTCTGTTACATCTGTTACACAACTTCTACACTAAGGGTTTCCACACTCTCCCACTGCTTTCCCCTTGACTTCCGAGGACGTTTCATGCTTCCATTTCCTGATTTATGTCTAACTCGAGAAGCTGCTCTGTGCCTGCCTCCTGGCAGAGCACATGATGGGCTGCGTGCCCTGTGGAGCCCAGCCCAGCATCAGCTGTCACCCCTCTCCAGTCTCGCTTTCTGTCCGATGTTTCACAAGGTGAAGTCCTGCGACTTGCTTCAGGTTTTTTCTTCCTTCTCTTCCCTCCAGTTGCATACTTTTGCGTAGCGTTTTATTGTTTTCCCGGGCTCTACCCACCAGCACCAGTTGTCCTACACATTAAGAAAGCGCAAGAGTATTGCATTTCCTGGGGGAAAAAAAAAAAATATATATTAAAATATATATATATACATATATATATATATATATATATATATCCC
>JANPWX010019667.1:385137-410526 GCA_024734555.1 Trochalopteron elliotii
CTCCTGAAGGTGCGTAAAATACATATATATATATATATATATATATATCCCTCCCGCTGCTCCCTAGCTGATCAGCAACAGCCCTGAAGAGAGCGGGATGCTGTTTTTTCTGCTTTCTTGCAGTAACAGCACCACCTTTTGGTTCCTGGCGCAATGCTGTGATTTCATGGCGGCAGCTCAGCGATGCCTCTGCAAAACGCTCACATATTCCCCCCAAAAACCTTGTGTGCCTTAACTGTGCTCATATTTCATCTGCAGAAATCATTGCCTGGGGAAGAGAGAATCCCACAAACCACTGGAGTGAGGAGTCATCCCCTCATCCAACCACACACCACCTGAGTACTTCTCCTAACTCAATGGCTTTCAGATAAGATAACTGGCTGGCAAGGAATTCCATCTCCACCCAGCTCTGAGCTCAACAAAGCAGGTACCAGCACGGTTCACAGCACACAGACATTGTCAGCCCTGAACATGGATAAACATACCAATCCTCTGACCCTTCCCAAAGCAGCCTCCAAACATGAAGTAACCAAATGCAAAGGAACAGTGCTTACAAACCCAGCCCTTGGAAACAATCAAGATGTATTGTTTGTCTGAGGCTGGTGGTGCACCTTGGAGAAACACTGGGGAGTTTAGGGGGGCAAGGTGGTAAGGATCTGATGCACTAGAAGAGAAATAACAACACATATGTATTTAAAGTAAAGGCTCAAATTTAATGTCCAGTCATGCTTGAACAAGGGCCTGAAACCCTGGGTGTCACCCTATTGGTGACATCAGTCCGATAGCTACAGCACAAAAACTGCCATGGTTTGAAGTAAGTGCTCTAACACAGACTTGTCACCCATCAAATTCCTCTTTCCCTTCCAGCTCCGATAAATCAATCTGAGTTTATTGATTCCCACCAGCTGGGCTCTGATCCTCCTGTTTACCTTCAGGGCTAGCAACAGCAGCAGAGGTGAGGCTCTCCTAATCAGGGACAAAGCAGAACAGATGCACCTCTTTAAATGTAAAATTTAAACTGTGTAAATTCAAACCAGTTCCAGAAAGGAAAGTGTTTTGCTCAGAATTCAGCAAAATCTACTTTATTTGGGGGATTAACCTTTGCTTTACACTCTCTTGTAAATCCTGTTTGGGAATGCCTATGACACCAGAACAAAATCACTTCTCAAAAATCAATAAATAAATGCACCTGCAGATGTCTGAAGATGCAGAACAGGTTATTACTGTCCCTGAACTCTGAGATGAAAAACAATTATAGATTGACTCATGTTTCCTTGGACTGTGACTGTGTGTCTTGATCTCTGCAGCGGTAGAAAGGGAAGCAGTCAGACATATTTAAAGATATACTCACAACTATCTACATTCTAATTTATAGTGTGTGCCAGTATCTTTGAATTACATTTATTATTTTAAATCAAATTAATAATCATTTCAAAGACCTTTCAAAATAAAAGCATAACTATCCAGTAGCTTTCATTAACTACTTCTCATTCACCTATTAATGATTCTAATATACATTATTTTGTAATACTTTTCTCTTATTAATCTGAGGACCCTGATTCCACAGAAGTAACACTAAAGATAAACCACCAGAGAATGCAGACACCATCATAAACTTGATGTCTCCACTGCCTGGGCTCAAATGTTGCCAGTCTCAATAAAACTGGTATAAAAGTAGTTAAAATGTCTTGTAAACTTTTGTCTTTCCCAATTCAGTCCTTCTAGGAACCTATTCCAATGCACCTCTCAGTGGTTTTTCAGGGTCATGGTTTGGCTAATCAACAGCCATCTCTGAAGTGAAAACATGGCTGAAATTAGCATATTAGCCTTCCTGCGAGTGTATCTAATCTGAATCCAAATGAAAAACAAATATTTAGAGACTGGAACAATGTTTATCTGTTAAAACCATCTAGATGACCACAATAGAGGAAGGAAATAGCGGGGAGTTCAGGTATACACAATAAAGTTGACACAGCTTTTTTCAGGGTCTCTCCTACCTACATAGCTGTGCCCAGACAGGAAATTTCTGAATATCCTACACTGCTAAACAGCAGCTCCCAAAGAAAAAAAACAGAGCTTTTGCAAAGGCCATTGCTAATTCTTGTCAAAAGTTCTCCTTTTGCTTCACTTACACCCTGATCCCAAATTCCTTGAGCTTATAAAAAAAGTCCCATTAACTACTTAAACCTTTCATATGGATGCAAGTCCTAGTTTTCTAATGGGACTGCTATTAAAAAAAAAAGGGGGGGAGGAGAAAATAAATTTGTCCTTTCTTTAGGCACCTAATGAAGGATTTGAGTCCTGATCATAGAATCACAAAACAGTTGAAAGGGACCTCAAAGATCATCTGGTCCAACCTCACTGTTATCGACAGGAGCAACTTTCAGTAGACCAGGTTGCTCTGAGGCCCATCCAACTTGGCCCCAGGGATGGGGCATCCACAACTTCTCTGACAAACATAATCTGTGTTGGACTTCAAACCATCTGGTCTGGTTCTGGGGCAGGGGAAGTTCTTAGCAAGTTTTGATCTTATAACAACCTGAAAGTATCTAGGCGTGTATTATGCACACAAACCCAACAGCATTTGAAGATTTTTCTGCTGACAGCTTGTTTTTGCCAGCAACCAGCAGCCTGATAACTTCTTGTGTTGACTGACTTCTTGGTTGTTCCAGCTGGAGCTGGCAGACCTTCCAGCCCCAAAGCAGTTCAATGTATTTTGTCCTCTTAACTTAGTGAACAGAGTTCACTTAAAGCAGCTCTGAAGTACTGATTGTTCTAATTCTAATCCACAGTAGAAGTGAGGCTAATGCAACAACTCACTTCAAATGCCCTGGAGATACCTCTGATAAGGTACCTACTGGCACACAGTCATCAGTAGTTTGTTTTCAGCCTGCAGTGGGAAGTACAATGTGATCATGAGAAGGGAAAGCTATCCCTGAATGAAAACAGAAAACCAGAAAGGCTAAAGAGGAAACCAGCAAGAAAATTTTAATACGTAGACTAACTATCCATTAGGAGCAAACAACTCCCCTAGCAATAAGAAGTGCAAATTTACATTGTTCTTTAATTTCATATCACACTGCCATTTAAGCAGTGGGAAGAAAATTAAGATCTTCCCATAAGAAACTGGGAATGTTAGTCTCCAATAAGCAAACTGAGTTATTATGAATCTTGACAGCGATCTCTCTGACCCCTGCCCTGTGCCACGAGCACTGGTGAAGCTCTGGGGGCTTAGACAGCCCCAGCAGAAATACAGAAAATAAGTAACAGCCTGGCACTTTCTGACACAAGATTTTCTGTAATTTTTTTTTAACTGAGAGCCCCCTTTGATTTCCCTCAAAAGCCCATCCAAATCCTCCTGTCTCAGACCAGCTCACACACACAGCAGAGGGAGCCAAGCCACTAGAAAATATCTTATGGCTGAGAAATGGGGTATACCATGGTCAGTTCATGGGCCTAAATCCCCAGTTATTCACTACAGAAGTTCCACTGTGGTGAGGTTCTCTCTTCCAAGCCAAGCACCTCCTGAATACACAGCTGATAATCAGTACTGCATATGCAGTTCTTCTCACTGCGTCTCTCTGATTCCTCCATTTATTCAGGGATTTTTTTTTTTAGGATTTTTTTATTTTTCAGATTTTCTTTTTAAGGATTTTTTCCTTTCATCAGCATGTTTTGTTCTATGTGTTTTATATAAATCCCCATACTTTAAAGCACTGCAGCAACATACAAAACTTTCCTGTCTGTGGCCACTGTAATCCAACTCCATATTCCCATTATCTGGCAGCAAGCCACTCTCCTGTGAACCTGTCCTCACGTGGTGCTGACCTTGATTCTATCCTAGCCTTGGTCACACCTCTCAGAGACAGGAATTTCGTGTCATAAACCCACAATCACTGGTACTCACGGGGCAGGATGATTTGTGCCTTATTACCACTACACTGTGTTGCAAGAAACTGCTGCATAATCTTGTAGCACTGAAAACAATGACATAGCAGATTTTAATAAAAGACAGACAACTATGAAGGAGTAGACATGGGGCTGGTAAGAATCCCCTCAGAAAAAAATTCTCTCTCAGATGGCCAAATCTGTTTCCCAGATGATTATCCTCTCTTTGACCCTCATAGTGCTGTCTAGAAAAGCCAAGTTCCCTTAAATAGTGAATGTGGGTTCAGTTTCAGCCTAAGAGTCCCATGAGAACTATGAAAACACATAATTCCCTCTTCTGTCAGCACTCTCTCTAACATCAGCAAATCCATTCTTCTTCAGTAGGTGAGCAGAGTCATTCCTATCTGACCCTGCCTGAATGTCCCCACCAAGAGTCTGTTGTGAAGACCAAAAAGAGGCTTTAAACCCAACAACTCCACCTGAAGAGCCATGCGCCTTATTAAAGGCAGTGGGATCTTCCACACCCTGCATTGCCCAAGTGGTGTTGGCCTTGACGTACTCACCTGTATAAGGAAATCCAGCCCAAAGACCACCTACAGCAGGACAGCACCTTTGTGCCTTGTTAGTTTGGGCCCCAGAACCAACATCTGTCAGGATAAAAAGTTAATATTTATGTACTCTATGTCAGATCAAGTTGCTTTTGTAACAGAATAGTTTGGGATGATGAACTTTTGCTAGTATGAGAATAGACATCCTGCCTTTTCTACCTCTACCTCTTAAATTTTAATCCACAAAGGATCACAGAACCAGAGAATCTTAGAAAAGTTTGGATTGAAATGAAAGTTTAAAGGTTATGAGCAAGGCCATCTTCAACTCCATGAGGTGGAATAGAACCCCATCCAGCCTGACCTTGAGTGTTTGTAGGGATGAGGCATCTACCAAGTCTCTCAGCAACCTGTTCCATCTAGTGTTCCACTACCCTCATTGTAAAACTCTTCCTTCTTTTAACAATCTGAATCCAATCTCTTTCAGTTTAAAACCGTTACCCCTTGTCCTATTACAACAGGTCATAATAAAAAAAAATCTGTCCCTGTCTTTTTTATTAAATATTAATAATTGAAAGGCCACAGTAAGTTCTCCCTAGAGCCTTCTCTCTTCCAGGCTGAATAATCCCAGCTCTCTCAGCCTTTCCTTACAGCAGAGGTGCTCCATCTCTCTCTATTGGTAACCTGCTCTGGGCTCCCTCCAGCAGGTCCCTGTTCTTCCCATGCTGGGACCCCAGAGCTGGATGCAGAGCTCCAGGTGGGTCTCAGCAGAGCAGAGGAGAGAGGCAGAATCCCCTCCCTCTCCTGCTGCCCACGGGGCTCTGGATGCAGCCCAGGACATGTTTGGCTCTCTGGGCTGAGAGTGCCATGGCCGGGGCATGTCCAGCCTCTCATCCACCAGCATCCCCAAGTCCTTCTGGCCAGGGCTGCTCTGGGTCTGTTCATGTTCATCCTGTGCTGGTACTGGGGGCTGTCCAGGTGCAGCACCAGCACTTGGCCTTAAGCCTCATGATTTTTGCCGTAGACTTCTCCTCACGCTTGCCTGGGTTCCTCTGGGTCCCATCCAGTCCTTCAGGTGTGTCAAACACACCACTCAGCTCAGTGTCGTCTTGGTGAGGGTGCCCTTGATCTCACTGACTGTGTCACTGATGAAGTCCTGGTCCCAGTACAGACCCCTGAGGGTGATGAGTGATAAATTACCACTTGTTACTGACCTTTATCTGGACATTAGGCCATTGACCAAAACACTCTGGATGCAATCATCCAGCCAATTTCTTATCCACCAAACAGTCCATCCATCAAATCAATGTCTCTCCAATTTAAAGACAATATTGTCAGGGATCATGTCAAAGGCTTTACAGAAGACCAGACAAATGAAATCTGTAACCCTTCACTTGTCCACTGATTTGGTCACTCTGTCATAGAAGGCCACTGGGTTGGTCAAGCCAGATTTGCTCTTGGTGAAGTTTTATTGGTTGCCTCAAATCACCTCTTTGTCCTTCATGTGCCTTAGCAGAGCCTCTAGGGGGATCTGTTCCATGATATTCCCAGCCACAGAGGTGAGGCTGACAGGGTGGTAGTTGCCAAGTTGCTCCTCTTTACCCTTTTTAAAACGCTTGCCACAAGGGTGTAATGAGGAGTTTTAAACAATAAGGAGTTTTAAGAATTCGTCAGCTCTAAAACACAATTCAAGGACTAAACAATGTGGTCTTGATGCAGCAAGGAAGAAACCACAGCACTTGCACAATTTACAGGCAAGGGAACTGAATCACAGAAACAGTGCAATATTTTCCTGAGAAATGTTAGTCCTGCCCTTAGATGTCCTGAGTTTGAACTCACTTTGTTACAAATACAACAACAATGCCTCACAATCCTATTAGAGAACAGAAGTACTTAGTCTCTCAAGTCCCCAAAATAGCACAGTCATTTCAGTCATCTGCTTTAAAAGTTGTGTAATTTTAGATTTTTACATCTGTGTCCAGTAGGTGTCATTTCTGTCCACCCTTGCTTGCTTTACTAAAGGTTAATAGGAGTCAGAGGTATCATTGCTTTCCTGTTTTGGAGAGGAAACTATGGCATGTGCAGAAATGATGTCTTTGACCTCCAAGCTGAACAAGAATGCTCAGAATCAGTTTGATGCCCAATTATTTCTGGATTGAACGAAAGACCTAGACAGGCAGGTCCAGATTTCACTTGAAGTTCAGTTCTGCAGGGTTTGGCATTCTGAAATAACTATGACCCTGTCCTTTCCTTTTCTACATACCCTCAGCCATGGCAAGCCACAGCAAACCCTCTTGGTACCTTTCCCTGTACTGCTAGGATATCAGACACGCAGACCATCCATAGGCACTTCTGGTGAAAAATTTCTTACCTCTTTCCCTTGCTGCAAAGAAAATCATAAAGCACTGAAAGAAAAGCTTCTGCCTTTTTTTTAGGCCATGGCTGTCAGGATTAGAGTGAAACCAGCCAAAGATGGTTTCTCGTGTGTCAGATACGCCATTTCTGTATTGCACAAACATCTAGAGCAGGACTTCAAGCACCAATCTCTACCATAATCCAGCATCAGGTCAACAGCCTGACATGCAAAATCTGGTATGGCTCATTGAGAGCAAGCATAAGACATTTTATTAATTTCATAATTTTTGGTAGCTTTTTGATGCAGTGCCAGAGCCGGCTAGCTCTTCAACGGCACCACGGGAGTGGGACACACCTCGGGAGCAAGGTGTCCCAAGGTGCAGCTTAGAGCAAATGCTCTACAGCACTAGACTGTTATCAGGCACACGGTGGAGACAAGGATGAGGAGGAGATCTCCAGCATGGATTCCAAAGGGTTTTATTCCAGTGGAGAGTTCAGGGACTGAAGACCCTGAACAACAGTGCACAAGCGTTTTTAAACTGGGGAGGTTCTAGGGAAGGATACAAATCTTTAACCAATAGGAAGAAAATATTGGAGGCATGGAAGGTGGGGTTCACATTTAGCAAACCAACAGGGAAAACAAGGGGAGGAGAGTAAGTCACATGGGCCAATGGGACATTGAGGATTAGGGGATTTCCAAAGGGTCGGTCCAGGCAGGAGGTTGGCATAAGGGAGGATTGACAACTGGGTGACATGACAGACAGGGAGCAAGGGAGAAGGGGTAGGGTTGGGGTAGGGTTGACAGCTGGGTAGGAGGACACAAACTAGGAGCAAACCAATGACTTAGGGGGGTAATGGAACAAACCATTTAGACAAAACACACCACAACATCTTTTATTAATTGTTCCCTTTGTCCCCATACAGAAACCTTCTGTCCCGCAGGAGAGTGAGTTAAGGAAATTCATGCTTCCCCAGGAGCACTTCAACCCAGTCTGGCACTGGCTGCCACTGAAACCTTCTGGACTGGGAGTCTCAGCACTGGTTGGAGATGCTGGAACTCCAGCCATGACATGAGTCTACCTTTGCCCTTTTGGCTGACCTGATGGTAACCTCGGTCAGAGGAATACAGCAGCCGTTGCTGCTCCCTGATCCTGAGAGAGAACACACACAGCCATGTGGGAATCAGCACCCATGTGCAGGAGAACTCCTTGCTGCCCCCCACGAGACTCGCAGATGGCGTGAAGCCCAGACATGAGATTAAATCAGCAGCAGCCGCAGAGCTGCAGCTGTGGGGGCCAGGAGACTGAACCCATCTGCTGCTCGTGGGCGGCTGGGGCCAGAGCTGGGGCTTGGCTGCCGGGAGGACTGTGCCAAAGCACAGGTGCCAGGCATGTTCCTCCTCTTGGTCCTTGGCCTGCTTGGAACACCACAGCTATGAAAACTTCACCCTGATGCTGTGAATGACTCAGATGAGGGCAAATGACCCAAATAAAGGCCATTTTGCATCTACTGTCCTTTCTGATGAAGACAGAAAATTTATCCCTAACTGAGTGAGCTGCAAACTACAACCATACATCTAAAATTTCCACTCAGGCACCTTCATCATGTTGAAGCAGAACTTGCAGCAGTGTTGCTTTCATGCAAAACAAAACCAGCTGTCTCCAGCTTCCAATAGCTGTCCCCAGCTTCTCTACAGAGAGAAGGCATCAAAAGCAAAAATTTCATTTATTATTCTGCAATAATTGAAATTATTTCTCTTACCAAAGAACATCTGACTAAAATTAAAGCCCTCTTCCATGAACCCACACTAACCATGACCCATCATTTTAGGCTAGACAACGTGGAAGCAGCCAGAAAATGTAATTTTGATAGACTTAGCCAGTTTCTCTGGTCAAGAACTATCCCTAAATATAACATTTTACTCTAAGATCAGTTTTTCAAATTCAAACAATTTAAGGCTGCTGTTAGTTCTTTCTTCTCTTGCAGAGATAACATGCAGTTGTTTGCAAACTGCTGACTGGAATTTTTGTTTGCCTGTCTAATAACAGGGTGTTGTTCCTGCCTCCAAACTGAAGGAATTTGTGCTACAGTGTAAGTTTTGAAAATATAACATTAAATTATCAATCAGGAAGTACTTCTGTGAAGGGGTGAGCTGCATCTGGAGACCTCACACAGTCACACTTGAACTCAGTTTTCCGAGGTGGGATCCAGCTCCTCAAGTCATGTTGCCCAGATTCCAAGAAATGTGCTAAGCTTCTGAAGGAACCTGCTGCTTTCTCATAACTGGCTTGAAGCCCTCTCTTTCAGAGCACTTTTTTTCTCAGTTGCTGCTATTAAGTAAAAGCCTGGGTCCTGAGGCAGGCAAGACTCACCTACAGTTGATCATTTCTTTTTCAACCCACCAGCAATGACAAAACAAGATAAAAGACACCTGGAGAAGTCCAGGCAAAGGACAATGCTTCTTTTCAGCAGCTCATTCAGTCAGATAAACTCCTGACAGTCAAGGTCTTCTTAATCTGACTACAGTGATCTTTGATTACAGCACACAATAACCATGGAAAGGAACTGCTCACCCACTGTACCCAAAGGGATCTGTTACTGTAGCTGGTCACAGAAAACAGATTTATCATCAGTCAGACAAGGCTGAACTACAAGGTGAAGAAAACCTCAAACATCAGCAACCATGTTTAATTCAAAAAAGATACCTACCATGGGAAAGCTTCAAGGTGAGGGCTGAGGTTTTTCACAAAGTTATAAATAGAAAAGATTAATGTACTGGGCTTTGGGGACCTTTCAATATGTGTATTTACAGAAGTGTAACATAACCAGAGTGACCCATTTCAATGTGCTTTAAAGCAGGGATCTTTTCAGGATTAAGCCTTTCAACCAGCAAGTAATGTCTGAAAAGCTCATCACAGAGTCCAAGAATTTCAATATTTATTTTCATCCAGACTTGAAAGAGTGTGCACTTTTTTTGTTGGTTTTGAATCACTAACTTAGAGTTTGGTTTGTAAAATGAGGGCAACTGGATACACAAGCAAAGCTGGAAAATGGACATGAATTTTACCAGGCTGAGGGCTGCTTCAGGGGATGACTCACAGCTCTGCTGGGTGACTTCTGGCCAGCAGTGATGTGCCCACTCATGCGGAATAATAAATTAACTGCTGAAATGATGCAATACCTGTTTTCTAGGTTTTACAGTCTCCCGCTGAATTATCTCTTGCAAAGGCTTTATTTTCACAGGATTTTCATAATGCTTGGGGTTTTGTTTGCATTATTTTTTCCTCTCTGCAGAACAGGTCTCTCTTTCCACTCCAAGAACACAGAGCAGCTCTTTCGTAGGAACTAGCCTGGGAAAATCTTTGGTAACATCTTCCTGCTGTTGCACTGAGCACTGTGCATCTCCTA
Source organism: Trochalopteron elliotii (assembly GCA_024734555.1). Taxonomy (NCBI): domain Eukaryota; kingdom Metazoa; phylum Chordata; class Aves; order Passeriformes; family Leiothrichidae; genus Trochalopteron; species Trochalopteron elliotii. The sequence goes on from JANPWX010019667.1 coordinate 395,334, forward strand.
CAGGCCTTGCTTCACCAACTGTAAGAGAGTAGGAGACCATTAAGGTTTCCATGTTTCTGTTACTGCTTCCATGGACACTGACTCCAACACATGTAAACACTTTTATCCTTTAGCTCTTTATCCCACACTTTCATCCTTTACCATTTCTTGTACTTTTCCTTTCACTCATTGTTTTTTCCTTCTTCATCCTGAAGCAGCATGAAAGGCTCTGGAAACTTCAAAACTTCCACCACCACAACCCTACCCTGCCTACACCCTTCTTCATGGCATCTGTCACACCTAAGTTCCCAGGAAACCAATGTGGGCAGTGGAACACTGGAGGTGCTACATGGGATATCCACGGGTTTCTCAGGATTGAAGTGAAAAACTCCCTCAGTAAGGACACATTCTCCATTGCTTTTGAGGGGTGCAAAGGCATTTTGGGGGATTATGCTCAAGTTAAATAGACACCACTTGTCTCCCTTCTTCCATCTGGAAACTATATAGAGGTGTCTAAACAAAGGCTGTGTTTGGAAACTTGTTGCACCAGCATCACTACATCAGCATTTGTCTATGCAAAGTCTGCTCATGTTCCTCTGAAAATCAAGCTGTTTTCTTCCTCTTGTTCATTTAGCTTTTTTAAAATAAATTCTTCTGTGTAAGCATGACTGATCTTTATTATGGTCTGGCTAGTACAAGGAAGGAAACTGATTAAATGAGTTTTACCATGCAGAGGCCAAAACACAGAATTTTTAATCCTTTTTCAAAGTGCACCTTTACTCTGGCAGCACCTTTGCTGCCCTGTTGAACAGGTTGTTCACAGTCATGAGGGCATCTTGCTCAAACATGGAGTCAAATATGGTCCATGAGTCATTTCAGGTCCTCTTTGAGTAAACCTGAATATCAGGATTTTCAGGCCACTTCAGTGAACAAATAAATGAAATTTTGCCAAAAGCTGTCATCTGCAGCTTCCCCATTCCGGGGCACAGTGCAAACATTTTTGCAGGTATCTGAGCAGTCCTACAATGCAAAATGATGAGGTTTGAAAAGGTAGTGTACAAATATGTCATCTGCCAAAAGAAGAAAACAAAGAGAAAGGGAAAAAAAATGAAGAAAAAAGTGAGGAAGGGAGAAAGAAGAAGGGAAGGAAATCAAAATGGCTATGTAGTGAAGTCTATTGATTGGGAGCTCATGAAACTGCAACACGGAGAGTGAAACACCACTGAGAGTTCCTGTGATTATTTCACTTTCCTGTGGCAGGTGGCAGAAGCCACTGCGGAGGGGAATCCACTTCTCTGAGAAAGCAGCAGTGCTTATCACCCCACCCCTCTGGGCACACACACACACACACACACACACACACACACACACAGAGACACACGCGCGCACACAGGGGTGGGACCTCTCTGTGCATCTTCACTCCAGTGCCTGTTATCCTAGAAATTTGGATGGGGATTCAAGAGATCTGCAAGCCAACAGAGGAGGAGGAGATGTTACAAGAGGACCAAATTACTGTGGTCTTGCAGGTGACACACTGGAGAAGCTCTTTGAAGATACACAGTAGTATTTTAAATCCAGGACCCAGTACTGGGGGAAAGGATAGCAATCAGTTGATGGAAGTGTTAAACTGGGTAATTGGGTGGTTATACTGAGGCAACAAAGGAGAAGATGATATATCCCATCCCCTGCTCATGCATGCTTGTCACAATGGGATAAGCCTGGCTCAGTTCCCAACTCTGTGGGCCAGAGGTAAAAACTTAGGGAAGGAGTACAATTATGTATCTGATGATTATGCCCTTCCCTGGGGTGGCCTCTCCTTCAATTTTTGTCTTCTGCACCAATGTCTAGAAAAAAAAAAACAACTCCCATATATGTTTTGTAAAATAAATGCCAAAGGAATAAAGGGAAGAGAAAATATTACCTGTGGGGGATTTCCACTGAGAGGCTGTGGTTATGCTAAATCTCCATGACACAATGGAGAGTAGAAAGTATCAACATTAAACAAAGAATAACTTTCCAGCTATCTCCAGCTATCTTTAACACTATCTACCAATTAAGTAATGAGCAGAGCTTCTGACCCCACACAATGAGAAGTGTCTACTCTGGTGTCTGTAGGAGGGAGAGAGGCAAATATAATGATTCCCATAAGGAATCCTTGGAGTCCTTTTCTTCTTTTCCTTTTTTTCCCCCCTGGTTTTACTTTTTAAGACTCTCTGAGAACATAGTTTAGTGGTCTTAATTGAGTGCAGCTTTCCCCTAGTCCTGTTCACAGGTATGCTTTGTTAAGTGTAAATATGTAAAGATTGTAATCCTTCTAATAAAATCCCTAAATTTTGGTTTTTTAAAAAGATTCCTTTTCCCCATCACTAACATTGTCTTCTGCTAGTCTACACATAGAATTAAGGACTCCTGATAATTCAGTGTTTAACAACCAGAGAAACACTATAAAAAGGGATTGTGGAGCGGCCTCTTACCCTTTTCTCTCTACCAGAGATTACTGAACTGTGGAAACATTAATTAAGGCCTAAGCAAAGAGAAATGAAGATAGATTTTAATTGTGCTGGATATTGGCTGAAGCGTATTTTAAACATGTAGTTTAAAGTTGTTTCATTTCCTCTGTTTCAGTAAATATAAGATCTGTATAGTTCATAATTACATAGACAAGTTTTGATGACTGCTTTCCTCCTTTGTAAAAAAGTTTTTCTCATTTTTGTTCTTGAAGAGGCCCTCCCATCAGCTGATTTTCCATACCAATGGACGTAAACTAAACAGACTAACCAAACATCCTCAGAGACAGAGTAGGATTGGCCTAGGTTTATTTCTGTGAACATGTCTCATCATTCCTGGATTTCTGAAAGTTTACTACAGTTGTCGAGCTCACGTGTCTTGAAAGCAATGCAAATTAGAAATGAGTAATACTGGCAGAGCTAGAGAAAAACAATTAGGTGATAAATCAGAGCTAGGATAACCAGGATGCAGGTGGCTAACTCCTGTGCAGAATTTAGCCATGCTGCCAAACAGTAGTGTCCAAGTCAAACGTGCAAATGGGTTTAGAAGAAAACTTCCTCTTGTAGGATTCAATATCATTATATTCATTTGATAGGTAGCTCTTTAATGCATTGTCTGAATAAAGGAGTCCTTATTTTTCTAGACTGCCAGAAATTGGTAGAATAACAGAATAACAGATCATGCCCATTTTGTTTTCAGTGGTCCAAGCATCTTCTTTCTCAGATTTCCCATAGCCACCATTACAAGGATGTGTTTGAGCTGCCCTGCCTGGCAATGCTTAATGTGTGCTGTGCTATTCTCCCTCAAGCCCACAGCATGTGCTTAAATACTTTGCAACTACATGAAAATGTACTGACCCAGCTATCCCAGAGGACACAGTGACTTTGATCCTCAATTCCAGTAACATTATTATCAAATACTCCTCGATTCATGTTGAGAACTTTCTTCTATCACATTTCACAGAATCACAGAATGGGTCAGGTTGGAAAGGACCACATGGGCCCATGCAGTCCAACTTCCCAGTCAAGCAAGGCCATTCTAGAGCACACTGCCAAGGACTGCACCCAAAGGGTTCTTAAATATCTCCAGTGAGAGTGACTCCACAATCTCTCTGGGCATCTGTTCCAATGTGCAGTAACCGCACAGTGGTTCCTCCTCATGTTCAGCTGGAAGTTTCCATGCATCAGTTTCTGCCCATTGTCTCTTGTCCTATTGCTCAGCACCACTGAGCAGAGCCTGGTCCATCCTCTGACCCCTCCCTGGAGACACTGACAGACATTGATGAGGACCTCTCTCAGTCATCTCTTCTTGGGGTTAAACAAGCCCAGCCCCTTAGCTGTTCCTTATAAGAGAGATGTTCCTGTCCCTTGATCACCTTTGTAGCTCTCTGCTGGACCTGCTCCAGGAGCTCCATGTATTTTTTTGCTGAGGAGCCCAGAACTGGGCACAGCACTCCAGATGAGGCCTCACCTAGGCTGAGCAGAGGGGCAGGATCACCTCCTTAACCTGCTGCAATTCTCATCCTAATGCACCCCAGGACACCACTGGCCCTCCTGGCCACAAGGGCCCTGCTGGCTCATGGATAGCTTGTTGTCCAGCAGACCCTCAGGTCCTTCTCCTTCTGTTTTCCGGCAGGTTGGCTCCAGCCTGTGCAGGTGCCAGGGGTTGTTCCTCCCCAGGTGCAGGACATTGCATTTGCCTTTGTTGAACTTGAGACAGTTCTCCCCTTCCATCTCTCCGGCCTGCCAAGGTCCCTCTGAAGGGCTGCTGAGCCCTCTGCAGTATTGGCCACTCCTCCCAGCTTGGTGCCATCAGTGAACATCCTGAGGGGCCTCTGCCCCTTCTTCCAAGTTGCTGAGGAGTAAGGTAAACAATACTGGGCCCAGTACTGAACCTTGGGTGACACCACTATTGACAGGCCTCTAACTAGACCCTGTGCAGTGGTGTGACCCTTTGGGATCTGCCACTCAGCCAGTTCTCCATCTGTGTCACTGCCCACTCACCCAGTCCACACTGCCTGAGTTTGCCTACAAGGATGTTGTGAGACACAGAGCTGAAAGCCTTGCCACTGGGTGTGACCATACACTGGTTGTTGGTGGGGATGGAAGAGCAGCCAGATGCATTCAGCTGGAATGACCTTAGCTATTAAGAGAAGGGCACAAGAAAGTCTCTGTCTTCATGGCTGAGCGCACAGCTCTTCAGCAGCAGTCTGCCTTGAGCCCTCCCTCCAACTCTGCTCTGAAACATGCCTTAGCACCAAACCCCTGGGACTGTGGACAAGAGCTTAGTAGACAAAGAAGAAAAGAGCAGCTAGAAAAGACCTTTTTGTAACACAGCTGCAATGCCTAGAAGTTCTGCTTTTATGAAACCTGCCCTTTTTCTTGCTCTGTAGACAGCATGCCATGTTCTGCTCCTGGAGAAATCTTTAACCACCAAGGTCTTGGTATCATGGGAGGCCACTGAACAGGCTTCATTTCCTGGCTGCCAATGGTTCCATTTCTCAGCTCCCATTTTTACCATGCACTAGATTTACAACCTGTTGAATTTATAGGGTCCTATACTGTTGGGAGGATATAAAAAATAATTGAAAAATGGAATCATAGAATCATAGCATGGTTTGGGTTGGAATGGACTATAAGGATCATCTTATTCCAAACCCCCTGCCGTTGGCAGGGACACCTTTCATCACATTGCTCAGAGCCCCATCCAACCTGGCCTTGAACACCATCAGGGATGGGGCAGCCACAGCTTCTCTGAGCAACCTGTGCCAGTGCCTCACCACCCTCATAGAAAGAATGTATTCCTAATGTCTACTAACCTATTTTCTTTCAGTTTAAAGGCATTATGCCTTGTCTTATCACTACATGCTGTTGTAAAAAATCCCTGCCCAGCTCTCCTGTAGCCTCTTTAGGTAGTGGAAGGTGCTAGGAGATCTCCCCAGAGACCTCCTTTCTCCAGACTGAAGAACCCCAACTTTCTCAACCTGTTTTCACAGGGTCATCTTTCTGACCTCCTCCAAACTTGTTCCAAGAGGTCCATGTCCTTATTATGGTGGGGGTCCCAAAACTGGATGCAGTACTCCAGGTGGGGTCACATCAGAATGAATATAGGAAATCACAGTTAAGGATGTTTGCAATCTGCCTCTAGTAATGAATTCTGTACTAATGAAAGAGAAGTAATACTCTTTCTCTGGGTTTAGGGGGGAAAGCTGTGCCTTAGAGGTTTCCAGCTTGCAGGTCACTTTTCCTATGCATCTGTGAAAAAATGTGAGGTTCCTTTAAGCTCTTGTAATTATCAGGTGAAATATGTAATTTTGTTGATTGCTCCAACTACACGTATACCTCACATTTCCAAATATGATGTTATAAATTATCTGTAAATTAGTAGCACAATTTTTCACATATTAATGAAGTCAATAATAATGATGATGATGATGATGATGATGATGTCAATTCAGTGTCAATATGTTACAACCTAGGATAGCTAGACCAAAAATAACAACAAAAAAAAAATTGAAGACCAGTATCTGTTTCCCAGATGTGCTTAAATTCAATTCTTTTTCTTTAATTTTTGGATGTGGTTGATTGTTAGCACATCATTCAGAAGGAAGAGAAAAACTGCTGTTCAAAACCCAGAACTGCTGTTCAAAACACATTACAATTCAAAAAAAATAGTAAAGAAGAAAAGAAAAAACTGAAGGAAGGAAAAGCTGGGGACAGGAAGAAAATCAGAAACAGGCACTGTGAAGAATACCATGGATAGATGCAATGATTGTCAGAGATACCAGCACTGGATTCAGTGCATTGCTGATTGTACATACTTCATCATTTGGGGGATAAATTCACAAAGAGGTACTCTACAAATTCTCTATGCTACCCAGAACTGCAATGGGTCATTGACTGATGGCTCTTGTGAGTCTGTTTTCACATGTACAATATGAAGACATTTTTAACTGAGGCTTTTAAAAGCCTGACAAGGTATTTTACTTGTTGTTTTGATGGATGATGTCATTTTCCAATTTTTGACAGTTGCTGATACCACAAAAAAGGCAGTTTTCACAGTGATTCAGCCCTGAGCCAAAACTGAAAGTTCAGGTTATTTAATTTGACTGAGCATCCAAATTTCTGTGGGTACTTCTCATCTGAGCCGTCTGGGTTTTCAGACTTGACACTATCACTGCCGTTTTTATTGGCCAGATCTGCAATTCTGTGAGCCTGTGAACTCCTGGGCTGGAGACCCAGATGCCACCATTGCTAGATATACTGTGATTTCTGCTTTATGTGGCCTCTGCTGGGCAGCAGAAACATGCAGCTCAGGGTGCAGTGATTACATTGCTAGTCCTGAGGCCAATTGGTCCCACACCCTGGGACTTCAGGTAGGCTTCTCCACCTCTCACCCCTTCCTCAAGGTCCTCTGTCACCTCCTCTGCACAGAATTGCCCTCATCTCTACCTTTCCACCACCCTGCTCTGCCAAAACCACAGGTACAGCCTGGTCACAGCAGCCTTTCCCCTTCTGGACACCTGAAAACACCTGATAATTAAATTGCCCTATGTTAAAAACAAAACAGCACACAGAACAAAGAAACAAAAAAAATGAAGCAAAAAACTGTAAAACAACCAAACAAAAAAACAACAAAACACCATGACTTTCTATGTATTTGCAGATTGAGAGCTCCTTCCAGATTCACAGTGTGTGTGTGCTTTTCCCTAGTTGCACACCATAGCCCACCACAGGATGATGAAATAGGCAGGAAGGATGGCATCATGACCACAAAGCATGATGCAACTCAAGATGCTGTCACCTCAAGTCAGCTCCTACACCTGTGCCTGCGGGACACAACCCCCACACTGGGTCAGACTGTCCCACTTCTGTTTTCTCATTCTGGCCATCCACACCCCTCCACTCCTCTCCTGCACATGTGGAACAGGTGGGAATGGTGACAGCCCTCCTGAGGGGCACAGGGCACACACACAGGACCCACACTCATGAAGGAGGCATGGAGCAGCTGGACATAGGTCTTTCCCATAGCACATAGGGTCCAGACACAGGTTGTAAATAGAAACAGGTTGTAAAGTACAAAAAATACTTCATTAGTTAGTACAACCCTCTTTTTTTCTGTTTCCCCTATTTACTTCTCCTTTATACTCTTTGGAGTCAGCCGGTGCATCTGCAGAGAGGTCTCTGGTGAGGAAGAACACGGTGTCCTCACCCTTGAGAGGAGACTTGTTATTTCTCACTTTTTTGTTTGCACTCTTAATGCCAAAGGTCACTCTCACAGCCTTCCCTCTCACACCAGTAACAATACTCCTCAGCAGCACAACCACAGCTAAAATTGTGTATGCCATTGGGAGACACACCTCCCCTAACACAAGGTTTTGGATGCATGGCAGAAATTTGTCCCCATGTTCAGAGCCAGCATGGATATCAAAAATCAGCTCTGTGCTTGTTTTGCATTCTCTGATGTCACCTGGAAAAAAATGAAGCAGCATCTCAAATGTGGGGTTCACTTGGCAAAGAGGGGACTTTGATCTGCAGCTGATGGTGCTCCATGGAGCTGCTCCCCATAGCAGGGCTCTCCTGAAGCCAAGATGTGGATTGATCCAATGGCTAGGTCAGCATGGTAACAGAAACTCCAGGAGGACAGCATTCCTTTCTGTGTCTGATCACCCTGTCCAACCACTTCCAGCATCTCCCCTTCTTCTCTGGGGGCTGCTCTTACTCACAGAGGAAGCACTGGGAGATGAGAGGGACTCCTTTTTGACAGGAAGGGACAAGCTTCCTTCCATTTCTGTGCAAGGTCATTGCCACCAACATATTTTTTCTTGCAGACCTTCATGCCTAAGGCTCCTGGGGCTTGTCTGCAGAGCAGCTGTGGGGGACTTCTCACCTTCTGGGAGGCTTTTGTCTCCCGTTCAGAAAAGGCAGCAAAAGTCAGCCCCTTCTTCTCCTCTATGTGTCTACAAATGAAAAATAAAAAAGGAAATGAGCTCATTTCAGTGCTATCAGTCACAAAGTTTTAAAGTGAAACTACTTCACAACACAGGATGTTGTCAGCACTCTCACAACTAAATCTGTTGTCAGACTAGTGATGAGTCAAGTGGTGCCTCTGCCTTCATAGTTGGTTGCCACCCTGACAGCTTTCACCAAGACGCAGTTTCAGCCTGTGCCGCTTCTCTGCCAGCACAGTCCACAAAGGAGCCTCTCGTGTAGAGATTTCACACAGCCACAATGCAGCATGCAGATCCTGAAATGGAAATGGTCTAGCCTCCCCCAGCAACGTTCTAGTGGCTGGAGGCTGCTAGAATTCACCACAATCCCCTAAAATGTACACATAATGGCAGTGTGTGTGTGTGTGTGTGTGTGTGTGTGTGTGTGTGTGTGTGTGTGTGTGCCTATTTGGGGTAGGGGAACAACCTGCTCCTATAGTTCTGTCATCTCCTGAGGTCTGGACTGTGATGATTTACTCACAATAAAGTTTCATACTTTCATGCCTTTTTTTTCCTAAATAGACATTCTGAAGTGAAACCTAAATCATATTATCTTTTTTTTCCCCTTTGTGATGGCAAAGACATGGCCCCAGGATGCACCAAACACACCTAATGGTTTATTCACATAATTCACTGATAATTTGAATGGGAGAGGAGATCCTGTATTTTATTACATTGAACATATCATCTACCTTTTTCAAATGTACAGTTCTAATCTTTAGAAAGAATGAATTACCAAAACACTTTAAAAGCCCTAAAAATTTCAAGGGAGAATGTTTCACAAAAGATACTATATTCCCCCTTGGTTCAGTCTCTGCATTCTCTTATTAAATCTTTTTATCTTTTGCTCTAAGTTCAGAGAATCACAGAATCATGGAAAGGTTTGGGTTGGAAGGGACCTTAAAGATCTTGTTCCAACCCCTCTGCCATAGATAGGAGCACCTCCCACCAGACCAGGTTGCTCAGAACCCCATTCAACCTGGTCTTGAACATTTCCAGGGATGGGACGTCCACAACTTCTCCATGCAGCCTGCTCCAGTACCTCACCACCCTCACAGTAAAGAATTTCTTCCTGAAATTCTTCCCACTCACTTCCAGTTTAAAGCCATTCCCCCTTGCCCTGTCACTACATGCTCTTACAAAAAGTCCCTCTCCATTGTTCTTGTCAGCTCCCTTCAGCTACTGGAAGGTCAAAGACAGGTCACTCCTAAGCCTTCTCTGCTACAGACTGAAAAATCCCATCTCTCTCAGTCATTACTCATAGGAGAGGTGCTCCATTTAAAACCTTTTCCACTTTATGTCTGTTTTGTGGGATTTAGGGGCATTAAGGAATTTTTGTCCAAACAGAGATTGTTCAAAAGAGGCACTTCCAAAACCCAGCTCAAAGAAATCATTGTTCACAATAGTCTGACAATCCCCTACCCATGCAAAATAGCACCTATCCCATCTGGGGGGCATTGGAAAGGTACAGGGGAGACACTGCAGCACTGAGGCACTGGCTCTTTGTTACACTGGGAATCCTAGATCACCATGCTGGTGTCCTTGCTTGGAATCCTTGCTTGGATTCTCTAATTCTTCTGTTAGACTTCACTGATTCACAGCATGTCACCAATAATGAGCCCTGTGGGGGTTGCTAGGTTGCTGCCTCAGCTGCAAGGCAGTAGCATGCCAGCAGCGCAGCAACTGTCTCACAAATGGGATTTCCCTTTTTTTTTCCCAACCACACGCTTACTGCATTGACTATACACAAAAATTATGACAAAATACGGGGGAGGCACAGGAGACAAGGGAACCAGAAAAACAAGGGAGCCAGAACCCAAAAAAGACCTAGCAGAGCAGCAAGCAATAAAGAATTTCAGAAATGGAGCACATTCACATTCTCGGCAAAGATAGTAAGACAGAAAACAGCCGCAGTCACCATTCAAGTGAGGACCTCTGCAAAAACACAGCAGTAATAGTGCAGCTGTGCTAACACTATGCCTGGCGTTTGCACAGACACCTACACACATGGAGGACAGCTCTTCAGCAAATACCAACCTCATAAACAGTGATCAACACCAATATTTACTTTCCTATCTCCTACCTCTGGATAGCAGTAATAAAGACTGGTTTTTATGAGGGTGCTGTCAACTTTACAGGTGCTAAAGCCCACTTAAGTGCCTAGTGAATCTTTCCATCTCTTACAACCTTTTTAGAAAGCTTTTTGGTGACTACCAAGGGGATGAATTGGGAATGACCTTACAAGGAGCCATCTGCAGGGGCTCTGCTTTCTGCTTTCACAGGAGATTCAGCCTACCAGATAATCTGTCCCACTTAATTTAAAACTGATCTTAGTCTAATACCAGGAAATTATGTCAACAAAGGTTCCTTACAAATACTCCTTGATTAAAGAGCATTCAATATAAACTCTGTTACACTCCAGCTATATCAAGGAGTGTCTCTGCTATTCAACCCCATCCTGAACCAAGTGTTACTGCTCTCAGCAGGAAAACTGGCTTGTCTGTTCTGGCTTGGATGGGCACCAGATCAGACACATGTGAGTCATCTTTCAGTAGCATTTTGCAAGTAAGGAATTAGTGCTGCCTGCTTCACACAGAGGTGGTCACAGAGGAAAAGGTGTGTGTTCATCCATCTGCCAGTGACAGAGCACTGTAATATATGAGCAACTATATTCAGTTCACATTTTACTAGGAAAATTATGCACTTCAGCTTTCAAGGGAAGCAGGAAAGAGAGAACAGAATAGGAGGGAGAGTCTAAGAATTAATTGTGGGGCATTAGGTAACATTTAAACAGCACATGAGATCTGTGCGAGTGGAGCTGTATCCCAGCGGTGGACGTGCAGTACTCCTTAGTTTCTTTTCCTGGGTGGTGTTGGGATCACATTGTCAAATCAAAGTCAAATTAGCTGGAATATTTCACTTAACTACCAAAAGCTGCACTAATCTTTTCCCTCACCACAGTGGAGGTGCTGGCAGCACAGCAGTAGCTACTGGAGACCAAAGCTTTACTGCAGTTGCCACCAGAATATTGTTAACACAGAACAAGGCCATTTCCCTGAAAAGCGAGGTTGAGATTAATGCTTAAAGCTGGAGGATTTAGGAAGCTTTACTTGTAACAGTGAGAAAGATCCCTAGAGGAAAGGTGCCTGAGAAGAGCAGACCAGAGAATTAGAGTGATTTAAGAAGAATTAAAGAAACCCCAGCCAAATAAAAATCACCCTCTCTTGGCATGGTCCATGGCCACATGCCACTGCACTTTCCTGAAATGACCTTGGTTTGTACTCCTGACAATAGAGCCAAGTTTCCTGTCGGGTGCAGAGAAACAAAGGGATCAACAGGAACTGTTGACTCTGCAGTCTGCAGAAACAGGAAAAGGGAGACAGAAAAACAAACAGCTTCTCAGTTAACTCAAGAGCCGTCAACACCAGTCTTGGGAAGATGAGAAGATAAACTCCAATGATGAAACAGTATCAGAGATTTACCTTAGATCTTAGAGGGAAGAACAGAAACAGCTTGAAAATGATTCAGCACAAATAACTGAGTTCAGAGAAAAAACACCTAGTTTCCTTTCTCTCCCACTCTTGATTTCGTTTCTGCAACATTCGATTTCCTTTCAGCAAGACTGTCCACTGTTGTTGTGTGTGGTGGGAATATGTCACGTGCTGTCTTTTAATGACATGTTCCTGATAAAACCACATCACCCACACACCAGTGAAGCTTGGGGCACATTATCTAGAGATGATTTTCTCTTCTCAGCTGTGTAATTGCAATAACTTTAATGGTACTGAGCAGAAATAAACTGGACAGCTGATCCAGATGGGCAGTGCTCCTTGGGCTGCGGCTTTGCTCCCTGCCACAGCTGTGCCCACCTGGGGACCTGTGGTCCTGCTCAGTGTGGTCACAGCAAGAACAACTTTTGTGGCTGCTCTGGTAGAGCGGATTCCCAAGGGTCTGTGCTTCCCAGAGGTATACACTTCTTTATTTAGGGGAATCGAAACAAGAAAACATCAGAGCTTGCTGGTGGCTTTTGAAACCACAATCAACTCTTTTTGCTCAGTCCTGTTGCACAATCCTATAATTAGCAGCAGCCCCACCATGTGCTGTTCCCGCCAAAATGGGCTGTGATTTACACATCAGTAACTCCCTCACACACCAGTAAAACACTATGAGGATATGGGCCAGATCTGGAACTTGAGGCAATTCCCCTCTAAACAGCAGTGGGTCTCATTACATCACTGCATTCTGACTGCAGCAAGGAGGAGACCACAGGCTGGTCTATTAACCCATTTTGCGCACTAAAGTGTCCCCTTTCATGTTACCTTTTATCCTTCTGTATTACTTTGTATCTTTTATCACCTCTCACCCCATTTTTATTACTTTTATGCCTATTTTTAAATAAAACAAAGAAAATAAATGAATACTCTCAATTCAACTATCCCACTGGTTTGTCCCCAGCTGCCTTGATAGGAAAGAATCCCTTCCACATATGCCCAAGAGAAGGGTATATGTGTCTGCAGGGGTATAGAGACAAGCTGCCCTTTAAGCTTATCTGCCTCCAGGGTGAGGAAGTGTTGCTCAGCAGGACAGGATTGAGGTTAATTTGGTTTTGGCCTCAGTAGAGGAAGAGTAATTTAAATAATTTGCCCAAGTATTTGATCTGTCTCCAGATTCACAAAGTAGAAGGAGCCTCAGGTCATACCTGGTTCTGTCTAAACATGCAAAATAAATGTGCAAAGTCACACATGTGTGCCAGCACTGCAGGAGACCAGTATAATCTCATGGCTTGAGTTCATAGGCACTTTGCCTGCACTGGGCACTGCTGAGCACTGAGTGGGGCAGGAGGGGCACGTGGGGGTCTCAGTAAGGCCCCAGCCCCCTGTGCTGACATTCTGGAGAGGCTTCCATGATTTGTGGAGCAGCTGTCAGACTGTAGCTGTGAGATGCAGCCCCAGGCATCACATTCTGCAGACCACCACACCCGTCCATGAGGGATGGTGCGTCATGCAGACATCCTCCTGACCTGTTTACCTGCCTTGCCACCTCCTAAAACCCAACAAACTTGTTTTGAAGAAACAGTTTCTTATGTAACAGCAATGACTATTGGAGGCCAGCTCTGCCTGAACAGGGCTGAGTTACTAACAGGCCTGTTCATACAGCTGAAGAGACCCCAAACACATCGGGTCAAGGAAATAAGTCCATATGCCATATATGTTACATACCAGCTGAGAGATGAAGGCAATATGTCCTCAAAAACATCAGAAGCTTCTCTGTGGCCAACTTGCACTGCTCTGACACCAGGTTACAATCTGGCAGGGTGAACTGTGTGGTGCTGACAGAACTGGTTTACTGTTTTGGGAAGGGCCTTGCAAAAGCCTCATCCAGCTACAGCTTTCATTTAGACATCTAACCCTGAGGAATGCCCTGTCATGAGCTGCCTCCCACGTGCCAACCCTGCAGCACCATTGTGCCACCTGCCTCCTGTCAGGCACCAGGGAGGCTGAGGTTTCCTACACAGGGAGAGAAATCAGTGTTTCAAGCGTGCCATCATTCTGGGAAATAGCAGGGAAGAGGCTATGTGCACTGAGCTGGTGAATGATTCTCCTTTTAATGGAACTTCAAAGTCACCAGTATTTCTAGACACTTGACTTCAGAGGCTCCTACCCCATAGAATGGAGCGCCTCAACATCCTTTTGTGGGTCTGTATTACACTACAACATTTCAAGTTTTATGGGAGAGGTAGTAATTTACTGACTTTCAGCCACGAGTCAGTCCTTTGTTATGTCCGACCCATATGTGCTTTCTTCACATCAAGCAGTTTCCATTTTCCCCTGAAAGGAGAAGTCTATGCCGTGTGTCACAACATGAAACAGCAACTCTCTCGGAGACAGGAGGCAGATGAGTGATCCAGTTATTACTGGCAGTTCTCCCGACGTCGTGCAACAATTACGAAGACATGAGGGTGACTTTGTTCCAGCTCTTGGTTCTTGCAAAAAGCGCCATCTCAAATTACAGCAGGCAGGTAACAGGTAACTGTGTCCTGGCGTGTCAGCCAGGGCCATGCCATGCATACACTGCACTGCACCACTCATCCCTATACGTCGTCTGCGCGGCGCACAGCCCATCCTCCCATCTGCTCCTGCCCCGCACACCGCATCCCTCCAGCCCTTTCCGGGCCGGCAGCGTAGGCGGTGTCCCTGCCGCGGCCCCGCGCCGCCCGGGCACGCCACCGCCTGCCCGCCGGGCGCGGGGGGCGGGATCCCCGCTCCTTTTCGCTACGTCAGGATGGAGGGAAATCCCCGCTGGACTCCCGCTTATAGCGCCGCGCTCCGCCCCTGTCTTTGCAAAGCGCTCCTGCCACCGACGCGAGAGGAGCCTGAGCGCCCCGTGCCGAGCCGAGCCTGAGCACCCCGTGTCCCGCCGAACAGACCCTGGGCGCCCCGTGCCAAACCGAGCCTGGGCCCTCCGTGCCCCGCCGAACAGAGCCTGGACACTCCGTGCCCCGCCGAGCCTCGCTCCGCCGCCGCGATGATGCCTGGCCGGACCCTGCGCAAAGCTGCGCCGCCTGCCGCTCCTGCAGGTACCGCAGGGTAGAGGGAACGCGGGGGTGGGGACGGGACAGGGACGGGACAGGGACGGGACGGGACAAGGACACAACGTCCTGCGCCCGGGCGCTGCTCGCCGGCTCCAGCACCGGCGGGCGGCCAGCGCCTGGCGCGG
>JANPWX010019667.1:410926-533667 GCA_024734555.1 Trochalopteron elliotii
GGGGGGGGTGTTTCATGATGAGGAAATAGTAAAAAATTGGACAAAAAGTACCGTGTTGTGCGGATCTCATTAAAGCGGTAACCAGGCGCATTTCCGCAGGGCGCGCGGCGGCGGCGGAGGAGTGCGCCCTGGAGCTGACCCGCATCGGCGACAGGTGGCACCTGCGGCAGAGGGTCCTCAACCTGCTCACCAAGTGGTTCTGCCCCGAAACGTGGGCTGCCCGCGGACACGGCGAGCGGAACGGAAGAGGGCGTTGGCTTTGTGGGTTTGGAAGAAGAGGCTCCACAGACAGTGGGAGATGAAAGAACCTCAAATCTCGTTGCGTTGTATTTAGCTGCCCGTTGCCGCCGGAGGATGACTATCGATCGCATAATTGTCTGAAGAAAGTTTCAGCAACGCTGGCGCAAGAATGCCAGGTGGGAAATAAATAACGATGGGCAGAGCCCCTAAACTGTGCAGTGGTGACTTTTGGCAAGCTGGTGATGTGGGGAGATTTAGGGCAAGACTCAACTTGCCCTTCACCATGGTCTGAGAACACTTTCAGAAACCCAGATTCCCCAGTCACTCTCTGGTCCTCATCTCACATTGCCATGTTTCACTGAGGACTTCAGACCACCTCCAGGATGAAGCCAAAAAAATCCACACAGGAAAACCAGTTGCTGGATTTTTGACTGCTCCTCTTTTCTGAAGTAGGGATCCTGCTGGACAGAGATCTGGTGGTGGGAGTTAAAATAAAGACAACCACTATCTTTATTGAAAGGGTATTTGTGTATTTGTTACAGGAAGTTGTATTGCAGACTAAAAGTTGTAGTTCTATGAATTAACACAGTGTTGCATAGTTCTAGTCTATATTATAAATATATAGCAAAAGTTTATATATATAGTATGTATACATAAAATATAAATTTGTGCACTACTAGTGCATGTCTTGAGTATTTAACAGAACTATTAATTGAAAGCTGTTTGTTTAATCTCAAAGTATGAAAAAATCTCGCAGTATGAAAAAATGTCCAAAACATGACAAAGCTCAATATAAAAATGTATTATATAAACTAAAAAAAAAGCATAATATTTTCTCATGACAAAGGAAATAAATCATGCTTCAGAGACAGAAGCATACTTTGGGGTTATATAAGATATGTATCTGAATATATATTACACAAACACAGATATTGAGGTAATTGTGGAAGGATACTTTCAATATTACAAAGAATTTCTTGATAACAGTAAAATTCTGCTGCGTCTTTATAAGTAACAAAATAACTTAAATTGAAGTAGATCCTAAAGTTGAATCTCAAGTTTTGCTGTGAATGTTATTTATTCAAAGAAAGCAACTACCTCTCTTTGAAGAAATAATATCAATAGAATTGAGCTTTACAGTGGTACAAGAAAGTAGCCTTAGATTTTTGAATGCTTAATTATACTTACGGGCAGAGGTTCTTCCCTTGTACTTTATTTCCATTTCATTTCATGGCCTCCTCATTTCAGTTCCAGAATGGTGGAGCTACTGCATGCACCACATCCAATGGATGGTGATGCACCATCATCACTGAGGGGTTACCTGGGAATTACCCGTCTCACTGAGGGGATATTATCTTTGGCTGGCTTCAGAAGAGCTGAATTAAACATGTTGGTTGCTGTCAAGGCATACAGTAACTTTGCTAGTTAATTCCTGTCAAGCTCCATCCTAAACAGTATTTTTCATAGGTCCAAGACAGCAACAAAAAGGCTGAAGCTGTTCCATAGCTACCTCTAAGGTCACTGGCCAGAGTTTCTTCTCTTAACTAATCTTACATATGTACATTTGCATTTTATACGGCTGTATAGCTACACTTTGTTATTTGTGCCAATTCAAATTATGTCTTCTCCTGTCTTGTGGTAAATTCTTGTTTGTATTTATAATTTATTCTTCTGTTATCTCTTCTTAATCTGCCTTTGCGAAATTGTCATTATATAACTCTGGTCACTCTCACAACCAACAATGCAGGGGCTGTTATTGACACTGACTTCTGTCACTGGGCAGAAGCTGACTGACTTTGCCTTCTTTCCACATGGAAGACTTAACCCCATCCATCCTTGCGGTGTTACAGGGAACTTTGTGGCTTGAGCCACATGCATGGTTGTCTTCTCCTCTAAGCTAGCCAGTACCTTTTCAGGGAGAACATAATGTTTCAAGAATAGTTGTTATTTATCTTACTACTGCAAAGCAGTGTATTTTGCTGACATGCACGTAGGTCAGCTTTTCAGGTACTAAAAAGTAAATGCAAAGAGTTTCAGACCAGCAGAACACCACCTCTCAGGCTAGCACTGCATCCAGCTGGGCAAAACTTCATCTGGGCAAAACTTCATCAGAGGTAGCTCCAGCTTCATAAAGAAGGGTTGCTGTTGTATATTCTGCACTTGGTCAAGTCTTGGAATCTTCATCAAGGACACTGACCAATGACCATGCCTGTCTGGAACGCTCAGAAAAATTCAGCAATTGCATTTGCATTAGTAGCTGAGAAGTATGTGAATAAAACTGTTCTGTTCAAAGAATGCTGCTTGCAAAGTCAGGAGGAAATGAGGTGTGGATATGTAGAGCCCACCCAGTTCTTCAAGCTGTAGCACATATGAATATTACAAAAAAAAGTATAAATGGATTGTCATGGGGATATCCAAGTTTAGTGTTAGCACAGTATTTGTCTGCCTAGTTATGCAAATACTATTTGCTGTTTTTGAAATGTTTTAGGTGTTTCTGTGCGTTGTTGAGAATGGTAGTGTTCAACAGGAACTCAGGAAAAAGGCATAGAGGCAAGAGGTTAGTGCCAGTATATGACCAAGCGCCTGCTAGATTCCTTATGTTACTTCTGTAAAGGATCTGCTTTATGACTTTATCAACGTGAGTTTGTTTTCCTTAAGGTCTATTCTGGATGTGTGCCAGATGTGTTGCTGTCTGCCTCATGCATGTATGTCTTGAATTCTTGCTAAGATAATAAATACGAAGTGTTTACAAGAAAAATGAGTCACAAGGGTTGCTATAACTCGGGCTTTCTTTTGTGGATTGTGAAAGCATGATTGTATTATGCAAATTCCTTCCATGCTTCCATGTCAGTAAGGCAAAAGCACCAGGGCAAGAACAGAGTGCCAGCAGATATGCTTTGGGAGATTAGGGTTTGCCATCTGCCTTTAAGAGGAACAAAACATAACCATGACCTTGAACTTCAAAATGAGACACCTATTCTAGTACTTTTTGTTAACTACTGGCTGCAGAATATTTGGGTAGTATTGGGGGCCCATTACTTCTACCAGAGTAGCCACAGCTTTGCAAAGGAGCGTTCCTTGTAAAGGACAGACATCCAAGTTAAGCATTTTGTCTAAGATGCAGGCAGAAAGAGATACAGTTTCTTGTCAGGAAAAGTTTTACTTTCTCCACAGTTCAAAGCTGAAGTTTGGGAAGAGTGGGAAATGACAGTGCTTATCATAAGGGAATAGCAGAGGGATAGTGCAGAGCACATTCTTCTTCCCCAAGCCAGGACCCAAAGATGCGTCTGTGCAGAGGAGAAGCTGAGGTCCTCCCCTGGTATGCCAAGCACATCAGCAGGCTCCCTGCTCACTCCTGTGCTGCTTTTTCCATCTTCACAGGCAAAGACCACCATCCCTTGTAGCCCATATTCCCAGTGCAAGGAAGACTAAGAACTTCTGGGCCAAAGGCTCTTGTTTCTAATAAACAGAAAAAACCCCAAAGAGATGCAACTTCCTGTTCTTTCCCGCTTAAGTCACCAGCAGAAGCCTGGAAGATTTTTACTTCAGAGGGCATCAGTGAAGTGGTCCTTAGAAGGCCCATCAGCCTGGTGAAAAGTGCTACTGTAGCTGCTGCACAGAGGTCTAGTTTTGCAAAGCTTCATACTTGTGTGACTCATCAGACTTGTGGAAACATTCAGACACTCTCACCTGCTTCCCACTGGAGTCTGGCCTTTCTCCAGCCCTCCAGAGTAGTGTCCAGTCACCTACCTAGCATGATGCTTGTGACCTGCTCCTCCCTAAAGGGCAGGGAAAAAAAAAAAAAAAGCCCTATCAACCGGGGCATGGCATTGCAATCTGAATGCACTTGACTCACCCACAAGCATCTGATATCAAAAAACCAAAACAAACCCACCTGGTGAAGCAAACTGACAGAGTTGCCACCCTAGAATGCTCTCCATTTACCAAAGCATCTGGGTGGTTGTGTTTGCACAATTGTCCCCTAGGTGAAAACTAGCCTGGCCCCTCAGCCAGCTCACGCCTTCACACCCGAGACTTGATGCACAAGTGGTATTTCCCAAACAAAGTGCCAGACAAGGAGATACTTCCTCTTCCCCTCATGGGATGTTTTTACTAATCAGCTGAAAAACAATGTCTCATATGCTGTCCATTATTTTTAGTACACACTTCTAGATGCGACTAAGTTTTATCACCTTCCTCCCATTAACATAAGAGGGTGTGAGGGCATTGTGTGCATCCATGGAGGCGTAAGGAGGCTGGACAGGAAGAGCTGGGGATACGATGCATTGTCTTTCAGTCTGGGAGGGTTTTCCCTGAAGCAGGTGACTGTCTGATGGTGGGACAGTCAGTGAGCAATAGTCCCAAAAACTGTTACAGCTGTAAACAAGGGTCCTCACCCAGGTGCGTCAGGACATTGTCTGGCCCGCGTAATAAATGGGCCACACCAAGGCTGCCCTGCCTTCTCACGCATGGGCTCTCTGCAATGCAGTTCTCACCAGCCCTCTGGAAGTGTGGAGGTTGATGTCACTCCTTCAGAAACAGGGGATAGCCCTTGAAATGGCAGTGACCACAAATAAAACAGTTTCAGCCATTTCATCTTCAGCCATTTCATCTTTGATGGCTTTGGTGTTACTCCCTCATCCCCATGAAAGGATGGTGGGAGCACCACAAGGTTCAGAGGCTCAACTCCATGACATGGTCATCACTTGAAGGGGCAAGGAACCTTTTTGTAGTAGACAGGCCAGCTTGCAAATCTCAGAAAAAACAATTACTTTCAGCAGCACCCCTGAATAAGGCAAATAATAGGATGCTGACACTTCCTCCCTCGGCTCCTCGCTCCCAGCTGGGATCACAGGCAGCATTCTGCTTCCACCTTCCCCTTTTGTGCTCCTGACAGGGATGTGACAAAGCTCCAGATAAGGCAGGAGGCCACAGTCACATCTGCCCTGCTTGGGATCAGGAATTAGGGAGGCAATTTTTGACAAGAGCAGTTGGACATTGGACATTCCCCAGCACCACCACAGCATATCAAGGAAATGGCTTTGGTATGTGGGGAAAAATCCAAGGAATTTCTGCACCAGGTAACTTGTTTGCTCAGTGCAGCAGTATCAGACTGATTCAGCTATACAGAGGGGTGAGGCCAGCACATATGGAACTATCAGTGGAAAGGCAGGAAATTCTGCGTTTAATATTGACTAATTCCAGAAAATACCCTGACTGACACAAAATATCCTTCTAGTCACAGCTTTACACTCTATGGGATGGAAGGGCAACTCCTTGTTTTAGGGGACGATGTTTATTTGCATTAAATGTTCTTTCATATGAACATTACCTCAAAGTGAGGGTTTTTTTAAAGGAAAACAGTTATTGCACTCATTATTAATTTGTGAAGTCTTTTAGCTGGGTCAAGTGCTTTAATAAACACAGCTACATGAAAGAGGAAGTCATGACTGGCTTTCCCCATAAACAGAGTCCAAAACAGGCTTTTACTAAAGGCTGATGGAGACTGTCTGATTTCAGCCATGCTCCTGACAAGAAGAAACACCACATTTACCACAAGTGGTAGGGAATTAGTCCTAGATAATGCAGATCATTTGCTCACCAGGCATCTATCGGTATGAAGCTGCTGGACACAGGAAGAAGGTGCTGCAAAAGCAGTTATGCAGCCCAGAATTGCATAGAAAGGAAAAAAATCAAGCACCAAAAAGCTGGACCAAAAATCTCCCAGCACCAGGCAAGGCATGGGCCAGAGACTGGCAGCACAGAGGCAGCAGGGTGGACATGCCACCCATGCAGCCATGGCTGGCTCTGTGGCTGACCCTGTGTGGCCATGGGCACCAGGAAGTGCAGTCCAGGGCTGTGGTCTGGGAAGGTTTTACTTCTTCTTGTCATGGCAGTGACATGCTGCCCTGTGTTCATGGGTGTCATACTCAGACACCACCTGCCCTGCTCCCGGGCCAGCCATCAACTCCAGGGTGGCCTGTGGGAACCTTCTCCCCAAGGGCTTTCCTTCATAGCATCCCTGCTTGGGGACAGTGACTGTTAGCCTCTGGTCAAATGTGATAAAGTGGCATTTTTGATACATTCCTGGAAATAGAGATGAAGGAACAGACACACCAGAATCACAGACCGTATTCAGATAGCATTCACTGATGCCAATAGGGAATGGGAGAGCAGCAAAGCTGTAAAAAAAAGAGAAATGAAATGAAACTTTTTAGGTAGAATCACATTTCAAGTTTCTCATTTGCATATGCCCTAAGGTTTTCACAACCGAGAGAAGTAAAAATTTTCTAGTACTTCACATGTCTTGGTGGATAAATGAAGTCACGTGTACTAACCCATTTACAGGTAAGTTCATTGTGTCTTCTTGCTTTTGTATTCCTCTTTACTTAGCTACTGACTGTGGCAATTAAGATTTCAATTAAAGATATACAAGACTAATCTTACAAGAGCCAGGCTACTTGGAGGTTTGAGCCCTGCTGACCCCAGCTCAGGCCGTATGTTGGAGAAATCTGGACAGACAGGAAGATGGGAGAGCCAGTGAAAGAGAGGAGAGGAGCTGGGCTGGCCCAGCACTGGTGACAGCAGGGGGGAGTGGAAAGGCCGAGGAAATCACGACTGAAAATATCTTCCTTTTCCCCATGATGCCCTGGGGGAGAAGCCAGGTTCCAGGTGGGGACAGATGTGCTGACCCTAGCTTGAGAGGACTGCACACACCATCCCACAGCTTCCCATCCATCTTCTTCCCAATCTGCTGGTTTTATGCCTTGCACAGTCTCACTGCACAAGAGCATAGACTCTGCAGCATCCCTCATCATCATGGCTGTGTGCAAGGGTGAGGGATGGGGAAAAAAGGATCTCAAGGCAAATGGAAAACTGGTATACCACAAAACTCCTCCTCTTCCCCTGCAGCCTAGGAAAGAGTCCACGTTCCCAGAGGGCAGACTGGGAGACAGCCACACTGGTCTTTCCCACAGGATGAGTGAGCAGAAGCTGTGGGCTTATCCCTCCTCACGAGGTACTTGCTCGCTTGCACCCTCACAGCCTGGCAACCCAGAGAAGGAAACTGAAAGCAAGCACAGCAGCTTCTGGGGCGCAAGCCTGGGGATGAGGGAAAAGCCCTCTGCACCACTGGCATAGGAGAGCAAATGCCTTCTCTCCCCTTGCACAAAGCCCCACAGGGCCCTTTCAGGCAGCACTGTGCACAGGAGGAAATAGTGAGGCTTGCCAGGCCTGGCACAAGACACAGGCAAGTGCCAGCAAGGAAAGGTCAGGACTGCCCTGTGCCATGTGGGAATGTTGCTGCAAGTGTCCAACCCAGCAGACAGAGAGCAATGCACACCAGCCTGTAGCATAGACACGAACACTCAAAGTCACCAGGCCCTTCCTCCAGCTCAGCCTTCCCCAAAAAGACCAGCTGACGTGTCTGTCTGCTGCCAGGCAGCATATGATTTTGGGCACCTCTGGCATTCCACACATCAGAGTGGTTGAGAGAGCTTTCTGGGCTGGCTCATCTTTCCATGAGGAAGGCTTGCTTTGGCCTGCTGTGCACTGGCTGTGAAGTGTCCTGTGTCTAAAAGAGTGGCCCACTTGATTGCAAACCTCCCCAATTTGGAGGCTGTGGTCTCCACCTCCCACTATGAGCTCCACTTCAGCTCCCCTCCATCCACAGAGAGTCTTCAGCCCAGCCTGTTCCACCAGCTCACTGTGGCTTTGATGGGAATTTTATTCCCAGAGTAGGTGGGAAAGTAGAACAAATACCAGGTTAGGCCTAACTGTATAAATTCATTCCCTGCATATACAATCCATTCCTTTACAGCCCAGGGTCTGGACAGGAGGTACAGTTTATAGGCAGCATGCTCCAAGGACTGCTACTTTGATGAAAACTCTACATTTTGCTAGAACAGGGACAGGAAAAACCAAGATACTGAAGCAGGTTTTATAAAACACCTCATATCACATCTCAAATGTCTGAGTCCTCCTCACGCTGAATGGCAGTTTTCAAGAGGGCACTATTTTAGTTCTATCTTAGATGCACAGCTGGACAGCATTTACACAAAGCCTTTGATTGCTCTCCCTGACATCCTCATCCCTGTGATGCCAGTTCCAACTGTGGACCAGACTGACTCTGGCATAACAGAATTAAATATCTAGAGGAGTACCAAGGATACCATTTATTTTCAAAATCACTAAAAAACCCAAGCAAAACAGTTTATGGCAATAATGATTGACATAGAAGAGACAAAAATTAAAAAAAAAAGTACAATCTATTTCATGTTATTGCACTGACTTTTTTATAATATACAAGGCATATTAAACAGTTTTCATTAAAAGAAGTTTTATTTATATAAATAAAAGTGTAAATATACAATATCATACAATAAGTGTATCAGACTAACACACAAAATCTACCTACAGTGGGATCCCCATTTTTCTCATGAGCTAGTCTACTCTTCATCAATATTTTCACTTGTACATTTACATAACCTAAACATAGAAACAGGTAAACATTCCCATCTGGGAACACTTCCTTCAGAATTTGACAAGAACCACTGCAGAACATTTACCAGGGTTAATTTTAAGTGAGGGTCATTAGGAAATATGAATCACTTAACAGTTTCTTAATACTTATCTGTCCTTCTATTATTATTTAGCGAGAAAATGATCAAATGTTTTTCCCTCCCTAATCTCAGAGTTTTCAATACAGATGCAGTCCCTACAGAAGCTAGAAACAGCTTACAGTTACAAAAGGTTGCAGAATATGCAGTGGCAACATCTCACTGCTCTCATATCCCTGATCTGCACCTTCAGCTGCCCCAGGCCAGGATGCACCAAAGCCCTAAACTTTCTCCATCTAGGAGCAAACTCCCCTTGTCTGGAATGCCTTCAGCTTCCTGGTGAAGAAGTGCATAATTTCATCTTAATTTTTTGGTCTTCTAGGATGCAGCTGCCAAGTCTCTGCACTCCTAGAGTTTGGCCAACACCCCAGCAGGGTGAAGAAATCACCATGGGGACTGATATGCAAACAGCAAGGCCAAAAATTGTTGTGATCCTACTGAATACTGATGAACTAATGCAACGTCCTCCATCATTTCAGTGCAACCAGGCTCTCTGAAAAATAACATTTACTTTGCCAGGTGTGTAACCAAAAGTTTACTACATCTGCTTGGTCTACCCATCTTGTCTGTAATAAAGCAGACACCCATACTGCATAAATCCTGGAGCTTTTTCAGGAAATGTCACCCCAAGTGAGATGTCAGGAAATGCTACTATAATCATACCAACATCAGTGAGATGTTCTTTCACAAGAAAAAAAAAGGTATTTTCAGGAACAGAAAAATCAGGTTAAATACAATTCTTTTGCTTGCTCTAATGTTAGTAGAGAAGTGTTATCTTTCTACCCATAGTAACTATTATCAGATTTAAAACATTAAACCTATCTTTTAAATTGTAGCCACTACTGAATCACACACAAAAATCCCCATTTCTGCTTGCTGTTACTCAGCCAACACTTATCTACGTGCATGTAAAATAAAATACTGAACAGTATCTGATTACTGGAAAAAAAAGCCTTCTAAATCACTCACAATGAACAGTACCTGCAAATAAGCATCTGAAAATATCCACCACATATCATCTTAAGACACCTCAAATTAACTTTAATTTACAAAATGAAGACTTTACCTTTGAGCTCACACCGGTTTAGGAGTGAGGGAGACAGATGCCTCCCTGCGATGGAACCTCTGGAATTCTAGACTGTGGACTGAAAAAAATGCCATTTCCTAAAACACAACTGTGATTTACCACATTAAAGTAGCAAAAAGTCAGTACTGCACTTGCACGTATTATACGTATACAGGTATGCATTCACTACGCTGCATTAAATTCCACATGCATTTTACGTATGTATCTATTATACACTCTATTACAGTCGGATTTTGGTCATTCCTGAACAAGGCCTCACCATTCAGTTATCATTGCCTAATTATTATTGCCCTGTTTTTCAGCAAATACGTAGGGGTATAACCTCTTCTATCCCATCACAGGCCTGGAATCTCAGTGTGGTCCTCCAGCCCTAAAAGCTGAATCCTCCTGAGGCCTCTCCCACCATGGAGGGGACCTGAGGCACAGGCCAGTCCTGACAGAATGGCTGAGCTTTGGGTTCACAGGGGACCCAACTCCACAGTCATCTCACAGCACTGAACCTGAATTAGTGTCAGCAGAAATCCTGCAGGCAAAGGAGCTGTAGGACTACGTACAGTATTGCCTTTCCTGTAACCAAAAGTTGCATCTCTCCCTGGATTCACATGCTAATACGTAACTGAGAAAGAATTAAACCTATTTATTCATTTTTAGGTAAACATTGCACAGTTTTTCTATTCATCTGGTCTCAGGTTGCCTCGCAGAGCTGAATTTTCTTCTGCTCATCATGAGCTGCAGTCTAATGAAGTTGTCACAGAGATGAACCCAAGTGAGTGCTCCACTAACCTGGAAGCAATTGCTTCAAGCACTGCTGAATAAATGTAAATAAACTGAACTACAATATGATCTTGGGGAAGGGCCAAGTGACAAGCCCAGACCTTTTTGTAACAGCTACGCAGTGTCTTGGCTCACTGGAAACAGAGGCAGCACTTCAGATTTGGACTGGTTCCAGGCCAAGAGCTCTTCACCCCAGGCATGTTGGCTGCAAGCAGTCTCCAGCCTAATGTGATGAACAACCTGAGCACTGTGGAACAAACAACTTGTTCTCAGCTGATAAGGACACTGGCCCATTTCCTCCTGTATGTATTTTATGTTGTTAAGCTATCCCAGATGTAGGAAGAGAAATAACAGAGTCTAATCTCTTGTACCCACACACTCTCCTCCCAGCACAGCAGACTAAGCAGCATGGCCTGCTACTGATACCTCTTCTGTGAGTAGAGGTGAGAAAATCCAAACTAAGCTCCTGTGGCACTGCAATCCTTTCTCTTTTGCTGTACCCAACACGATGGTTTTTCCCATCTACATGAACAGTTTTCAGTTTCACCACCCAGAACTCTCAGTATTAGCCCAATCCTGACGCAGTTGGATGTACTTGCATCATCCACACACATCCTCAACCCACTCTCACACAAGCAAAAATAAATACTGGACAGGAGAAAACAAAGAAGACCAATTAAAAGCCACCACAAATATGGCCAGCTCAGATTTAATCTGTTATAATCCCCGTTTTTAGATCACCACTTTCCAGCTGGAGTCTTTCAAGTTGGGCAGCCTTAAACCTCTTGAAGACAAATAAAAGCAGCCCAACTTGCAGACGTTCTTAGTGGTCGCTGAAGTTTGTGGGATCGGTAAGTGCTCAGCACTTGAAATTATCCCCCTTTTAAAAATATATATATTTTAAAGGTGCCTAACATTAGAAGCCTAAATTTGAAAATTCAGACCTTAATTTTTTATCGCCCCCATTTTAATCACAACTAACAACTCAGTATACACCTTGGTGGACAATCACCTATTATTTGGACCTGATTTTCTTACAGATTTCTACCGCATTAATGCCAAGTCCTTTCAGATACTAGTTGCACCTAGAAGTAGATTCACTTGTGGTGGATGCTGAGTTAGTTCATTAGTTTTAAGAGGATTTTTCAGCTTTGCAATAAAATGCTTGTATTTTAGGCATACAAGTTGTGCAAAATTATACTCTTTCGTCATGCACTTTTAGCAAAACTGCACTTAGAAGAATAAAGTGAGATTGTTCCAGACATTCTCTTATTACAACAAAAAAAAGGACCAGACCCTAAGGAAGTGTCCTAAAGTCTTATTACAGCTACGTGATATAGTACAGTCTAAAACCCACCCTTGTCAACAGGATGGCAACCAACAAGTTCTACTACCAACACTCTGGAGATACTAAAAATATCAGGGACAGGCACAGTGTTATTTATCTCAGTCAAAATACTTTAAATCAAACCCAGGAGAGGTCTTGAAGTTCCAATAAAACTGCCACATAATACAAAATTGTCTCTAACTTTTGGCTTCCTTCATCCCCAATCATTAGGTGAGATTTTTGAAGCTCATCACACGCTTGCTCAATGGTTCTCCAAGGCTCTTAGCACCTCTCTGTAAAGCATTAAGACACTTCTGTGTGGCTTTATGAACAAAGACAGCTTTTAGACAGTTTAAAATGGTTTGTCTTAGCAAGTGTGATTAGACGTAGTGCTTCCATCATACTGCAGTTCTGTGTTTTCTGATTAGCAATTGAACAGGCCCCTCTGGCACAGATTTAATGATGTTCCAGGCATCGTAATGCATAAGCCCAATTAATGACTTCCCACTAACAGCAAGAATTTCATCTCCAGTTTCTATGTTTCCAGATTGCTCTGCAGCACCACCTAGAAGCAAAAGCAGGGAAAAGTCAGTGTCAAAATAAAAAGAAGTGAGCCCACAAAAATCTGCTTTCCACTGGGATGAAATAAACCATTTTTTCCAACTGTAACAATTTCAATACAAGTCACTTATGTTCACCACAGCTCTAGCAAGATACCCCACGCTGCATCTCACATAAAAGCTTATTTTAACTAAGATAAAGCCTTTTTCTCAGAAAAGACGTCTGGTTTTGAAGGAAACAACATACGTGTATTAAATATAGCAAATACTATCTCTGTAGCTGTAAGAAAAACTGGTTGATAAAATAACCATGAAGGTTGTATGTGGCACAGATGTACTTCCTCAATTTTAACAGGGTAATAAGTAGATAATGCAGTAGACTGTAAAACCTGGGATGTACAAATCAAACACTGATAGCAAACACCATTCACAGAAACCTTCTAGAGAGAGGCATACCCTTCACTGCTAATGAAAGTACGTTTTCTGTAATGACAGTTAAACTAACTGCCATCACAGGGAGGGGAAAAAGACTGTATGTAAGGATGTAAATGAATGAGCTCAAAAATTAAACATGTCCTTTACCCTAAGAAGCACTTTTTTAAAGAGGGGAGAAACACATGCATGCACACACAAACAAACTGATAAGCAATTCAGTAAATACCTGTTTGACTTTTTATCTTGATCAGTGAATAAATCACTGAGAAGTAATTCTGTAAAAATGTTGTGCACATGTAATTTCATCAAGAGTTTCAGCTGCCTTCAGAAAGGGCCTTATTTTTTACTAAATTCACATGTGACAGATGAAAGTCACAGCATAGTTCTGGGACTTGTTTTCTTTCTATGTATGGTTCGTAAAAGTTAAGCTATCTGCTAACAAACAAAGCACCCAAGACTGGCAGGTTTAGAATACAGATATCCCATATTCTTAGCAAAAGCTATTATATTAATATTTAAATTTTTTTAAAAAAAGATGAAAATATGGTAAAATTAATAATTGGGCATAATGCAGGGTGGTGCTTCAGTACCACACTGATTCTACACACTATGCATTTCTTAGAAAAGAGAAATGGATAAGGCATGAATGTCTCAGACCACTATATAGATGACTGCTGCTGTGGTCTAATGTCTGCACTAGTGGACAGACCCATACTTACTAAAGCAGATTGCTCCACATTTACTAGCAGATGCGATTCTTAACCATTCCCAGGAGCGTTTTTTCTTTTAATGACCACTTTGGCCTAGTAAGTGGTAATAAATGAGAGCCACAAAACCCACCCTTGCTTCAAAAAAATGCTGAGTACAGTAATTGAAATGTCTGTGCAGTCAATGCACAGACAAAAGGAAAACTGGGATAACATCCACTGCATGCATGTAGTACCTTTAAATATTCTTTTTACAAGCAAGGGCTTATCTCCAGCAATGGAAGCTTTTCCACCATCAAGACTGAATCCCAAACCAGCAGAGGTTTTCAATAATTCAATGCAGATGACATCGTTCATCTCCAGGTTTGGATCTGCAATTGAACATACAGAGCATCTTGTTACACAGATAACAGTAAGCTTCATGTTGTGTTTGGCTGGTTTTTGCTTTTCCTGCAGTGACAGGACAATTCAAAGTTCAGTTACTCACACTAGGACATGCCACCAAGTTGCTCAGAAATGAATGTATTCTATTGTAGCTGTGAAGGGAAGGCAGTACAAAATGCATTTACACACAGGGACATTTTCATTTTACATGTTCAACAAAAACCTGCCAAGATACCATTTTTTTGACAAAACTATAGCTAGCAAATGTAGCAAATAC
This sequence comes from Trochalopteron elliotii, assembly GCA_024734555.1. Classification (NCBI taxonomy): domain Eukaryota; kingdom Metazoa; phylum Chordata; class Aves; order Passeriformes; family Leiothrichidae; genus Trochalopteron; species Trochalopteron elliotii. The sequence goes on from JANPWX010019667.1 coordinate 425,336, forward strand.
TCTAAACATCAACAAAATAACTGAAAATTTACAACAACTGAAAAATAGAGAGTGAAGAGCATTTCTTTTTCTTTCATTTGCTCCCTTTACTTATTCAATGAACCACATCTCTTTAAGTAACAGGAATGAACAAAATGTTTCATTAAGCAAACATGTTCCATTCCCTTAATCAAAAATCTGTAATCAGTTATTAAGGTGAAAAATTGTTTCTGAGCTCCTTTCTATGTATTTAATTATAATTAACTGTAGTTGTACCATGCCTCCTACATAGTAGATATTTCTGAAGTGCAATATTGCTGTAGCTGACTTAAAACATGATTATGCTTAGGAGGAAATACATCTGCAGTTTTGGAAAACAGGATCCTTTTTGCCCTGTGTGAATGTAATAATTATGCAGTCTGCGTTATCACAAATTACTGCTGCTGTTATCTTAGACAACTTTAAAGGTTATCTAAAACATCTGGAGATGTCCTTTGCCTGGAAAGGTGGAAAGATGTTCTGAATAACCCAACACCATTTTGTTTATGAGATAATGTTGCCCCCTAGTGCCTGAACCCAGCAAGATAGTCTGCATTTGTCAGGGTACAGGATGTAGGGAGTTTAGGGCAGAGAGGGATTCTGAAGTAATTACATAGATTATATCCATGGGAGCAATTCCAGAAAGGCTGATCCATTAATTAACAGAGTGCACTTTTTTTTTCTTAAGCTGTGTTACAAAGTCGTACCATAAAACCCAGTGTAAGCATAAAACAAAAGAAACGGCTACAGAAAAAAAATCCCTGTGAGAACAGTAATGATTACAGGCAACAGATTAAAAATAACTGAGTGGCAGCTCCATGTCCTGGTTTTGGGGTGGGCAGAGCTGAGCCTGCTGTTGCCCTGGAGGGCAGGGGAAGCCCCTGGTCATCTCCTGCTCCCAAGCAGCACCATCCAGATAGGTGCTGAAGGGGTTTGGGTCTTAAATCTCAAAAAAATTTCAGAGATCTCTTCCTAACACCTCAGGTGCAGCCTTTACACCAAAATGCTGTCTTGTTCCCAAAACAGGAACCTAATATTCCACTTAAACCATTTGTATCTACTTTCCTAAGAGATGGCTGACTTCAATAGGCTTACTTCCATTTACTGCAATATAAAAATGATCTTTTCTATGTTTCTAGTAGAAATAGTATGAAATCTGCTTTTACAAAGAACAAGCTCAGTCCCTATGCTTAACAAACTGCAGGGAATGGGGTTTTCTTTGAGCTTTTTAAATTTTTAAAGAATTATTTCTGGTTGTTTTCTTTCTTGAATCAACTACTGTTATTACTTAAAAGGAATTTATCCTGGATTGGAAGAATATGCAGAACCACTTACCTAAGTAGAAATTGGACTGGGCCCTAAATTTGGTCTTCAAAGTTTGCACTTAATTACAATAATTAAAACAAACAAACAAACAAACAAACAAACAAACCCCGAACTGTATTTAGGTTCCAAAAAGAACAAATAAAATTTCAAGGTAAATTCATTTTCTCCCTTAAATCACATCAGGCACAGACACTTTTAATCTAAAACACATGGACATTTTTCCCTTCAGTCTGCTCTGCAAAGGAATCCTTCCAACTGCTCTTGGACAAAGATCATACCTGTTCCTATTTCCATGGAAACATCCTTTCCAGACCCCACACATTTTCTGCCAGCAGCTGATATCTCAAGTCTAGAGGAATTGTTTGTTTTGTCTTTTTCCTTCTGGATGACAATGACTGCATATTTGTACAGCCTGGCGTGATGAAGAGTATTCAGGACATCCCCATGGACTGAGCTTGCCAGAGATTTGCCATTGATCGACAGAACAAGATCTCCTCGATGGATAGTCCCTTCTTGAGATGCCACTCCCTTTGAAAATACTCTGTGGACCTACAAGAAAGGTTTTAACAAGGATGTTTTAACCTCATGACCACACATAGTATTCTACAGGCCAAGTTGAACAGAGACACTCTACCAAAATTTGCAGCTAGTGCCCACTGCCTGGCTATCAAGCACACAGCATCTGTTCCAGTGAACACCCTCGAAGTGACTAGACAGAGCTCCATTTGGGGATGGGCAAATTCAGAGAAAAAATAGGCTTTTATAGCATGGTCATTTCTAAGACAAAGATAACCAAAACCAGCTAGGGAATGTAATTTATCACATTTAAATGTAATTTATCACTTAGGTGTTCACTAAACTCCTCAAAGGTCTTCAATTAACATATTTCAAGTGACACAGAGGTCAAATCCATGTCTGTGCCATAGCAAACACCAGGAACACTGTAGTGTGCAACACCCACTCCCCCAGTTCCCACTGACTGGGACATGCATCCTGTGCTGTTTTCAAATGCACATTTCTAAACATCTGTGCACTGAAATGCTCTGACTTGCTGCAGCTGTACAAGTATTTAATTGTTTGCCTCAATCTGGCTGATCAAATACCATGCTAATAGATGGAAAGGGATGACTTAGCAGCTTGAAATGCATTTTTTTGAGAAACAAAATACTCTATTCAGGGTGGATTAAACTTTGAGAAAACTTCCAGCAGTTTAGTTGTGTGTCATTTACAAAAAGGAACTGACTAAATGATTCAAGACCCAGTATTTAAGGACTTGCCTATTTGGCACTCTAATTTTAGCAGCCAGAATATGGTTTCCCATGGAGACAGTACTAGGTCTGACAAGCAAATGTTCAAGGCAGCAAATCTGTGGACACAACTCTGCATGGCATTATCTTTAGGAATTTATCCTAATACCCAGACCAGCATCAAGGCATCAGAAGCCTTTTGGCTCCTGTTCCATTTCACTGTAGGGTCATGCTAAGATAGGCACCTGCTACAACCCCACAGATCCAATGAGATGAATTTCCAGCCAGTTTATGCAGGCATTAAAAGCTGGAATAACAGCCTCAATAACAGATGTAGGCATGCAAATGCAAGTGGAATATAGGGGTCATGTCCAAAAACTCTGCTGCCTTCCCTCAGCTGCTCACCTCCTCAGTACCTTGAAGCTCACTAGGCATTTCCATTTCTGCATCCAAGTGTGGATATAACAGCCCATCTAAGCAGCTCAGTACCCAGCGGCAACCCTAAATCTAGCTGGGACCCAGAATCCCAGTAGGTCAAGAACATTACTAAGATCCCTTCACACTCTCTGAACAAAAAGTGTCTGGAAAGAGTAGGAACTGACACTCCTTTGGTCTCATGGCTAACAGAATTCAGGAAAAGGAGATCATCAGTTCCTCAGTCTGAGAGAGCTCAAGATCTTATTTTTTAGGTAGAGTCGCAGTCTCTAGGTAAGGAACTCTGTAAGGAGTCTGGGGACATATCCTTCTTCTAACCTCACCATTTAATAAGCATTTAATCTCTTTCAGGGCAGAATTTAAATACATATGTTGTGTTAAAGAAACCGTCACACAGGACACCAGTTTTCTTGGATTTTTCTGTCTTATTGATCTGTTTTTGAACAGTCACTTTAAACACACCAGTATCTTAACAGGACACCATCTTTGGTTCAGAATTCTGCTTAAGACTTAAAAAACCCTAACCAGACAACAACCTTCATTTACTGATCACCCACAGGTATTACTAACTCAAAACAAACTTGTGATGTGAAATCCATAATGTTTGCTGAGGTCTGCAACAATCAGCCTCAGGAACTGAAAAATCCTTCAAAAACTTTGCTGCACAGAGTTTCCTTTCAAGGGCTGGAAATGAAAGTCTCCCCTAAAAGGCTGTGTGCACTGCAGCTGCATGCAGGATTTTATTTACATGCATAGGATTTAGATCTAGCCCACCCCATCCAGTAACAGATTTTTAAAGCCTGAAAGCATAATTGTTATCCATCTCCAATAATAAAAATTACACTTCCCAGACACTCTGATTTTAGTAGCAGATGGTAAGCTGCTGCTTTTGAGAGACACTGAATGACTTGCAGTGAGTCTTGATAAACGAGCACTTGATCTAATCACCAGCCTACTTTAAAGTAAGCTTTGTAGAAAAATGACTTGCAGCCATCACTTACTGTGACTGATTTCTGTTCCAAGTCTATTCCTCCAGCAACACTAAATCCCAGGCCAGCTCCTTCTTCTTTGTGCAAGACTACAAAGTATGTGTCTTCTTTGCTCTAGCAGAAAAATGGAGGTGCACAGGAAGGGGAAGAAGAAACACAAAACCAAAGATCAAGACCAAGTACCCACATAAATGACAAATTCCCAGTACCCACAGATTATGGCAGGTGAAAAGAGGCAACTCAAGGAATTAAAACTGAAATATTAAATGCATTTCACTTCATGTAACAGAATGAAGCAGCCATCTAGGAGAACTCAAGTGACAAGAAAAGTTTCTTCAGTCAGTTCAAGGCTAGCAAACAATGTCAAAATTAAGATAGTGAAATGGCATTAAACCTTGGGCAGCCTAATTTCTACAGGCTGTAGTCAGTTTTCCATTGTTCAACATTTTGCAGTCAAAATTCAATATTCCCATACACCTTTCTGGACCAAGCACTGTACTCTTCAGGAAATTACTAACACTTTTGTTATCCAATTTCTTCTTCCCCAAAAGAGTAACATAGATGTAATGCAGGGCAATTGTATCAATCTCTTTGCAGCAGGGCTGGACAATCCTGCAAGGAGCAGTGGCTACATTACTGAAGCTTGGGAAGGTCAGATGGGACAGCAGAAAAAACTGTTTCACTTGGGAGATGAAAGTAAGGAGCCTTTTAGTGAGCTAAACAGGACTAAGCTGTGCTGTTGTAGAAATGGGAGCATCCTGCACAGTAAAAGGATTGGTACAGGTTTGCATCCAACAAGTCTGACACTGTCACAGAGACCACATTTTGTGATGCAAGGGGACCTGTAGAAAGGACTTTGGTGGAGCAGGCACATAATACCTCTGTGGGGCAGAGCATCAGGTGTGGGGAGTAGAAAGTAGGTTTCTCAGCTTTTCCCCAGGATCCCATCTAAAATCAGCTATTTCAAGAAATTGCCAATACTAAAAGTAACACCAAACCATTAGAAACCAATCTCTTAATCTATTTAGTGTTAAATTACATATTTAGTTTACTAAACTCAACATATTAACTCAGCATTTGTCTTTTGTTTCAGATGGCACAGGGAGCCACAGATTACCAGATTTTGTGGTGAAACAACAGTCAAATTCTTGGTCTCACTGCGTGTTTCTCTGCCAAATAGTGTCTATGGAAGACTTCCTATGCTAGAGGCATCCCTGAAATATACAGAGGCAATGTCAGAAACTGATGTCACCCTGCTCCACATCACTGATCCGTCAACACTCAAGGAGAGAGGAGCACTGAGGGCAGAACATCTTTGTTCATAGTGTTTTGTAAATGCTAAGACCTGACTCACCTGTACGCAAGTGAGAAAAGCTTTGTGTCTGGCTAGAAATAATAAAATCAGTTAAGTAACTAGGCTAGCCCCTTTCCACGTAATGGAAACATACACATATCTTGGACTGTTAAGTACTACAGCAACCCTTTTTCTTCAAGAGATGAGGCTCTTTCCAAACCTTGATATCACAACTTAATTTGCTTACACTGGTGAAGGAAGGAAAAAAAGTCAGAAGTTCAGCTGTTAAAAGAGTTATCCAAGGATCATGTGTGTTGGGCCAGTCAACAACACAGTCTGGATACTGGCTTCCCATTCCCAAGGTGCATTCCCTCCCTCCCCGGCCCTCAACACTGCTCCTTGCCAGCACACATAATATTGGGCAGAGACCCAGCTGTGGATGCTTACAGCTTTACTTGGACACACAATGGACAGACAAGGCCTCCAGTGATCACCTCTGTTTAGACTGTTAGCCAAAGATACCCATCATAAGAGATCTAAATAAAGTGCCCATTTTTAAATTAGTATTAGTAGCATTTGTTAAATGCTAGCAGTAAATTCAGCACTGCTTAGAGCAAAGGATGGTGACAGACTCTTCCCAGGGAAGCTCTCAGTCCAAATCAGGCAGTCGTCTCATTTTTCAGCAACTGGATAACTATGAAGATCTGTTCTATTGTACATTCAAAATCCACCATTTGAATAGTATAAAATTTTCCAGAGTATGTGCCACACTGGGCTTAAATATGGATAAGAAACTATGCAGACAAGGAGTGCATTCCAAAAAGCATTCAGCTTTATAAATATTTGAGCTCTCAGGCTTTGAAAAGTGGCATAAAGAAATAATCTCTCCAAAATGACATGCAAAATTCTTTAGAGAACACTTAATTACCTCTGTCCAGTTGTGCAATCCAATCCTAATTCTATCAGTAAACCATCTTGGCTCACCAAGCTTTTGAGACTTGCATGCTTTAGCTATGCTGTCCCCTGGAAGGAGATAAAGCTGGATATTTTGGGGAGGTCTTTTTCCCCCTAGCCTGTTCTATGTTTGAAATTGCAATCTTTGTGAACAAAACTTGAGAACACTCTGGATGCAGCTCAGCCAGCAGTTATGCAGACCAGATGGCAGTTTCCCTTCCAGCACTGTCATTATTTTATCAACTTCTGTTCTGATTTAAAAGGATGTGGATGTATCCCACAAACAGAAAAACCAAAAGCAGGGAAGTAATATTCTGGCTGGCATTTCACTTTGGAAGCCTTCTTCAAACACCTAGATAATGAAGCAAATTATCTTGATGCAACAACCAGTCTCCACAGAAGAGAACAAAAAGGTCACAGGAGTCTCTTATAAACCCTTCAGCAGCCACATTCTGGTGTTCAAGTTCAGCACTGAACAAAATAAATTCATTTTCTGTGACTGCAGCTTCTAGAAAGGGCATCAGGCACAAAGAGGATCAGAGCTTCCCCTCCATGGTGGGGAAACTGAGTCTGACCCAGATGGCTGATGGAAAGCTAAACTCTGATATGCAGTTACTGGGGACCCCAGATGGAAAAATACATTTCCACTTAAAATAGGTCTATTTATTGTGACTCACAACTACTTTTGAACTTCCTTATACAAAAAGCCATTTGAAATTATCACAGGTTTATAGGATGTAAAAACCAATATCAGTATAATTAACATCAACTGCAGTTGATAATAATAGCCTGTCCCATGACTACTACTACTGGAGGAGCCCTGAAATAGTTTGGAAATAATTTTATCTACCCTTAGGAAAACCCTCAAGAATCCACCAAATAACCCAGTTTTATTTTGTGGCTTTTACCTTTACTTGTGCTTTGACTTCTTGGAGCATAGCAGCAACATCACATTTTGGTACTACCACTGACAAAACAGATTGCAGTTTTTGCTGGTCGAGGCTTGAGATGAGCAGCTGATCCAAGCTAAAATAAACAAAAAGAGACAGAAAAGCTCTATATTTCCCTACTTTGTAGAGATACATCTCATGTATACAGTGTAGGCTGTATAAGAATAAATGACAAAGAAGGAATCTTGAAAACTGGTAATGAAATGGTGTATGCTGGGAGAAGAGCAAGGAGCAGACAAGATTATTTAAGAATAACTCTGAAAGTCAGTCCCTGTTCTGTTCCCCTCATCCTCCCCTAATGGTTTTAGCAACAGACATTAGCAGGAGACAACTACATCTGAAGACTGCTTCTGGCAGGACAATAAGCTCATTTGTCACCACAGGCTGTACTGGCAGCCAGTGCTGTGCAGCCTCCTCTCCATCACTACTGCTGTGCTGTAACATGGCCAAAAAACTGACCGAAACCAGCTAGAGGGGCCACAGAAAAGGAGCCCAACTCTCCCAGGATAAAATATTTAATCCTGTACTGAAGCCAAGACACAGCAGCATAACAGTTCCAATGCATCACAAGGTCATGAATGGCACCCCCAGACTGTGAGGGGATGGCAGGCTGGGGCCACAGTGGATACATGCTTTGGGGCAGACCTGCGGCACAGTGGAAGCTTTGCCATGGGTAGGGATGGAACAAAAATAACAAAGCTGACACTAACCTGATAGACCAACTGTTTCCCTCACTCAGAGAGCTGCCATGGTGGACGTCATCGTCCGAGGCAGAACCCGGTGTCCCCGAGCCACTGTCCCGGGGGCTGCAGGCTCCCAGTCCCATCGCACCCAGCTCTGTGGGGCTGCAGTGGGCTGGTGGAGTTGCCCCACTCTGGGTAGGCATGCCAAGGGCTCTGCGGGGCGTGATTTCCAGCTCTGTCTTGAAGCATGCAGGCTGAGGGGGCTCCGAGAAGCCCTCTCCACACAGCTTGTCCAGGTCAGGCATACTGAGGGCTCTCAGCTCCCGCAGCCTGGAGCGGGACAGTGGCAGCCGCCCCAGGCCGCGGCTGCGGCGCACCTGTGAGGCCGAGGTGGGAAAGGCAGCCATATCTGCCCCAGCAGCATTCTCATCACTCCTCTGGGGCTTTTCATCCCCTTTGCCACTCTTGGTCACACACACAGGCTCTGTGCCAAGGAGAGACTTGGCCACAGCGCTGGCTGGGCTGGGGCTGCCACCGTAGGAGCTCAGGCTGCGTCGCAGTGCCCACGGTGCCTCAGCGGAGCTGGATGTGGTGGCCAATCCACCACACGACCTCCTGGCAAGGGGCGACCTTGCAGTTGAGCATATATCAATGGCCTTCACAATGGGCCGGTCAAAATTAGCCAGGTTTTCAAAAGATTTGATCCTCTGTTTGACAGAGAAGGATGAAATTGGCTCATGTGGCCAGTTCAGCTCATAGTAATAGTAATTCCGCCTGAAGCTTCTCAGTTTATCGGCAGTGGGGTAGCTGATGTCACTGGATGAGGGGGACGTGTCATGGCCCTTCTGGGCACTTTTGGAGGTGTACACTTGCTCCTTTCCACTCTGGCTGTTAGGCGGATTCAGGTGAACCATCTTTAACATGCCCGTTGCTGCCTGTGGGTATTTCTCCTCTGCAGTTTGGCCCTGGGGTCCTTGCACAGGGTGACCCTCTGCAACATGGCAATCCTCCCTCAAGTGACCCGATAACTGGGATGGCATTGAGTAGGTCCTTGTCACAGGTTTCGACAAGCCACAGAGAATTCTGTCTCCAGTAGTATCTCCTCTTGAGAAATACTGCATGGTCCCCATCTCCTCAGTCAGCCGAGGCACTTCTGCATTCACCTCTTCTGTTTTCTCCAGCAATGGCAGCCGCAAAAACGATGCTGGTGAGGATGAGGCAGAGGAGGAGGAGGAAGGAGATGATGAGGAGGAAAGCTTCACCTCAATGAAACTGCGCTGGATCTCCTGCCCTTCCAACTGCTCCTGCTGAACTGGGGGGGAACCCGAGGAAGAAGAGCAGGCTCCAGCAGATGTTCCTACATTTTGGAGATCTAATTGCTGAAGGTCATCTGCACTATAGATGCTTTTGATTGTGTTCATGTCTCTTCCAGGGTTATCAGTCCTCCCTTTCACATACTCAGCTTTTGGTATCCCCTGAGGAGGTGAAGTGACTATGGACTGACTGTCTCTGGCTCTGAAATCATCCACCTTAGCACCCTTACCCTGACACACCACAGTCTGCATGGAAATTTGCTTCTCTTTTGGCTTTCCCCATGACAGCTCCCCACAGCCACATTTCATTTCACCACTTGTGGTTGGACTGCTGCTGCCATTTAGGAGAGGCAGAAGTGAATCTTCAGAAATTACCAGTGATGGTTTATTTTCTAGCTCTGATTTCAGAGTTTTTGAGGCTGCTGAAATGCTCTTTCCAGGATCTGAGTTTGTAGGTGAATTACGGGACAATGATGTTTTCTTTCCCAGGAGTTTGGGGGACAGTTGTGGAGAAACAGAAGCCCTTTTCTGATCAGCCCCATTGATTTTGGTAGGAGTAATGCCAGAAGAATCTGAATTTGTCTTTGCTTTGCTTTTGATGGTGAACCCTTTTAGCTTTGGTCCTGCTTTAGATTTTTGATTATTTAAAAGAGTGTCCATTATACTTTTTTGTGCCATTGCCTTAGACTCCTGACAGGATTTTTTCTGTGAGGATGGGCTGTGCGGTACTGCAGCCCCTTTACAGTGATTTGTGCCTGAGCTTTGGACTTTTCCATTTGAAGTCCTTCCTGAAGTCACAGAGTTAATTTTCTCATTTTTTCCTGGCAATTCATGAGTTGCATTAGCCTTTGGATCTTTAGATCTAGTGGGAAAGGGTGACCTGAGTGATATTCCTCTTGACGATGCAGTCACATGACTGCTGTCTGTTTTAGACAAGGTGGATGAACTGTTGGTTTCTTTCTTCAGCAAGCAATAATTAGCAGCATGATTACAGTTATCAACTGCCATTTCACTTTCAGATTTGGATCCCTGCTCATCATGACATCCTTCTTTCTCAAACGAGCTGTTCTCTAAGACATCGACATTTCTAGCAGAGCAAAAGCTTGTCTTTTTGCAGTGCAGAGACCCTTTTTCTTCAATGGATTCACAGCATTTCTTATTTTCATTACTGTTCCCCAAATCCATCCGTTCTTCTGTACGTAAGGCACCATTGTTACAGATAGAGTAAACTTCGGGGATACTGACTGAATTCTTTAGGATGTCTTCTTCTGGCAGAAGAACTGAGGAAGGAGAACACAAGGATGCAGAGGACACATCTGGACACTGTGAAGGACATGGAGTGGGCCCACCATCATCTTCCAAACCTAGATTGTTGATGCTTGTTTCCAGTGACCCACACATTGCACAGCCCTCATTCTGCAAAATTTTGCCACTGTAAGGGTGCAGCTGGGACAGTGAGGATGAACTTGTTCCAGAGATGAGATGCTGCTCCTGTGCAGGCTTCTGCAGCTCATCATTCATGCAACAAATCTCAATTTGCTCCTCATCTGACTCTGTTACAGTACAGCCTGCAGGGGCATTAGCAGCAGCACACTGCCCAAGCAACACCTCACTAGCATTGTCAAAGGCTTCTGTGAGAGACTCTGCATCCGAGTGAGAATCCTCTGCAGCTCCATACATCGACTTTGGAAATGGGTCACTTCTCTTACCTTCCAGAGGGTTTGCTGCAGGCAACTCATCCTCACTTAAACTGCTAAAATTCCTAGAATAGTTATTCAAAGAGTTTTTATTCACAGTAAAAAGTTTGCCTGTGTTGATGGAGTCCAACACAGACAGCCCCAAAACCCCTTGCGCACTAGCTCCACAATTCACAGTTTTCTCCAGCAGCTCCTCCTTGGGTGCTGGCGGCTCAGACTCGGGGCAGCCCTCGTCAGTGCCGCAGCAGCACATGGTGGTGTACTCATCTCGGAGGGGACTCTCTGCGCGCGACGGGGTGCGCGAGGCCCTGCTCTCGGGGGCGCCCATCTGGCTGAGCAGGTCATCGATGTCAGTGACGGGGATGGCCGCGCACTCCTCCTCACGGCTGCCCTTCGGGGCCCCCTTGTGCACGTCCCTGCTCGTGGCATCAGGCGGCAGTGTTGCTCTCTCCGCCGCGCAGCCGCCGACAGCAGCTTGCAGACCTGCTTTTTCTCGCTTCCCAGAACTCTGTTCTTCCTCCGTTGTGAGGATGCTGTTGACATTGGCCTGATTTTGAGTGTCTACCCCTGGAGACAGGATGAGGTTTGTAAATCTGCTGACAGCTGCATCACGATTGAAAAAAAAGGAAAAAAAAAAGGCAAAATCCTGTCAAATGTAAGAAGTGATATAGAAAACACCAGGTTTTATTACAAAAATAGACACCCACATAGACGACATGTTTTCATTTTGATCTGCACTTCTCCTCTGTAATGATGTTTACAACAACTCAAATTAATCATAACCATGTGTATTTGAGTAGTGCACAGAAGGGAGCAATCCACTTATCCAAGGTGAGCAGTCATGATCTGTTTAACTCTCATCTTTGAAATTGCGGCAGTCAAGCAGCCAACTACCCAAGTGTCAGCATGCAGTAAGTCATGCTGAGCAGCACTGCTTCTCATCACTTCATCTCTGAAGTCTCCAATAGAGATGCTGGGGAGCACAGAAAGCCCTGACATAGCAAAGGTGACCAGATAACACAGTGACAATCTGTGCATAAATAACTTGGCTCTGACCTCTTAGCACTTCTGCAGGTGTTCAATGTGACACGCATGAGTGATGTTATGCACACATTAAGCACATGGGCTTTACTGCACTTCTGGCACAGACCTCTCCTTGCTTCCAGTACATGTTTAACCCACTCCTGGGCAGCACACTGAGCTCCCTGTCACTGCTGCACTCTGACACATTCCTGCTCGCTCATTTCTCCACATCTTCAGTTTCCAGCACTTCACCCTACATGCCAGATTCCACTTGTCTACACTGCTTCTGAGACATGCATCCCCATTCAAGCTGCCTTTCAGAAGGCCAGTTACTATCACATGGGGCCCAGAAAGTGTATGGAGAAGGAGTAGTTACACACAGTGCCAGCATCCTTTCCTGCTCATTCAAAGCTGCCTGTGCATCTACATGCTTCTCACACAAACCTGCAGGATTATCCACATCACTTAACTTAACTGTCCACCTGCTTCAGGGACCGCTCTGGATTAAACAATATTTGTTGCTGGCCTGAGTTTCTAATTACGTATGGGCCAGCTTCATAAATCTTAGGCTTGAGTTTTAGTGGCGTAATTTGAGTTTGGGCTTGAGTACTGGTGTATGTTAAGAAGTGCTGATTCCTCCTGAAGTCAACAGAAAAACACCTCAGGAGAGCAATCTGAAGCAGTCAGGTTAGAATTTGAAGTACTCCCCTGCTTCAGCATGGTGGATCACATGCTGAAGAGACCACCTTTTTTGCCAGCAGGATAGGACAAGGGGGAGGGTGAAGCGCCTTACAAAGGACTGCCAATGTGTCCTTACCCCCATGCTATTGGTTTGAAAAGCCACAGCCATCTAAGGGAAAAAGAACAAGATACTGCCAAGCCTGGAATTCATTAAATAACAACTGAAAGTCAAGCATCTGGAAGCACTTTAGGTTCCCAGGTATTAATAGGTACACAAAGAAGATCATAAGCTAGAACAAAGCAAAATATTATGTTCTTCCTGAATTTAAAAGTATGCTTTTCTTTTTCAAATGCTCATTTCCACACCACATAATTTGTACAGTCTGTGGGGATTCATATATTGCTGTAGCAGCATAAATCAGCCCTGAGCAGAAAGCAAGAAGGTATCAAGTACTTCAACTCACACTAGAAAACTTTTTGTAATGAAACACGCAAATAAACATTTTTTATAAGATTTTAGTTTTCTGTTTCATCTTCCTGCACTTTAGAGAATTCTGACACAGGAGGGAAGGGGAAGGCGAAGGGGAAGGGGAAGGCGAAGGGGAAGGCGAAGGGGAAGGGGAAGGGGAAGGCGAAGGGGAAGGCGAAGGGGAAGGCGAAGGGGAAGGCGAAGGGGAAGGCGAAGGGGAAGGCGAAGGGGAAGGCGAAGGGGAAGGCGAAGGGGAAGGCGAAGGGGAAGGCGAAGGGGAAGGCGAAGGCGCTTATAGTATCTTTCTGTCCATTCATAAAAACATTACTAGAATTTCAGATTTAAGAGAGATAGAATTGATTATAAGGGGCCAATGTATTTAATGAACAGGCACAGCAATAAAATGAGTTGTTAAGACAAGAGTCACTGCCACTTTAGCTCCAGGACTGCATCAAATGACTCAGGCCTCTGCAAGCATTGTCAGGAGGGATCTACTCTATGAGGGAGCTTTGAATACCTCACACAGGAATAGGTTTTCTGCCCTTATCATGGTGCTGGAGAGGACCCTGAAGCTTGGTGATGAAGTGCTTTGCTTGGCTCACCAATGCAGACACAATGTCCCCCTGTTCTCTGAATCCATGCAGAAAGCTAGGACAGCAGAAGGTCTGGCCCAGCTGATCCAAGGGTGTTTTGTTCACTGGTGCCCAGAATAAATGGCACAAAACCAAAACTACTTTCTCACCTGATGCTGCCTTCTGGATCTCCAGGGTTACAGATGTGGGAAGACACTGCATAAGCAAGCAGATTTCCTCATACATCATCTTGCTGACGGGGATGCTGTTGATGGTGGTAATCTCATCTCCTACAGCCATCTTGCCCATTGATCCCTGATGCAAAGAGAGATTCAAGGAAATCATAAATACACATCAGAAGCCCTGCCACAGAGACAAAGATTGCAGGGAAGCAATTAATAGGTTATGAGCAACATCCCCTATTTCACATCACTGCAGAGAGCAGGTACCACTGCTGTCATTTTGCCAGCACATAAATAAAGAACAGACTGTGTTTCTGCCAGGAGGAGAATTAAAGATCAATCTAAAACAGGAAGGTCAAAAGATCTGCTGGTTTCTCTGGGAGACGAGTATCAGGATGGAGGACATAGCCCTCTTAGTTAAATGAAATGGGATAGATCAGCCCTAGCTTCTTCAGGACTAGAACACTGTCTGTCATTTTTTTAATTCCATGCATGAACTGCTTCTCAGGTAGAACTCTCTTAAACCAGTGAAGAGACATGAACTAAGCTCTTAAGGTGCAGGTTTGTTTCTAAATCCTAGAAAATAAATCTGAGAAAAAGGCAGGAACAAAACCCAAGTCCCCAGCTCTCACAGCCCTATTCAAACTGCTATGCTATATCCCTCTTACTCTAGTGGCTGCTAATGAGATTAAAAATGCTACGGCCAGATTTGTACACCAGAGTACTATTCTTCTTTCTGCACTTCTGCATCTAGCAATCCCATAACCAGCATGAAGCATGTATCCATATTGGTATAGACATGCAGAAGAGCAATGTGCTACTGGTACTACTGTAGCTCTTGGCAAACCTGGCCAACATCTAAAGCTTCTTGGTTCCAGATCCCTGTAATACAGGGACATGTGCATATAAAATAGTAAAGCAGAATATAAATTTATTACCACCATCCTCTGCCACCAGGATTTACTTATTTTGTCTTTCCCCATAGTTAGAAAATAAATACAAAAACTGCATTCCGTCAAAACTGCAATTTCAAGGGGGGATTATACCATCTCAATGGATTTGCATCCTGCCTCTCTTAGTTTTGAATCAGCCTGAGTGTACTTCTGAATCAGAAACATTTTATTTAGCAGCAGCTCCAGAACAACATAGGGTGACATATTTTGCCCAGCAAGGACAAACACCACAGTAGCGCTTACTCTCAACAGACCACTTGCTTAATAATAACAATAAAAATAATAATAATCATCCCCACAGTGGGAAAGCACATCCCTATAAGGCAACTCAAATTACAAATTACCATTTCTGCTGGTCCACCTGGCCGCATCCCTGTGACGACAACCTTTAAGGGCATAGCTTGGATTTCCAAATCCAGGCCGAATGACTCGTGCTCATTGCGAACCAGAGTGACAACTTCAACCTGGCCCTGCCCAACTGCATCAGGTGCTTCACACTTCTTGCTGTGAGGGAGCATCCTGGCAACAGGCTTGTTGTAAGAGCCATGCTCCTCTGTCCTGTGTCTCTGAAGGCTTCGGCACTCGGTGCTCATCATGCTTTTCACTCTGGTGACTGCTCTGTGCTCAAGTTTTGGCGATCTTTTGGATTCAAGCTGTGCTTCCCGGAGCTCCCTCAAACTCAGGCTGCCAAGACGAACTTCAGGCACACTTGAGTAATCAAACGCTATGATGGGGAAAAAAGGAGATTCAATTTGCTCCAGCGTGCTATCTGCAGACTCCACAGAGTTGCTGAAGACGGGGGAAGATGTCTCCATGCCACTGTATCTTGATGACTCACTGTCCTGGCTCTCATCATCAATTTCTACAGATGAGGTTGTAATGACAATGCCAGCATCCTCCTGGCTCTTGGCCCTCTGGCTTCTGTGCAAGTGGGAACTTTCGTCGTCATCACTGGCGTCACCGTCATAGAAAACAACCCTCCTCTGTCGGTGAAAGGGGCTGCGGGCAGATTTGGGGCTGTCACTGATAATGCCGGGTCGGACAGACTCCATGTGCTTGTTGTGATGGCCAGACGACCTCCCACTAGCTGGAGAAGTCAAACCATTTGCTTTTGTCACTCCTGCATCTTTAGCAGCTAGGAAAAGAAATAAGTTATACTGTAACTGTACTTACAGATGATTTTTAACACCATGCATCTCACTATAGCAGAATACATGTGGCTCTGTTTGCAGAGGAAGCTTAACTCTTCTTCACAAAGCAAAAAGCAGGCTTTTCATGTCCTCCTTCTAACTACAATAAACATCAAGAGGAAGGCAGATAGCACCACAATTTATGGATAATTCCCAAAGTCAGTTCATTGGCATGTCTAGTTCTATTTTCAGTTTATTTCTATATTATGGCTATGACTCAAAGAAGAAAGGGATGCAAATTCAAATGTGTATTCTGGTTTAAACAACAGTTTTTCTTTCACATTTTCATTAAATCTAAGCTCAGGACCCCTGCATTAGCTCACAGAAAGTAAAAATTGCTTTCTTGAACAAAGACTGAAGCACACAACTATCAATTTCAAACTAACAAGTACCAAACCCAAGAACCCTTTCCATATTCTCCTTAGAAAGAACTGCATCTTACTTTGTGGGAAGTTATTTTGTTTTGCTTTTTTTAGTGGCTAGTTAGAAATGTAAAAATGCTTTTAAACATTAAATATTTTCCACAGAAAATAAGCTGTAGACAAATTACTTGAGAAACAAAGGAAAGGGAGAAAAAATACATCCTTTGAATTTGTGATCAGTTGCACATAAATAAAGACACAAAAGGTTCTTTCAGTCAGTTACTATGGGGAGAAAGACACACATGCAAAATATTTGATGTAAAATTGCACATTTATTTGTTTTTACACATATATTGACCCTCTCAAAGTTTCTGAGATAGCTATGATCACTTTCAATAAATGTAATAAATAAGATGATCAGTCATTCAAAAAAACCCAAAACTCTGCAGTGCTGTCAATCTAGTTTCATCCAAACCAATCAAAGTCATTTTCACACTATCAGAACAGTGTTTTGAACAAAATATTATGGAAATGGGCATTTCTGTGGATTCTCATAAATTCCTTCAATTTTCCAGGACTTCAAGTGATCAACACTAGCTTGCACTACACTGCCTGGCATTTCTTACCAGCACAGGGACCACTACAGTTCTCTTGTATAGGAACCCAGCACTCAGCAACTCTCCCCCCACCAGCCCAATGACCAGACACATTTGCATCACTTACTCAGGCTGCCAGGGAGAAGAGAGCCATCATCCAACCAACTGTTCCTGTTCTTCTGACGGAGCTGCCCTTCATCACACGAGCCAGGTACAGCATCGGAGAAGGGGAGATGGCTCCCACCATCGTGGGAGAAGTACTGGGAAAGCTCTGCCTCAGAGCTGACAGATCCCTGCTGAAGAGAAGTGACCCTGGTGACCAGCTGTCCTCGATGCATAAAGCCCCTGCCTGCATGTGAGCACCACACAGACCACTCATACTGCTTGTCAATAAAGAAAGACTAAAGGCAATTTTATAATAGAGGACTTGTCAGTATATTGAGAGCCAAACTGTTGAAATTGGATGTCTGAAACACTGCACATCAACACGGTTTTAGCCAATGCAATAAATAAAAAGGACTCTAAATCCCACTGCTTTACTGGTGTGGTTCAGTGAAGAAACAAGGGATGAAACTATTCACTTTTGCAGTTTCCTTTATGCACATTCTACACTGAGATAAGGGAAGGCTTTGTACCTCCGGACCCAGTGTCTATGGCTTCATTGGCTTTACCAGGATAAACAGATTCTTCCACTGAAATGGCTATATAGAGGGACTTAGTCTCAGCCTTCTGCCCACAGGCTCAGGTCTCTCTTGCTAAATTCATCTGTGTCCCACAAAGCTGAAGTGCCTTGGAGGTGGCAGGAGGTGGGACCCCACAGCCTTCTCTGCCATGCTCTGCACATCACTCCCAAAGGCTACAGTCACACAAACAGGAGGTTGCTGCTGTCACAATTTAAATGTGTGACACAAGAAACAAACCCTTTCATGGAGCCCACGTGACAAAGAACGAGCACACAAGTTTGGTTTTGAACCCCTTGACCAAGTAAGAGCTTCAGCAAAAGCTGAATTTGAAGCAGGGTCTATTTTTATTGCATCTAATCCCTTTACCCGGCTTGCTGGCTCCAAGAAGCGTTTCATAGTCCAGCTGAGGGGAGATGAGGTCTCTCCTTGTTTGGCCTTCACACTAGGAGATGGACTTTTTTGCACAGCTCCTGTTAAACACAGACTAGTTAGATGCCAAAATTTAAAAGTCGTGGTCTATATAACCAAACAGGCTTCTCATTTAACTTCTGAGCTGGTGGCTGCATTTAGTCCCCCTTATTTATCATATGAATTGCTTTCCTGAAGCGAGATTTATTCAGCATTTCACAAGCTCTCCCTCAGATCAGATGGAATGTTACCACTGAGACATGTTACACCAGCCAGGCCCAGGGCAGTGCTATGAACAAGAGATGAGCAGGAGGATGGTCTCCCCCACCTGCTGGAACATGCTGCTGACTAGGGGCAACCTCAGAAGACAAATTAGCAGCCACTGGCAAGGTCAACTTCAAAGCAGATCTTAGCCGACACACATAAAAAGGGGATCATAACAAATCTAACATTTCTGTCTGAACATCACCTTACTGGTCACTCTGCTATTGCCAAAAGTTTGCTTTCATCTGCCAGACTTTAGGAAGTCCTGGAGTTCAAACACATCACAGAGATGCAAGAGTACATGTATCGACATAACTTTAAAGATAAAAATGGTGTTAAAACATATAGTCCAGTACGCAACACCTGGACTTTTTCAAATGGTCACAATACTTTGCGGGGTTTTTTTTGCCATTACAGGCAAGCATACAGAAATGGAGTAGATCCCTCTTGTTCTTTCCCTACTGGAACACTGTGCTTTCCCTCATCTTCAAAAAAGTTCAGAACAGCCACCTCTTGACAACCCTACTTTCAGGTCATGGCAGCCTAGTGAAAGAAAGCAAGTTACATTAGCTGCAGAGCTGATCCACCTGAACTGGGCATTTGTGCTAAAATTTCTGCAGTGGACAGAGTGATGATACACCCCTACACTGTTCTGCTGTCTTGAGGGCTCTCAAAATAATAATGCTGGGGAACTTCAGAGCATGCCCTTAAATGTTCCTGCATCTGTGAGAGAACACACACTAAAGAAGAGAATATGTTGCTACCTGTGACGTGAGAGGAGCTGGCGTCTTTACTCTCTCGGTGGGTAGTACGTGCAATTGCTTCATCCATCTCCTGCTCTGAAACCTGAAGTAGGGTGGAAGACAAAGCTCAAATAGGATACAAGAAATTACAAGAGTATTACCGCTTATCACAAGTACATGATTAACTTAATATAGGCCACTATTTTTAAAGATGCCATTTTTAAAGAAGACTTAGTTGAGGACTCCGAAGTCCTTGTCCCCTGACTCAGACTCTCTCGATGCCACTTTCCTGCAAAAACCAGGAAGCAGAAGCCTGCCAGCTGCATGAAGACTGCATCCAAGTGACACACAATATAAACAAATAAAACAGCCCCAGACTTAAAGAAATCAAATGAAGCTATTACAGCCCAGTTTAAACTCAATTATAAACTGTATATTGATTTGTTGAGAAAATACGACTTTAAAAACAGACAAAGACTGCTTTGTGCAAGTATACATCACAAACTTAAGCTATTCTACACTTAACCCACCAGAAGAATACCAGACTCTCCATAATATTAGCTGCTTTTTTAATTTTCATTTATCCTTGCTTTTAAAAAAAAAACCTAAAACAGTAATTGGCAATTAATGTTTCTCTGGTTTAAGAATAAATACTAGTTTACCATATTTGTCAATTTAGTCCTTAATTACAGCCATACATTTAATTCTTATTACTGGAAAACATATAATTTTATACAGGAAAACTAGCCTGCAGGAATATATATGTAAGAACAGAAAGCAAATTAATTCTGTCAAAAATACTTTCTATGCACATTGCTTTACCTGAATTAAAATTCAGCATAAATAGAGACTACAAACTTGAGTCTTCCTGAAAAATGAAGATTTCAGAGATTCTGAAGCAAACTCAGCAGTTTAAAGACAGCATAAATGCCATATTCACTCAGAATATCAAGCAGAAAAAAAATTTTGAGATATTTCTTTTGGAAGTACATGAAAACACCAAAGCAAACACATTCAACAGCAAAATATACTGTAGATCTTTTGTGTTATAAAATAAGAAATTAAGTATAAAAATGTTCAAAACAACATGAACCTTTGTAAAAACACATCTCTGTTTCCAGCCTGTGTCATGACCTTACAGCAAACCAAAAGTCCCTGGGCTCCTGGGGCACAGGAAGTTACTGCACAAGATGGACTACATCCTTAGACTACAATCCACGGCCTTAACACAAACCTTTTGGTAAAACATATCCCAAGAGTTAAAACAGGTCCTGGGCATACTGCAGTACATTTTTTGAAGTTAACCAAAAATTGACTCTTTTGCAAACTC
This sequence comes from Trochalopteron elliotii, assembly GCA_024734555.1. Lineage (NCBI taxonomy): Eukaryota > Metazoa > Chordata > Aves > Passeriformes > Leiothrichidae > Trochalopteron > Trochalopteron elliotii. The sequence goes on from JANPWX010019667.1 coordinate 445,698, forward strand.
TGCCAACTTTGATGTTTAGCATCCTTTATGGCTCAGGCAGTTCAAAATGGAAAGGGACAAGCCAATTCCTAACTCCAATCTGCACACTGGGGTATTATTAAGAGCAAATGAAATTAACACTTCTCTAGGGATCCCCCAGTGTTTTCAGAAAATAGGTGACAGTAACATAGCAATAAATACAGGTTTCCACATGGACACTCCTCCAGAGATCCAGCTATGAGAGATTACAGATTCAATACTGACAGGATTATGGATTCAGTACTGGAAAAATGCTTTAGGGTCTCTCCAGCTTAACTTTTAGCTTTTCATACATTTCTTGGCAAAGGATTTGTTGTCATCTTAAATATCACTTATGGAAAATTGTAATAGGAGCCACTTAATAGTTTCCCTCTGTTACTGAGTAATACCAAGCAATTAGCTTAACTCAGTTCATCCTTTCAACAGACACCAGGGTAGGTCACTCATCAGCTTTCAAGACCCCACCAGAGCAAGGAGAGAGACAGATGAGAAAGGGCAAGCTCTACAGAATAGCATTTTTGTTTCATGCTTCTTACAGACACTCCAAAAAATCTGTATGCCTTAAAAATGCAATCACATTGAACCACTGTTTTGGTTCAGCACAGCACACAGGCTCACCAGAAATACTGTTATCTCAGGCTATAAGCCCAATGCTTACCCTCTCTGTGCTTACCTTCAATAGAACCACAGCCTCTCTCTTTCTAGCAGCACAAGGCTTTCCACCAAAGATAATAAACTCTGGCAAGTAGGTCCCTATTTGTTGACTGTATATTTGATTTAGCAGAAAATACACTTAATTACAGAATAAGAAACCTGAGTTCTCCTAGATATGGCTCTATTAAGGCCTCCATTTGTAGTTAGAAGTTCAAAAGTCAGAGATTTCTGGACCCACAAATGCAAATATTTTTACAGCTTCATTCCTGTTTAAACAGGAAGGTTTCATACACTCACAAAATTCTTTGAAATACTGAAATAAAAGAAGCCGTTATTCCCTATAGCTTGGCTAATAGGCTTTCATCTTCCATCATCAATTTTTAAAAAATGCTTGAGAACACTTACTTTGTAAATACAACCTTATTTCCAAATTGACCTTACATGGATTCAGTAGCACTATGCTCCATATTCTCACATTTTAATTCCTGAAGGAAAACTTTCACCCTTGGATAGATTTTACTTTATTATAGTAGATCAATTCAAGCTGTTGATACATATATTTCTGGCCCTAAATGATATTCTACTCAAAAACAAAGTAACTCCAAAATAGCTTTAAGGAGGACGAGGTCTTGTGCTGTATTTGCATTGCTACTTCATCCAAGTACCAAGAAAGATGGGAACACTTCATTCAAGAAGTTCCAGGAAAATGCAATTGATCAGTGGGTGACTAAGTGAAAAGCACCAGGGACAGTCCAGCATTGCTATGATTTACAAAACTGGAAAGCATCATTACAATCTTGACATCTTGCACAATACATGCTATAGCAAGAAAAAGCCATTTTCTTCTTCATTTCCTGCTTTTACAACAGCAAGACTCAAATTACAGTGCCAGATGAAAACAACCCAGATACACTCACTCATTTTTTCCTCACCTTTGGGTTAGGATGACGACTAATGATTAGGCTGACCGGGCCTGGTCCACACTCACTCAGGATTGCGTAGGCTTCGCTTAGTGCTGCGTGACGCAGGCTCACAGAATCTGCCTCCAGAATTTGGTCACCCCGGCTGCACAGAGAGACAGAGTCACCTAATCACAACCACCTTCCACACAAAAAAATTGTGCTTTCAGCTGATGGCCAAGACTTTGCAAAGACACAAGTGTTCTGCTGCTCCCAGTGATGTGAATGGTTTAAGTCCTCTGGAGTTCATGAGGGAGGCTCAGAGATCCCTTCTGCACTTACCATCAGTGCAAAAATCTCTATTAAATCAACCAAGAAAACTGTCTGCATTCGGGCCAGGGTGAAAGCAAGCTTCAGTTCTGCATTCAGATATTTATTGAGTGCAGAAGAGGAAAAATGAGATTCAGATGGGCTGTTCCTTCACACCGTATCAAATTACTTAGCAGAAACACTGATAAGAAATTCATGATTTAGGTATCAGTTTATGAAATGACTCCAGGAAAAAAATGAGCTTGGTGAGCCTGTATTTGCTAAGAATTAACATAGAGAACCCATTAAAAAGGAAAAAGTAAAAACAAAACAAAGCTCTCCTGAAAGGAAAACACTCTGTGACTTAAAAGGACATGTAGTGATACAACAAGGGAGTATGGCTTTAAACGGAAAGAGGGTAGGATTAGATCAGGTATTAGGAAGAAATTTTTTACTGTCAGGGTGGTAGGTACTGGAATGGGTTGCCCAGAGAAGCTCTGGAAGTCTCTGAGACCAGGATGGATGGAGTTTGAGTAACCTGATCTAGTGGAAGGTTCCCTGCCCATGGCAGGGGGTTTGAAACAAGATGACCTTTAATGTCTCTTCCAACCCAAATCATTCCATAATTCTATGATTGTTTAGTTCTGTTTTCTCAGTTTTGTAACTCTTGCTTATGGTGCTCAGATATCTGGAACTATTCAAAAGGAAATACCATCAACTAAGGATATCATTAAAGCATTCTCCATAACTCCTGAAACATTTGCTTTGAATAAACCCTCTCAAAGAATCTACTACTGCTGCCTTATATTGGGCTACTTGTGACAATGACACTGTGTTTACACTATGAGTGTTTACACACACCAAAGGCAAAATAACAATTGCAATTCGGTAACCTGCACTTCTGGTACAGGCTCAGGAAAGCAAAGGATGACCTACCAGTTGTGCAATCATCCCACTGCTCTGCCCATCCTGTAGACTTGCACAAATGGAGTCACTTACAGAGCCACATGACTGAGAGAGGGAGCTCAGATGGAGAGGAGCTGGATTCAAACCTCCCTGGCATTGCAAAGCCAACATTTGATTAACAGTGTTTTCCAGAAATCAAAACCATCCTGTAAGTCTTGGCCTATGAACCCATAAATCGCTGATGGGACAACAGAAGCAATGTCTCAAAGAAGCAAGCTAAAAATCTGGGAAGGGTGCCTGGATATAATCAATCACGTAAACCTAATAAACAATACAGCTGTTACATACAGACGTAACCAGCACTGCAATCTTTTCCAAAGGGGCCTGCAAGAAAGCAAGTTACCATTAAATGCTGTCTCCTGTAGACATTTCTATATGATAGGAACTTTCAAGGGTTTTGGCAGGAATGCCACTATAAAATTATCTTCTTCCCTTATTCCAAGAAATCAAATTTCTACTTCAATTTTCCTGGTGAGCCAGGAAACAGAAGGCACTGTCTAGCCATCTGAAAGCAAGGCATTTGCTCAGCCTCTCTGCACCAGTGCTCGCACCACACACTCAAAGTGGATCACACAGTCCCAGAATCTCTTCAGCACACTCTCCAATCTGGAGCCATGCCCCCAGCACCCACCAGCATTTATGCAGAAATGCAGAAACTGGAAAGGTTTCCTCCAGTGGTTTTCAAAAACTAACCCTCCATGAGAGGAAAAGCAAGCAAGTTTCCGTCAATCCAATGTAAGGAACAAGGGAACCCTAAGAATGATTGCTTCCTAAAGACATTGCAATTCCATGACAGAGTGAGTCAGGCTGGTCAGCCTGCAGCAATCCTGCCAGACTGAGAGTAAGGGCAAAAAAACACCGCTGCAGCCATGGGCACAGGCAGCTGCAGGAACATCTACCCCAGCTCTTTTTAGGAGAGTTTCAGGTGACTGAGCTTTTAGCAGAGCTCTGCAAATTTCCTCCCAGTCTGGAGTCTCTGGCTGAAGCTCTCACAAAAAAGCATGAGGCTGCACTTCTTGCTGCTCCCCTTTTTCAAAGGGTGCTATTAGGCTCAGCATTCTGTATAGGGAATTTAAAAAAAAAACAACCAAACAACCCAGACCTTAATGATCATGCTGTTTCCAGAGCACAGAATAATGTTTCCTGGGTATTTAATAGTACTTTGGTATGTCTTTATTTAAATATTTTCTTTTTGGTGAACTCTGAAGCATAAATTTCCTGCCTGCTACACCAACCGATTGGTGAAAACAAAGTCTCAATCGATTTTATTGTAAAACCACTCCACATGTTTCTGCTTTAACCAACCTTAATCGCCCATCCATTTTAGCCACTGATCCTGGGGCTAAGCTGTGAATGTATATCCCAGGAGAACTGTTTTCCAGCGTGAGACAACAGGCACCAATGCCAAGCCCAACCCCTGGCTCTGTGAAAAACAAGAAGTACAAAGAAACGTGGCAGATTGTAATCACACAGGACACACAAGTGTTTGTGCTCCCACATCACATCTGAGTTCAGGACTCGTGACATTGTTTCAGGGCTGGCCTTAGGTGCAGTCAGCCAGGAAGCTAAGACCAACAAGTGGAAATCAGGATTGAAAATAGCTGATCCTGACTGTTTTCTGAGATTCAATACTCTGCGCCGTGGGAACCTCCTGGAAATGTCACATGAGGTCTGATCTGGTCCAAGGCACAAAGGAGTAGGGGCAGCAATCCAATCAAGATGACACTTAAAATTACTGCAGAAAACACAAGCACAGAAGATGCTGCCAATTGTATTGTTCTCTTTTGTTAAATATCTGTATGGCATTCCTCAGCAAAGAAGCACAAACAAAGGTGAGGCATTATCTCTGGTTCAATGGTTACCTCTGTCCACTTTCATGTTTGCTTTCCTTCAGGTAACATCTCTGATGTAAGGATTACTGGACATCTTACATTTGCTCTCAAAATTTTAAATCCAACCTTTAAAATCACCATGTTATAAGTCTTAAAAATAGGCATATTTGTCTAGAACATATAACATACGCTTTAAGTTTATAACGAGCAATTATTAATAATGAGAGCAACGCTCATGGAGGAGTTCAAACAGGTCATCTGGGAACTTTTCAACACTGTGCAGCTTTGCCTTCCCTGGAGACGCCCTTTAAGAGAAGGGCACAGCCTCTTGGGCTGCCACGACGCTGATTAACATTTTGCCTGGTATCTCACAGCCTCCCTCTTTCAGCAGCATGGACACTGACTGCTACCCCTAAGAGGCTTCTGATTCTGGAGCAGCAAAATGCAGAAAGGGGAACTCTACAGAAGTTTTTGCATTAGAGTGTACTTTTCCCCCTCATCCTCGGGTTCAAGGTCAAATGGGCATGGGTGGATGCACCAGACGTAAGAGTCTCTAACCTTTTCCCAAAAACTCCCCTAAGAAGCAGGGATTTGTTCTCCCAGACCATTTCAATGGACCCTCACCTTTATTGAGCGTCACATCCATGACGATCCTGTCCTTAGGGCCAGGTCCTTTGCGGCTGGAGGAGGAGCCATCGGGCTCCTCGAGGCCAGGGACAGGCAGGCTGGCGCTGGGGGAGCTGGAGCGGCTCAGCAGGGTGGGGGTGACACAGGGCGTGAGGCTGGGGCTGCGCAGCCGTGTGCGCACCGTCAGCGTCACCACGCCCTTCTTGAGTTGCTGCAGACACAGCACAGAACCACAGTGAGGGGACCAGCATCTGTCACTAAACCTGCACACAGTAACTCGTGGCAGAGGAAGAGTATCAAGCAGAGGATAGGAGATGGCAATGAGTGAAGAGGTGCGTGAACCTCTTCAGCCCTCATCCAAATTACCTTGAACCTCTGGATGGCCTCCTGATGGGTCAATCCTTGTAGAGACTCTCCATTAACTTCCAGGATTTCATCCCCTAGTAAATAGATACAAAAACTGAGGTCAGCAGTATAGAGACTACAAAGATTTAAAACATCTTTCCTGAACATGAGGTGAGCCACTACTACAAGGATTTCAGCTAAGTATTCAATAAAAAGCCTTTTATTGTTCTCAATTTATTTTCACTTGTACCAATGTCTCTACAAGTTACTAGTGATGAATTACCAAAGTAAAAACTCTCTTCTTCAGCAGAGATCCTTAACTTGGCATTCCCATTCTCACAAACAAGATGAAAATGCTATGGATTTTAACTAAAGTCTGAAAATGATTATGACATGAAGTCCAAAGGTACTAAAAAACTGACTTTCTTTTTTAAGCATTAACAGAACAAATGAGAATCTAAGTGAAACACTACAGCACATCACTTCAAAGCCTGTTTGGAGAAAACGAACCTTGCATCCATGTGCAGAAAACAAATGTGTTCCCTTACTAAATGCCTGCAGACAGAGAAGCATGTAGTAGCCCACACGCTGTGACAACAAATGTCTTTTTCACCTCAAGGAACACGTCCTGTCAGATTTCTACCAGTCTCCAGGCTCTGGGTCTTACTACTTACACCCAGCTGTGCTATCTACCTTCATTTTATTAAAAGGAGGGTCAGCATGATCCAGATCCACTTCCTGCAATTTTACTTGCGTCTGTGCAAAATTACATGGGGCAATATCATCAGCTAAATCCACCCCTCCTCTCCTTTCCTAGCTTCAGTAAAGAAAAAAAAAAAAAAAAGATTTTGCAAGCTATGAATAGTCTGCAAATGATTGCTGGGTTTATGGGGCAGCTGCTACTTATTGGCTTCCCACAGCAAGTGCACAACCTATGATGCAGGGATGTGAGCTTCCCTCTGGCAGCAAGTGTGAGAGTTGGCACCAAAAGCAGCCTCAAATACAACAAGTGTGATAAGACAGAAGGAGGGGAATGATGATATGAGAAGTAACACAGGAGCAGCTTTCGCTGGAAGCAAAGTAACACAACCCCTGCAGAAGGGTTGTAAACTACCACTCTAAACTCATGGTCACTTTGTATTTTCAGCGTTAAGAGTCTATCTGTCTGACACAGCATCCAGACCATGGTGCAGCACACACAGAGCAGGCTATGCATCAGCTCATACAGCAAGACTGAAAAGTAGTAATAAAATCTAGCTACATCTCCTTCTCTAACCAAGGTGATCTTACTGCAAATCCCATCCTTCTTTTTTTTTTTCTTTCTGGTTATGATTTTTGTCCTGTCAAAATCATACCAGGAGGCTTAGAGAGTACAAGAGCTCAAAAGAGCCTCTCCCAGACATGTCCCCATATATAACGCCTTCTCAGACCAGCATCTTTAAGCCAGATGCTGCTGGCTATCTGTATTTTCCTGCTGTCATTGACTCTCTCCAACTGAAGAATTGCAGCTTGCTGTTTGGGCAACTAAAGTTCATGAAAGAGAAAGGAGAAAACAAAGTGGCCACCACTATTCTGTTGTTCCCACTCCTCAATATGAAATACAGTCAAGTTAATTGCCATGAATGATCTTCCACAGGATGAACAAATAGGATGTTTTATATTTTCCAGAGCCTCTTGCTGCTAGCCAGGTGCCTAAACACAGTGGTACTTGAATTTTCCTCCTAGACTGAAGTAATACCCCACTGTTGTCCCTTCTGTGAAGTTGGGTTCTCTCTACCATACCTTCTTTAAGCCTTCCATCAGCAGCTGCTGCTCCATTTGGGAATATAGTCTTCACAAAAATCCCCATGCGTCCACGAGCAGAATCCTGACCTCCCACAATGCTGAATCCAAGACCCTACAGAAAAAAAGAGAAGAAAATACAATGCTGGCACCTTACTCTATTATCATGAGTGTGAGAAAGACTGCCAGTAATGTACAAGACAAGGGAAAGACGAAAAGCTAAAACTTTCTGATGAAGTGCACTGCCAACTTAGTCTCTCCTTCCATTTCCTCATTTACTTTCACTCTATTATCAACACTCATCAGCCAAAAAAATAGCTGCAGGCACCCTAAGGTGATATAACAAAAATTCTGAGATTATTTTGGGTTTTTTCAAAAACACCCAAAAACACCCAAAACACAAAACAACAGTGTCAATAGTTTTCCCAGTTTAAAAACAGTAATGCATTCGTTTTGAATTAACAGACAGTCAATTTCTACCCCTGAGATTTATATCCAGGATTAACTATAGGTTTCTCTTGTGTCACAGATCCTACATTTCCTCAGGAGGAAGAAAAGCTTCAGAACATGACATAAGGTCAGTGCTGCAATGTCAGGAATGTAGCTGAAAGGAGAATGGCATGTCGGGGCTCCCACTCACATGTACATTTTTAATTATTCTGGAGACATATATCATGCTGTATTTAAATAAATCTAGATCAATAAATTCCCCAGGGTTTCATCCATTATGTCTTACCCCTGCACTACCCCAGCAGGCTATGGGACCATCCTGCAAAGCTGACCTGAGAACTGATGAACACAGCAGAATGAACCTCTCCCCCTTCTGCTGAGTAATTTCCCAGACAAATCACTTCCTTGATCCACAACCCTTTCCCATACTTCCCCTCTTGTCACTGCTGTTCATGCATTTTACATAATAAAGAGAAAAGTCACCGACCAGGTGGACAAGGGATGTGGAGAACTGTTGTGTTTTAGTGATCTGAAGCCATGGACGTTATTATTGCCTTGGGCAGGGCTCTCCAGCTGACGGATGCTGCCAGGGCAAGCACTGAGTTTACAATCCAATACAACAATCAGATCTTTTGTTTCACTACGTGAATACAGAGCAGGCCACCACAGTTATAAGCTTCTAGTAATTTGATAAGACATTACTGATTTCCAGAAAGGAAGCAACTTAGTTCCCTTGTGGAGAACAAAATAACTCCACTAATTGTTCAACCCTGTGCAATTATCAACTGCAAATCAACCTACATAAAGCAGGAAGGTCCTGGCAACCCCATGCCTGGACACAGGAGGCCTCCCCGCGGCACCATGGGGGGGCTGGGAGAAATATGTCAGCAAAGCACAGCAGTTCCTACACTGGCCCACCTTCCCAGACAAGCTGCCACTCCACAGCAGGAAACCACCCCTTGCAGACATACCCTATGGATGGAAACCTAAATGCAAACACTTGACTCCCCGTCACCAATACTGCAACTCTGTGGAGAAATGTTTCAAGTCCCAGGTCTGCACAGGGATAATAAAGGGAGCACTATTGCAAGAATTGTACAAGGTGCAATCCCTAACAGAGGAGATCACCCAAGAGGTGGATGGAAGGCACACAACATGGCAGCTGCTTTAGGTGGCTCTTGATCACTAGGGTCTGCATTCTCCCAGCTGCTTTCTGAAACCCTGGAGCTACGTGCAGAAAGGCAGGAGGGGATGGCTTATCCTAGGGAGAGAAATAGTCTAATTTCATGAGAAAAACAGAATCAAAAAATAAGTACATGAAAAATGAAGAAATATTTGCTCATCTTAAAAGACCCACAGCTCCTAAACCAAGAAAAGTTAAAGCAACTGTGAGCCAGCCTACCCACAGAAGTAACTATTTCTAACTCTTTGCTAAACATAAAGCACAACAAGGCATTAGTTTACCATTTGAGCTTGAAAATCAAAACAAGTCTTCTTAGTCCAAAACAAATCCATCTGACAATTTTAAAGACTATTTCACAAAAGGACATGCATATTTAAATGACAGCCCCAATACTTGTGTGGATTTGATCAGGGAAAACAATATATACCTAGGTTGATGCTTTTCTATTTTTTCTTAGCATCCAGCCAGGTGGTATCTAGCAAGTGTGTAAACACCTTATTGGGGGAGAGGACTGTTTGATCCATGGAATTCAGTGCTCTCAGAGAAGAAATCAGCCAGTAACTTGTCTTCAGGTTTAACGCTTAATTTGCAGTAATTTATTTCTTTTAAAAATGCATCCAGACTCCAGAGAGGGAAAATATGTCCATAAATATACATGTGAACAGGTACTGTTCTGTAACTGCACTGACTTTGCATAAACATACATATTTAGAGATCCATTATAAATATTTGATATCTCCGTAATGGTGAGATGCACCAAACTAAAATGAAAGCCACCCTTTGTCAAGTGGATGACACAAACATCACATCCCCTGTATTCTGCAGATGTAACTTTGATATTTATGTTTAGAAATGGGATTTGTTCATCATTAGCACTATTACCAGCTACCTTGAGAACTGCTGGAAGTACAGGAGATACCTCTTAAATGCCAGCTCTTGCTACATGTGAGAAACATGCAGAAACCCTCACCTTGCCTTGCCCTTTCATCAGGACGATGTTGGAAATGATGGACGGCTGGGTCAGTCTCCATGGAGATTCCACTTGGGCAGCACTGAAGGAACGGGTAGATTTCTTCACAATATGGTAGTCCTAACATCAACAAACAAGGATAATTGCTCTGATTGCTTGGCACAGATACTGGAGATGTCATACTGGGAAAATTGCATGTGTTGGGGAAGAGGGATGCAATTTCTTAGAGATATATTCAGAGAAATGTTCAAGGGATGAAACCTCAGCTCAATACAATCAAAGTGAATCTTGCCACAGTAATTTTCCCACATTTTGCACTGTAGAATAATTTTGAAATGTATCAGTCACAATTTAAACTAAAAGGATTAAAGCTAACCTCATGATACATTCAAATCCTTATTTGCTAAAGAAAAAGGAGAAAGGAAAGGAGAAGGGAAAGGCCTACATTTTGAAATAATTAAAATAAAGAGCATTAGAATTTTTTTTTTATGTTGTTAAAGTCCTCAGATCTCTAGGACTGCAACTCCTACAATGAACAGCCTTAGGACCCTGTGGCCACAAGCAAGCAGTACTCTCCTTCACAACACTCAAAGTAGTTCTCCACAGGCGGCCAACACGTCCCATTTTGGTGTCCAGGCCTGGTTTCAGTTCCATGATGTACCTATGTGACCCTTTTTCATGACCCTCGCCCACTTCTATGAGCTCCAGACAGATGCCGGAGGACCGAGCACAGTGAGGTGCTCACAGCCACCTCTGCCTTCCCCCTCACCTGTCTGGCTCCTGCTGACTCCAGCTGCTGGGGCAGAGAGTGCTTTCTTCCACCCCGGGAATATTTCACTGCTATTTCGTAATTTGAGTCACCATTTTCCACTGTCAGCTCATCGTCTTCTCCCACAGACTCCAAGCGGGATCCGGCACCTAAGAAAAACCACAGAAATACATCCTGCAAACATCTGAGAGCTGCTTTAGCCTCTCTCACCAGCTGGCAATAACCACCTCCTGCAAATCCCAAATTAAAGTGCATTAAAACAATGCTACACAGTTCCCAGCCGGGCAGTTGGAAACCAGTTTTGATCACACTCAACCAAGAACCTTTCCTGCTGTCATACGTTTTCTGCAATCTTTCCGTGATACTGAACTTGTGGTATTAAGGAAAAGTAGAAGATAATTGAGTCGGTAGCTCAGGGACAGGAAAGACATTCATCTGTTCACACCCAATGGCACTTGCCAGTGCACTAAGCTCTCAAGCTTCATGTATTTAAAATTAAAAGACCCGACACTGCAGCAGTATTCATTTCTGGAGGTGTCATGTCACTTTGAGGGAATTTTTTCTGGAATGGAAAAAGAAAAAATGTGCCAAAAAAATGCTATTTTCTTTCCTTTTGGCAACAATTCTAGTTGTCTTAAAGAGAAGAGTGCAAAGTTCATGTAAGAAACAGAATTATTTGTCTTGAAGGACATCCTGTAATTAACCACAGAGTATCCTACTCCTCACACCAGGGCTCCTCCAACTCTCATTTTCTCCAAGGTCCCTGCAGAATCCCCAGTCACAGCAGTTCTCACACATTTATCTTTGTCATTTCCACACCACACAGGGAAGGGCCATTAACCCCTATTTTACAGATGAAAACCCAAGACACAGGCCAAATTTGCGCAAGCTGGATTTCATGATGAGGATTTAAGATAACTTTAAACCAGCGTTACACTGGAGCTGCCAGAGAGAGCAACAGCTCTGATTTCCTTTCATCCTCAGCGTCTGTACCCTAGGAACAGGGAGTCATGAGCTGAGGTAGATGCACTGAAAATTTACCCAGGAGAGCCCCAAGCACATTTTCTGCCACCTCCTCCCTTCCTGGAGGCTGTGCCTGGGAGGGATGGAGCACAGTGCTGGTGCAGCTGCTTTTTTTCACTCAGCATGAAAGCAATTCTGCTAATGCATCCATAGGCAGAATTTGTACCCACTGCCCAGAGCGCAAATTAAACTGCTCCCTGCTTTGGGATCTGAAATTGGGATCTCTGCTTTTCAACCCCCTTTCCCCCAGCACACAGGCTGCTGCTGCTGCACACAGACAGGATACCAATCTTGGCAGGACCAGCATCCTGGCATTCTTTCATTCCCTGGCACCTACAACTAAGCCTTTCCCACCACTTCTCCCTCTCTTCAGGAGAACAGTTGTAATTCTGTGCTTTGTGCCCATCTCCAAATGCGTCTTCCTTTCTCATGCTGCAGTACAAGCTCATGGATGCTCCAGGCTCATCCACAGCCCAAGGGTATCAGCACTCATGGCAACAGGGTCTGGATCCCCAGTGAGCCACCAACTCACAGCCTCAGGGGCTACAGGCAGAGGATCTCCTTGGAGTATGACAAAAACACCTTAATTGGAAATTAGGGTGAACACAGGAGGGAGGGAGCCTCAAAAAGCACTAGGGTTAAGAACATGATCAAGCTCTGCACACAGGTTACTGCTCCAACTCAGGGACAAAGCAACAGAAAATCTGGGGATTAGTCATCATAATGGGCATTTTGATCAGAGCATACTGGAAAAAAAAAGAAGGAGAAAAAAGAAGGAAACAAATGAACAAGAAAGACACTTCTGAAGTTTTGCATTATATTTTTGTTCCTACAATAGTTCAGCTCAGAAGGCTAAATGCAACTATATTATTGACAGGATTTTCCTTCCAAAATAAACTAATATGATTTCAAAGAAATCCTATCTCACTTTTAGAGCATTCAAATAAATACACTACATTAAAAAATCTACAACTGCTATGTTCTATCAGTCCAGCTTTACCTTGAGATCGACTTCTGTATTTCAGTATGCCACTTGTCAGAGTTGAACTCTGATTGTTTCCTTTGGACACTTCTGCACAAGCTGGATCTTGAGACTTCTCAGTTTCCATCACCTAAATGGAATTAAAAAAAAAAAAAAATCTTGAAAACTAGAGATGTTGATGACATTTTTCTCACTGTCGTTATGGGACAGAAAATTCCTCTGCATATCATCTTTCTTTCCAAAACATGTCATTGCATTCAATCAGCATACATTTTCTGTAAGTAATTTTTAGCAATGCTTTTAGACATTATGGTCAGGCATCCTTTGCAGGACACCACACTAGAATGCATCTAGCACTTCATGGCACCTCATTCAGGTGTTTCTGCACGTATTTGAACAAAACTCTAGCTACTATTCCCATCTGTGCTGCTCTGCAGGCTTCCAGAGACATGACATCTTTATAGAGAAAACCACTTTTAAAAAGCGTTGTTTTACTGCTGGCGTCTGCTGAGCACCAATGCAAAACTTGATGATGAAAAGCTTATTTAACAGAAAGTTATGACAGCTAAGCATTTAAAAAGCCTGGAAACGTGCAATTAAAGCTTACAGGTGGAGACACAATCCCACCACCCTGAGTAAATGCACCAGGACAGGAGGAGTCTGTTTACCGACTGTGTTTGCCCGGACGCCAAGTAGCAAGGTAAGCAGCACGGCCACATGTCCTCTGCCTCCAGCTCTCCTGTGCTCAGGGACGAGGAGAGTTGCCCACGGGCAGGCTCTGCCCAGCCCCTGCATTTTGGAAGGTGCTGGTGAACTGCTGGAAGTCAGTTTTAAAAAAACCCCACCCAAGTAACCAAACACTTTCCTGTAAAAATAATTTCTGCTTCTGCTATTCAGTCTTAAAAACATCAGTCTTTCCCACAACCTGCCTCCCATCCCCCCATCCCTCTTATACCCAAGCCAACAAAGCCAAAGTTTATCTTTTGTGCAAAGTCTAGACTTCGTGATTTTAGTTTGAACAGTAGAAACTTCAGGAAAACATAAAACTAGCAGAAACAGGAAGCTGGAATGGAAACTGCTTTTTATTCCTTCCCCTTCAACATGAACAGCTACATTTAATTTACACATAGTTAGTACATCCTAGCTAGTAGTTGTTGGCTCTTCAATGCATTGCAGCAACTACTTTAGAGTCCACTTCCAGCATCAAATGCTTTGCTGCTCACAGCTCCATGTAAACTTAGAACCATCTGGTTCATTCATCAGCCTGAAAAAAAGACCAGCACTTGTGATTTGGTCATCTTCCTAAGGGCCTCATTCCAGAAAATACATACAACATCAGATTCAAAACCCTACCTAAGAAACCCAAACCATCAGAAATTAGGCAACAGCCAAAGTATCACAAGCTCTCCTTCCAAGAGACTTCTGGGATACCCGGAAGACAGCAGAAGCACATGGAAATGAGACAGGACCTCATGGGTCTCACAAAGATACATTGAAATTTACCATACAAATGGGAACACTCTTTATGAAGTGAGGATGCCCCTCCCTTGTAGAAGGGTAGAAATCATTTGCACAGACACAAAAATCACATGGTGGTCTTATAGGTGTACACTCCAATTGGTGCACAGGGCCAGTTCTACCTCTGTGGTGGAGACTGTGTGAAGCACAGAGATGAAGGAAAACAAGACAAATGTCTCCCTAAAGCAGCCAGTTTTGCTGGAATGCTGTTTAACTATCTGAACTGAGGGGGATGGGTCCAATCTGAAATTTCTGGAGCTAAGCACAACACTCATCAAGTCTGGAGCTGTAGAGCTGTTTGGTTTTTCCAGTCTTTGTGGATATGGGCAGTTGCACCTGATAAGACCACACAGCTCCCTGCCCACAGCTGGACCACTTCCTCCAGCTCAGAGCAGGGGACAAAAAATGACTTAGTTAGTAGCATTGTGCAAAGAGATGCTGAAATCATCTCTGCTAGGGCCAATTTCCACCCTGAGCCTAGGCTCCAGGGTGACCTATTCAGTACATCTTGTGCCACTGCTGCATGGGGTTTGAGTTTGGTTTGTGGTGGATACGTTGGGGTTTTTGCTGATTTTTATTTTGACTGTGCCACAGGAGAAAAATACCAATGCATGCTGCAACCACATATATTTTCATCCAGTGGGGTGGGAAGAAAAACAGGGCACAATTGCCACTTGTATGAAAAGTGTGCACCCCAAGCTACCTTCCCCTCATGGCAATCCCGGAGCCTGTGACCTTATAGGTACCAAACCCCATGTATGATACCTATAAGGTCACATGCATGCAAACACCAATGCTAAGAAAAGCCTCAAGACATTCTTAACAGCTTCCTGAAATTATAGTTTATCCAACTAGGCTTCAGTCTACAATTCGGAAGTAAAGACATTTAAATTATCTGTGTCATTAAAACCATTTAAATTATCTGGGCTTTTTTTTTATTTCAGCTGAAGAATTTTTCTGACACTAATTATAAACACATACGGGAAGACACTCTAGCATTTGCAATGAAGTAGATATTCTTTAAGTTGTTGAGCTTGCCTAATAAACCACTAGAAGTTTTAGCATATTCAGAAAACACTTAGAAATCTGATCTACAAAGCTTGCAAGAACTCACCAAAGGCGTGTGTCTGTAATCTTTGGCTGTCTCATAACCTAGACAAGAAGAAAAACCCAGCTCCACCTTATCCTTCTGGCCATGAACATATCACTTTACTGTCTCAAAGTGGCTGCCCAGATTTAACCATGCCATTTTAATTTTCCTCACTTTGAAGGAAATGAAGCTTATTATTTCAGTCCTGTAGGTCTCTTATTAAACTAAACCAATAAATCCCTCCCAATGCCATCCCAGAGTTAAGGACAAGGGGAGCTTTAACATGCACAGTAGTTTAAAGTGAGATCTAAAAATAGAGCCCATTCTGCCAGTTCATTAAGTAGCTCTGGGATCAAGTGATGGTGACATCTCAATTGATTTCAAAGGAAACAGCACTATCAGGGACACACGGTCCTGGCACTGCACCAGAACGAACTACTGCCCTCAGAGTCCTCGCCTGGGCAAAGCTCCAGCATGACCAGGCTCTTAATTAGGCGAGATGAGGAGCAGGATTATGACAGTCTGCACTGTTTAACCGCAAACAGTTTGGCAATCCCTTGCCGATCTACAAAAACAAGACGGCACACAGAGGTTGATACAATTTAATAAGCAAACTGCTTTTCTGCTGCCCTTGCAGAGCTCCTCAGCTGCTGCCCTTCCCATCAGCGAGCCCATCCGACTCCCCATGGCAGAGCCTGGCTGGCTCTGCCACGGAGTGCTAGCAGCATGCAGACCAGTTTATCCTGGTGGTTTGGGAATGAAGCAAAGAGAACCAGGCTGAGAAGTCTGCAGCATAACAAATTCTGTTCTTCCTTGCTAGCAAAGCAAGTCCACCAGTAAGACTACTGCCCTCCTTCAGAACAGCCATGTGAAAGAGGAATAGCTGTGCACCAGCACGAGCTCCAAGGGAAAATTCCACATCTTCTCTGATCCCATTCACACTCTGTCCTGGTCTCTGGCCATGACCATTTTTCCTTAAGCAGCGCTACCCCAAACATTTAACCATGAACTGCCCCAACAACACTGTCTGTGGGGCAGCCATCAGGAGGAACCCAACAGGCGCCCATGAGGAGCCAGCACAGACTCTTCAGAGCAATGCCCCAAACACCCAAAGCAAAACTTCACCTGTTCCCTGCACAAAGTTTTTCTTCCTAATCCCTTGAGACAAGCTGATGCCTTAAAGCCTTTAACCTTTCAAAAAAATTTCGAGATTTTTTTTTTTCCACGATCTGGTATAATTATAGCTGTTTCAGTTATATGTGCAATTACTTATTGCTTTATGGGGCACAGCATGCTTTAAGCCTTAAATGTATCTGCTAGGCAGGGAACTCCACATGCCCCTTTGCCTTGCACAGAAAGTAAAATACCTTCACTTTTAAATTAGCTCTTTCTCACTTTAATGGAATCCATCTCACAGATAAATTACAAACTGCAGCACTGTAATTCATGAGAATTAACACTGCAAGTAATGCAGAGGACAGGGATTTCCTAATCTTGGACAGCACTGAGTTTTCCATGCCTTACTACTCTGCTTTAGGACATGTACAAAGCTGCACAGATACTAGAAGGAAGCTGATCATTGAGGACACACTGTGTCAGGGGCTGCAGCCTCCAGGGGCATTCTTCCAAAACACAGCACATCCTGAAGTCCAGGGAGCTCTCTAAACATGGGGCTCACAAGAAGTCCAAATGAATTCAGACTTAGCAATTTTTGGTGCAAGCTAGAGGACTCCCCTCTTCCAAAGGGCATTGGCATTGCTCCCCCTCTCCTTCATGACACAAAAGCAGAGAAGCAATTGGAGCTGGGGATGGAAGAAAAGAGAAGAAATACAATCTCCATGTCAGCACTAATACAGTGTCTTGAACTGGCACCTCCATAAAAACCCGTGCCCTGGTTGCTCCCCTGGTGCAAAGCTAACAGAGCAGACAGCAGTTCTGCACATTCACCAGGGAGGCCTCGGGAGGGCTCACATTTGGGCTGTGTTTGGCAGCACCGGTGAAACAAAGCCTCCACCACCTTCCCCAGAAGCTCACCTGGGAACACATATGCTGGTACCACCAGGTGCAGCCCATACTTCCTCCTGCCCAGCCAAAGGGGTCAGGAACCCAAGCCCTCTTTTACTTAATTTTAAAGAAAGTGTTGGAAAACTCTTGGTTCATGTACAGCAAGAGATCAGGAAATCTGATAAACAGTCAAGAACCGGAGCTGCCCAGATTTCTGAATAGGTGGAAATGCCAAATAAAACAAAAGCTTTTAAAGTGGTGTCTAGTCTGCTGCTTTACCAAATGCCTGCACTCAAAAGCAACCCTAAGCCTTCAGTATAATGCAGTAGTTGCTAGACAGGGAATTACTATACACTTCAAGAAGCACAAACCCACAACAGTTATTTTTGTGCCTCTTCTCAAAATCTACAGAGCAGTCACACACAAACATGCACAAGAAACAAAATCTGACATTCACCAGCACAAAGACAGAAGCAGTATCTGCCCATGTCCAGTCTGTAAATAGAGTGGAAATGCACTACAGCAGAGCTGAGCTACTCTCATCTTTGGTAATGTTCTATTTATTTTTTTACAAGATTCTCCAAAATCTTCTTGAATGTGTTTGACAACAGGAGCCACCGTGTGTTGACCACTGTTCAGAGCATGCGGTCAGGTTCTTGATGGAGCAGGGTCCCAGCTGTGCTGGCTCCAATGACCCGCTGGTCAGAGCTGCAGCTAAGCAAAGCACACTCCATTTTCAGATATCCAAAGAGTCACCAAAGTTATTAATAATGTTTTGAAGAGAAAAAAAACTTTTTAAAAATATCCTTTTAAATAGGAATAAATGCAGGAAATGGCTAACACAGCCAAGTTTTCCATGAAACACATATCACAGACAACACACGCCTTGGAAACAGTAAGATGCTCCCAGCTAAACAGTTCCCAGTCCTTTTTGGCTCACATTACTCTTCTTCTGCAGTATATTATGATTTTCACTACAAACAGCTTTTGAGCTAAAGGAAATCAAATGCACACAAACAGATCCCTGCTGTTCTTTTTTTTTAATGTTTTATCCTTTTTCCCCCCACAAACATCAAAAAAGCAAGACACATGCTTTCCATGCAGTTTAGTCACTGCCCACGAGATGTCTCTATGTGCTACAGAGAGATCCCAGAAGATCAGTCTTAGTAAACAGCAGAGACCTAAAGGATTCCATGAGTGTGTGACAAATACAGAACTCAAGCAGTGTGAAAGCTGGTTCACCTACTCCATTATTTTGTTTAATACATGCTCAGTTTATGGTTTAGCACAAATCTGGAGCATTTACATAATAACAAACAATAAATTGCTTATCTTTTTTTTTTTAATGACAATCTTTTATTTCCCAGTGAGGGACAAAATATGCAATAATCACTCCTCAAAATAAACAGCTCTCCTGAGAACGGGACAGGACCTTCTTAATACTGATGTCAACCAACAGCTGCAGAGAGCATTCCCATGACACCACTGAGGGGAGCTTTGGATTTCAGCTCCAAACAGGCATTTTATACCATCCTGAGTATACAAGAAGATACGGAATATGTAAGAATTAAGTGTCTTTTATACCTACATCTTCAAAGATCTGAACCCTCATACATTACAGATGCTGCACAGCACATCTCAAATGAGTTTTAGCTGATCCCAATTAAGACTGGACAGTATACACAGTCAGAAATTTGCAGATGTGGTACTGAGAGATTCACACTAACTCAAAAATTCTAAAGCCTGAATCATCCTTCTGCTAATGTATGTGAACCACATGGCTGTGACAGCATTTCTCTTGTTCCAGTGCCATGAGAGTGTTATTTTTAGCTTGTTAAAGGCAGTTCGTCTCCTTCAAAACTGGGCAGTTATCCAATCAGCCAAAGGAGAGACAGGCCGTACTGTATCTGCTGCTTTATGGGAAAAGCCCTCATTCACAAAAACAAAGACCATGCAGAACCTGTACCGTAGATAAACTTGTGTTTCTATTACTCTGCTGACTCAGCTTTCAAATATATCACATGGGAAGAGCAAAAATTGTAACTCTGGGCATTGTCTGCACTGTTATTTATGGTCAAATAAGAAAGGTTATCTTCCACCAGCCCAAGCAACAGGAGGTATTTCACGATTTGTAGATGGCACCACAGCTACAGAGAACCCTTCAAGTACTGGCCTCTGGGTGAAAGAGTTTTCTCTGGTCTTGCCTTTAAGATGGAGACAGTAGGAAAAGGCCCAGAAGGGCTGGGAGCCAGGCACAAGAAACGATGCTATGCAAGTGCTCTGAGGAGCTCCCTACTGACATGAAGAATGCATTCATCTTAATGTCTCCTTGACAGGTGAATCTTATAATGTGTGAAAAACAGTAATTCAGTGACACTGCACCCCTGGAGACCTTTCAGCACTTTCTCCTCCTGCAGCTCATGTGATGTGTGCTAACACCTTCCCCCAGTCCTGACCAGCGTCACACCACCACAACCGGCCCATCACTGAGCAACCCTCCTCAGCAAGTCCAAATGCAATTGCTTATTTTAATGTGATAGGGCTCCTAGAAACAACACACACCGTGTGAACAAGATTTGGTCTCCAACCATTTTGTCATTTTCTCTTGCTCAAATTCCTAACTATATTTACTCTGAAAACTTGCTTCTGGAGTGACTGTAGGACCCAGTGCGTCTCATCAGCCACAGCATGAGTGAAGCACACTGTATGGGCACAGATCCATTGATATGCTGAACAAGACTGTACCTCAGAAAGCTACAGTACATCCAGACTTTCAACAAATACAGCATGTACAGCTGAGCAGCAGCTCTGAGCCATGCCAAGGTGCAGCTGGACCCTGCCCTTGCCTGCCCCTTCCAAGGGTGATGTGGCACAGGGCACAATCTGCAAACGCTGCCAGCCATCACCACAAAGAGGAAAAGACTAGTTGAACCCTTCCCAGTACGTAAACAAGCCCCACACCAGGCTCTTCAATTTCTTCCCCTTCCCCCCCACCTTAAGTAAAGCCTTTCATTGCTAAGCAAATTTCTGCCAGGAAAAATTTTTTCTTGCTCTTCTCCCAGCCATACATTGCTGTTTGAGGAGTGAGCCACATTTCTGCAGCCTGTGTTGAGACTACAGTGCCCTAATGGGAACAAACACTCCAGTACTCCAAGTAACGAGGGCCCCTCTCCACGCCCTGCACACATTTAATTATTGAGTTATGCTTCCTGTTCCTTCTCAATGCTAATGTTTTCTCTGAAATTCTCTCTCAGTGTTTCCAGAAGAACTTTTGACCCCAAGACGGTTTTTAAAGTTATGGCATTGTTATCCTCTTCTTCATTATGCTTGCATGGCTACAGGTAATTATGTGTGGATTCCCTGGTAAGACAGAAAGGCTCATGGCAGAAAACAACTAGTCAATCCTACAGCACAGAAAAAAAAAAACCAGAAACAGAGAAGAAGCAGAGTTAAATAAATGCAATTCTTCCTGTTCACCAAATAGGTTTATTTATCCCCTTTCAGCTACGTCTTGCATGAAAACCATAAGTGGGTTTTGGCAGGGATCAGGTAACCCAGATCACGCAAGGAACCTTTAACAGGAGACATCCTGTTTCTGTTGCTGGTAGGAGGGTGAAGACCTTACAGGGTCACGGCCGTCTCCATGTGCAACTCGCCCAGCACTGACGTGAAGGCACACATCACACACTTCAGGTCATCTCAAAATGAATTAAACACGGGTAGAAAGGCCCTGGTGCTCCACAGCAGAGGGTCACGCAGCTGGGGGTGCTGCCAGGGACAGTGTCCCTAGGGCTTGCCTGCATGGTGAGCTTGGGCACAGGGAGGCAAATTCCCTTCCCACTGCTCTCTCAAAAGGAAGAGATAAGGGTGACCTCCTTTTCTTTTTTGTACAGTTCTATTTTGCATGGAACAGGCTCAGTTCTGGGTCCTGCCTCCAGCATCAGGAATGGCAGATGCCCAGGGGAGAACACAAGATTTAAGCACAGTGGAGCAGTCCCTAGCCTTCCATCCCTGCCTCCAGCAACTACAGATCCAAGCCTTCCGAGGCAGACATCCTCTTGCTGTGTTTACTAACCTCTTGGAATTTGAAGCCATTAATGTGAAGCTGATCACTGAAGCTGAACATTTAAAAAATATTCAGACCATCAGATATTGAGCCACACAAAGGCAAGTAACTTTTGAAGCAACTAAGAATGGCACGTGGTTCAGTCTAGGGACCAAAAATCCCTCAGATTCACTGGACACTTTGCAAATTCTTGGTAGATGAGCTTTCTCTTTAGAGTTCACTTCATAGGTTGCTCCACCAGCCAGCAATGCAATGACAGACTCAACTTCAAGTAACAGAAATACTAGTAAAAGTGAATTAGAATTAAAAATAAATCATACAAGGCAAATACTATCATATTATCGTATTTCACACTTAGACATAAATAGCGACATTTTGGAATAGCAGTGTCAACTGCACATGGCAAAATATGGATTGGGGTGGAGGAGTTTAAAATCCTGAAATGTCTCAGTACTGTTTAGGACAACACAACTCTCTGACCCAGTGTTTTGTGTCTGAAGTCAAGGAATGTTTTGGACAAACTAGTCCTGAAAGAAATACATTTTAAGGATATTAATGCAATCCTTCTTCTGCCTGGCAGCACATATCTTAATAAAGTTAAAGCTTTGGCGTGTTTAATGTTAAACAGGGCTTTACATAAAGAGACTTTAAAAGCAGAACTCCATTTAAATTGTATTATGTGATTTTTATTAATGAAACTTAACACGTGGACTTTCAAGTTAGACTTAAAAGTGATACTTCTCTTAAATTACTGTTTTCAAGAGTCACTGAACTCTTCTGCTGCATCCTGCAGAAGCTGACTAGCTCAGACTCTATTTCCCTGTGTGAAAATGCTGGAGCAGAACTTAAAATAGTTGAAAAAAACAACTTCTCATGGAGAAATTTTTTAACCACCAGCATCTAGAGAAGATAATTTTCATTTTTACTATTTTTTTCGCAGATTTTTAAAATAAGCCAGGTTGGAAGGGACCTTGGCGGGGATGTCCCATTTCAAACAGTGACAACTTACATTAGTTTCCTCAGGAGCCTGGTCCAGCTGAGTTCTAAGTAGCTACAAGGATGAAGATTTGAATACATACCTTCATTCCTACTGATTGTTTTTTCTGCCTGGTTTAGCCTTCAGGCAATCAGGTGCTAAAGCAGCAAGTCCATCAGGTGTATTAATTACAGTTCTGAATACTCAGCAGTGAATTATATTAACAGAAAAGTAAATGACAGAACAACCTTGACAAACCTAGAAGTTCCTGCAAGTTTTTTAGTATCTTCTAGACTTGTTTAAGAATTAGACAGACATTGTTCTGGGTCAGAAAGGGGACAGTGAAGCCTTAGCTGACAACAAAACACTCTGAATTACTCATTATGACATAACCATCCAGCACCTGACAGTATGCCTTTAAATCCCTCCAAAGCCCCACAGAGTACACAAGAAAATCCATTAACCTCCTGTCAAAGGTGAGAAAGGTAACTCCTGGACAGGACTGTGTTGAGAGTCAGCTTCAAATCTAAGACGTCAGACTGTTAGACTGAGATCACAGTCTCAGTTACCTGGTCCAGACCTTGAGTACCACTCATCCTCAAAGTCTAATACGATTATATTTGCGCTAATTAAAAATAGTCCAGCTTAGTTCCTGCTTTAATCCTCAGTCACACTGTCATCCCCTATCAACAGTACAGATATAATGGAATATATGTGAAAGAGAAGATACATGAATATCATCAAAAGCACAAGAGCAGCAAAGAGCAGTGATTTCCAAAGCAATTCTGCAACAATCAATTGGACCATACATTTATATACATTTAAAAATAAAATCTTGTGATGCTTAGATTTCATACTGGCCTTGAAATCAGCTTCTAAGCTTTGGTATGAAAAATCCTCCCCCAGTCTTGCCAGGTGGAAAAAAGTCACATGAATTTTATCTTTTCCATACATTTACCTTCCTCTGTCCTGCCTGGTTGTATGCAGTATTTGCACAGCCCAGCTCAGCTCAGGCTGACTAGACCTGAGTGAGATGGATGAGGATGAAGGTAATGCTGAGAGGTTTACATAGTACAGACTGCCCACCCCAGGCTTCAGAGCACCCTGTCTGCACTCAGAGGCTGACACAGCAATTGCAAGGGGAACACAAACACATTTCTGTGCTTTGGATCAGAAAAGCAATGATTTCATCTGCAGATCAAGCAAAAACAGAAGAGATCCTTAAAGTCAACAGTAACGTATTACATTTCTTTAAATTACATTCTTTGAAGAAAAGAAATTAATAAAAGCAGAAAAGACAATGGGGAAAAAATCCTGCTGCTACTCTTCTAAATTGTTTATTGTACCCAGATTTCTGTGATTTCCCCTCAACCTTCCAATTATGTACTCTGAAAGCAGAGCTATTGCCATCAGGGTTGAGAGTGCCCCAAAGGCAGGCAAATCCAGTTGGCTCTGAGTTAGTGGCCACCACCATTGCCAGCTGCAGTGGCACTGGAATGGACATCGAGGCAGACTCTAAACTCAAACCCAAGCTGAAGGGCTCTGGGAGGCTCATTCAGTTGTGTCTTCATGGTCACATGCACCTCAACCATCTTGAGCTTCCCTGAGCACTACATTAATCTAGAAAGGAAACATTTGATAAAAATGCTGTCACTGGCAACCAGGCAGAGCCTTATTGGAATAGACATGAGCAAACCAAGTGACAAATAACTCCTAGTGTGTGCTGAAAGAGTCACTGGAATGCCAGGGAGCTTAATCCTAAAGCCACATATAATTAAATTTTGTCAAAATTGATTTTTATATTTAAGTGCTGCTGAGCCATAGCGTTATTAGAAATTACCAGAATGGGAAGCATGATATGTAGAAGAATTCTAAGTATTTTGATAGTCAAAAGAATGTTTAGTTGCCCACTTCAGTTCACACAAACACTAAACCAACATCAGCATGTTAAGCATCCCACATTTATTTGTTTTTTCCTTCGTCACCTGAAAAAGGCACCCTGGCACGCAGAAGAGAAGACAGTGAAGAAATAAAATTTTTCAGAGTACTGAGATGTGTAGAGTGAGGACTGTCAATAAACATTGACCCAGAGTAAGTCAGAAATGACAGGCAGGTAGGAAGTGAACACCAGCAATATGAGACTCATCCTGAGGAGCATCCTTTTTGCTGAGGTGTAAGTGTAAGAATATAAAATCAAAACGAATCACCCAACCAGTATCATATCTGAGCCATCCAAAGGTTTAACTGATTTATTTTAACTGTCACAGAAAAGAGTGGGAGGGGAAGACAAGAAGGGAAAATAAGAAATAGATAAAAGCTTCAAGTGAATCCACCTGCCTTCCTTGCTGGAAAACCAGTCCACGAGCTCTTTAGATGAGAAATACTATTTTATTTTTTGTCCACACCATACAAGAGAGGCCCAGAAGACCTATGAAGTTTCACCGAGCTGCTGCATTACAAACAAATAACAATACCCTATTTAACTTCTTCTTAATGTAGCCCTGAAGGCAATGCAAGTGAGATTATCAACAGGCAGCATTTATTCAGCAGAATTTCAACTATGGATTACAGCCAGAAATTCCTATCCCTCCTCCAAAGTTGCTGGCTTCAACAGAGCAAATACAAACCTCAAGACTTAGATCATAAACTGTTAAAGAAGTTTTGTTACAAAAGGAGGGGAAAGAAGAGCATGTAACTGCGTAAGCACGGCAAGAGACTTTGCATCAGATCCAACAAAAGCAGTGGAAGTGGGTGGAAAACAATCGAAGAGAAAAACAAAACCATGATTGCAACACAGGCTGGAGGCCTCGAGAGCTCCTGCTCCCTGTGCTGCTGCCTTGCTGCAGCTCAGAGATGGCAGGGGCTGTGGTAAATGACATCCCCTTTCCAGCTTCTCCCCCACAGAGAGAAGTGCAGGGTGGGATGGGATTGCCTGGTCCCGAGGACCTGCTCCGTGTCGAGCTGCAGAAGAATGTGTAGAAGATGGAAAGGGGCTTTGAGAGAGAAAGTAAAAGTGTCACACCAAAATCACACTTACAGCAACCAGTTTTTCAGGAGACACATTCACTCCTTTCCCATCTTCTTCTTCTGGCTCTTCATTTTCCTTATTGTCAGTGCAAGAGACAGAGTTTTGGACTGTGCAAGTGCTAAGCAAGTCTGGCAAACTGGTAGATGGATACTTCAGAAGATCGCCTTCAGAAAATTCCTACCCGAGAGACAACACAACATATTACATCACATGCAGAAAAACACCAGTGGCACAGTAAAACTGCTCCAACTCACCAGCCAGTGAGAGCTCCCTGGTAATCCTCCCCATGTTACACACTTCCATGTGCTCAAACTTTCAATGGTCTGGTTATAAAAAGCAGGCTTGGTTTTAATGTGTGTATATAGTAAACATAGGCCAATACACATTTAAAAGATTTAGATTTCATAAAGAAGAGTTTAAAATAAATGCTTCTTGAGCAGCCTATTCCTCCCCAGTTTGGGTTTAATAAACATCACTGAGAGTGAACTGAGAGTTGACAGATCACATTACTCATTCCACTGCATCCGAAATCACACCCTGTGCTCCTGTTCCCTCCCTATGGGTGTTCCCTTCACATGTTTATCTACCTACACATGTAAGAATAATACATTGACAACCCTACTTAGGACAATACAATGAGAATTGAGCCATCGATCCTCTACCAACTCTGTCCTAATGCTCAAGCATCTGCTTCCAGTCTTTGCCATGTTTTCTGGCAAGCAAACATGTGCCTCAGCCAAAAGCAGTGGCCAGACAGACTCACTGCTTTCAGAACAAATTCTGTGTTACTGATCACTCATCAGACCAAAAGGCAAAACAGCATTCCTATACTAATAAATGCCCAGAGGGAGCTGCTAGACCACTTCACCTATCTACACCTTTTCTGGGGCTGCCAGAAATATGGCACAGGCTGTATTCCCTCCTGCTTGCCTTTCCAAGTCCCCCTTCCAGAAACATGAAAACTGTCCGAGTGCACAGAGCACATGACAAGCAGATTCACAGCCTGATCAAGAAAGTGAATTTTTATGCCCTAAGCTTATGCATGATGATTATTTTGATGATATCACCATAGAAACAAGCACTTAATTTTAAGGAGAAATAATAGTCTACTGCCTTGTGCTTTAGCAGAGTCCAGCTGTCTAAAGGAAACACAAAATGTACCTACTTCAAGTTAAAGTATGGTGTTTTCAGAATAAACACTTGTGAGGTTAATGCCAGACTGTGACCCTGAAGAAGGTCTGCAATGAACTTCAATGTCTAACAGAAAAGTTAGAGAAGTCACAGACTCTTAACTTTGAATATGGTGGAACACAGCCTCTTATTGATAGACATGTGCATGCAGCATCCAGGGAAGCCTTAGGTGCATCCAGACGTTAAAGTTACAGAAACTTGCTTTGGGATGGCTGGGGAAATCTGAAGGTGAAGCTAAGAAAAAAATTTAAAATACTGACGCACTGGCTTGCTGACACCCTGGAAATGCAGGTATACGAGTGCTCTGTTTGGGCTAAGATGCTCCTGTCACCACCTCAAAGGCCCTGGCAACCCTCACTCTGCAGACAGCTCCTAATTTGAGATCCCTGTGTACTTTTGGGAGTCGACTGGCCACCCACCAAACACCTGCAGCAACCCAGGTCCAGGGGAAGCAGGATATGATCCATGGAGAAGAGCAAATAGAGGTGAGCAGGATTTTCTTAAACAAAGAAGAAAAATATTATGTAATATCCCCTCAACCTCTTCTGTGATCAAGGCAGAACAAAGAGCCTAACTGATAAATGAGTTCCACTCTCATTTCCCTGAAATTTGATGTTCCTTTATCTGTAAGAGCTCCACTGCACGCTATTAACAAGGACAAAATAAGGAACTCAAGCCAAGAGATCATCATCAAGAAATCTCAGGCACACAGATAAGACAGAGATGAGAGGTACACAGGCTGTGCAGGCAGGAAGTAGAAGAGGCTCAGAACAGCCTGCTTTACATAGCATATAATTTTAAGAAATTGGTTTTGGCCGAAACTTAGGTAATGTCTGCATGAATAAATACTCATCTGCACACTGAGTGACAGTGACAGTACAAGCAAATCATTAATTTGGTCTATACTATGCTGATTTGCCACAGATTTATGGCAGCTACTGATGTATTTCTCCTTGCTGTGCATTAGACTTAGAGCAGCAAATGTGCATGCGCGATTCCCTATGGAAAATGAGCTCTTTTCACGCAGTGCTTGCACAAAACATTTGTGGAAGTACACTTGTGAGGCCACCCAGGAGATGTCTGTACCTTGCTAGAGACCACCAGCTGCACCAGGCCAGCGGCCGAGCGGAGGAGGGCCACAGCGTCCTGGTGGGAGAGCCCCACCAGCGACTGCCCGTTGATCATGAGGAGCTCGTCGCCAGCCATCAGCCTGCCATCCCTGCAGAAACAGAGTGGGAACACGGAGCTGCAGGGTGGTTCTGCCACAGTGGCGGGCTCTGGTGGAAGGTGGTGGGGTGTGGAGGCATGGACAACATATGATCTCACTAAGCTAAGCTTGCACTGATCAGTGCAGTATTATTTTCTAGACAGGTGCCCACAGGAAATCATTATAACCAGTGGCATTTCACCCTTTTTCCAGGGCTGAAACCCCACAAGTCTTCTCTGTGACCCACTGAATTAGGTCAGGGAACAGCAGCAAGCCCCATCTCCATCCCATCAGGAAGAGCAGGGCTGTCAGTGAGCACCCTGGCGTTGTGCAACTGATCACATGGAAAAGGCACATCTTCCAAAAGGGACTTGGGGAAAAAACAAGCCATCAGGCTCCTTGGTTTTCCCTCCACCACCAAGGAAGTGTTTGATCTGTCTACAGTTTGGACAAAACCTTCTAGAAGAAGCTTCAGTAATCAAACACAAAAATAAATTTTTAGTCTGACAATGCCATATTGTCACCCTCGCACCATGGGACGGCAAAACACCTAAAGTCCTCTCATGAACCCAGATAACAGTGATGGCCTTGGATATGCCATCACACCCACCACCATGAAGGCACCACTGTCGCCTCACCTGTGTGCAGAGCCGCCTTCCTCCACATGGGTGACGATGATGCTGTGAGGGGACCGCTTCGACCCTCTGCCTCCTGTTATCTGGATTCCCAGCCCGTCCATCCCCTTCACGATGTGCATCTTCCATATGCGGCAACCTTCTCGCTGAGAGAAAACGTGCAGAAAGTCCTTCAATTTGGATTTGGAATGCCAAGAGAGGGCTGGGAGGGTACAGGAGGGAGCTATTTAGCACCTTGCTGCCCATCACTACACACCTGCATAGCCCAAGCTATACTGGTGTTTCAGCCGAGCTTTGCTATGTTAGCTGTGGTCCAAGCGAAGGAGGCAGAAAGGAGAAGGCAGCACAGAGCAGGGTCAGCACGCAGAGGTTTCCTTGCAGGGGTGTTTGCAGCTTTACTGAGCCACGAAGAGGCGCTGCTTTCAACACCCAGATCCTTCCCGGAGCAACCAGCGGCCTCAAACCCCTTCGCCAAAACTCAAGGATGAGCTGTGCAGAGCTGCAGAGGAGCAAGATGTGGTTCAAGGGGGACCTTGAACATCAGGTGGTGCAGCTGCTGTTGCAACTGGGACCAGACTCACATCACACAGCAGTGCTTCCCTTTCCAGAGGGGTTTGCAGGATTTGAGACACAGGAAAAAAACCACCAACTTCAAATCATCAGCTGCCAATCCAGTATTTCTTACTGGGCAGCTGTCCCACAGATTGTAAATAATAAATTTACCCACTGTGGAGAATAATTTTCAATATGAACAAGGTAATAAGCAATGTTCAGGACACCTTTATTGGTTTTGGTTATTTTTAATTGCTATAAAGATTTAACCAAAAAGCAGTTTACAAACTCCAGAGCAATATGAAATGCAAAACAGAAACTAGCTCCCATGAGTCCTCCCAGCAGGACTGGGCACAAGGAAACATAAGTGTGACAGAATCAGCCGAGCAAAAAAGGAAACAGAAAAACAAGCAAACAAGGTAAGTAAGGCAGCTGTCAGGACACCATGAGAGAGGGGAAGAACCAGGACTACAGATTTATGAAGAACCCTTGGAAGTTTCCAAGCTTGCACAACAGCAAAATGCACAATTTGGAGGCAATTTTTAAGCCATGTGTTGTAGTCAGGCACCAGGTCAGCTATTTCTGACTGGGTGTGTTATGCACACACGTAACATTCTCGCAGTACCCAAATGCCCAAGTAGCAAAGATGATTAAAATTTCATAGCAAACTGTGAAGAGCACGCACAAATTGCTGCTTGTTTCTGAGAAGGAAAACTGCTAAATATATTGGCAAACCCAAGGGTTGTGGCAGCAACCTGCAGATTTTAGGCCACTGTTGTTTATCAGAGTATTATGTGAAGAAAAATGTGGGGCTTTTTTCCACTTGATCCCCACAACTTCTAAAATATGACTTTTTCAGATAAAGGAACAAAGAGGTCAGTATCTACAACAGTATCTCAAGAATAAAGTGAAAAATAACAAGAATAATTAATAATTATCAATACTAACATTACTAATGTTAACATGAGTATCAGTAATAACAACAATTATGATATTCATGAATCCCAGCCCTTAGACCACAGGTAGGAGAAACAGAAAAACCAAACCAGGTTCCATAAGAGGTGACCCAAAAGTTTGAACCTGAAAACATATATCTGTGGGTAATTTGTTAACTTGAAAGCCTTACTGGGCAGTAAGCTGGGCAATATCCCTGCAGGTTTAACCAGGATCTTCAATGCCTTCAAAAAAGCCCAATCTCCTGCTGAATAACAGGACATGTCAGGACAGAGGATGCTTTAAAATAAATTAGAGTGACATATGAGACACTGTGTTAAATGCAGGGGCAAGAGCCAACTATATTTATCCAGTTAAAAAACAGAACAGAACTACAGCATGAAAATGCTCCAGAGAAGTTTTATTGCTATGAAGTACCTTGCACACATAATGAAGACAGTGCAACAGAGAATCTCTCTGCCTCCCTCAACCAAATCCAGGCTGAAAGAATAATCATCCATTCTCCTCCTAAGATGCCACTTTGAATGTTCTGTTGTTAACCCAGTTTGGAAGCAGACTTTCCAATAAAGTTTAATAATGCAGTCATAAAATTCCCTTTAATGACTTGAAAAAGCTTTTTGCTAAGTTACACCAAGGCCCATGATGTGCCTGGCTTGCAGTCCTTAGTACTCTTCACTATCACACATTTTATTACAAAAATTCCCAAATTTATTCTTAACTGACCAACTCTCAAATATTCATATACAGAGCACTTAATAAGAGCAAACTGCAAGACTCTGCTGCTCTTTATGCAAGCACCAATCTCATTCCCTTTGAATGCCCACTAAAATCAAAAGCCCTTGCAAAGTAATCAAAAGTAAAGCACTACTCAGTCCAAACATAGGCAGAAAAACACATCGACAATAAAGAAAACAAAACCATCTGGCACATGCCCAAACATGTATTTCTTTCACTCATTTTCAAATGCCACTGTCTCCAACTCCTGTGTAAGAAAAGGCTGTCCCTTCAGTCCATGGTCAACTGCAGGCATTTCACTGGGAATCAACAACTCAGCGTTGTCAGCTGGAAATCAGAACCCCTCACTGTTCTTTCCCTTTTCTTCATAAAACATTCATAGCTCTCCACTTAACCATGTGCCGAAAGCAAACACCCCCCACCAACACACACTTACCTCTGAGAGATGTTACTCCCAGATTTTGAAAGCTATGTATTAAAGAGCAGACTACCAGCCTTTCCTTGAGGCCTGTGGAGAAAGGGGGTGTCCAGCAAAACCCCCTTTCCCCGCCACGAAGCTGCTGTGTCTTTTGTATGGAGCAGCATGGGATACTTCACAGCTGGCTAAAAATGTTGCTGCTTTGAACGTGCATCTTATGTGAGTCCATCACAAGAAAGCCTTAATAGTAAAGCTCTGTGCCAATTCCAAGGATTCATAAATGCATTTAAATTTGACTTAAAGCTTCCTTGGTTGAGTTATTGGGGACTCCCAAGTTTCAACTACACAAAGCCCAAATGCTTTAAAAAATAAGAAAATATTAAAAAAGTAGTAATTAATGTGTTTATTTCTGAAAATTTTTGAAGCATCCTATTTTCAAGCTTTCCTTAATGAAAAAAGCTCACTAAGTCTTCAAGTGAAAGGTAGGATTCTGGTGCATTCACTTCACTCCAGAGACCTGCAATACCCAAAGGAAAATACAAGTGTAGTTAGATTTGGCATTTTGCAGGTATGATGTCACTGCCCTTGGAGCCTGCTTAATCCCTGTCCAGAGGACGAGTTTAAATGCTGACCGGTTTTCTTTGATCGGCTGCACAATTCCTGTTGCTGCTCAGCCACTGTCAGTTCCACATTTCTATTAACATCTGAATTTTCCCATCCTCTCAGAATAATTCCCACAGCTTCACTTATAGATAACTCAGAATAACCCACCCCCAGCTTTGTTCACCAGTGACACAAGAAATCTGTACACGTGCACTCACAGCTTTTGGTGCAAAAGCACTTCAAACACAAAGCACAGATGTGCTGATGCCAACTCAGTCTCAAACTCCAGAAATCCTCATCAAGGACAGAGAGCGAGGCACTATCAGCTCCTACTGCAGCCAGGGACCAGCTGATACCCAGCCTTGTTTACTCCTTAGGAGACTAAACTATATCCCTCAGCCAAAGTCAGGTTACAGGCACTGTGTGCAGCACCTGAGAACAGGCTCATGACATAATCTCAGACGAATACTTGTATACAACAATCCAAAAAATACCATGCAATTCACCTGCGATTTGGCCAAGACAGACACTCAGAAAGACATGCTTGCTTTGAAAGTTTCAAAGCAGTAAGAAGCAAAAAATTCATTGTTAGGGACTTGAACAAACCTTAACTCTGCCCAGATCCACCCCACGGACTTTGCTTGTAATCCCAGGCAGCAGCAGCCCTGCCCACATGGATTCCTCCCAACAAAGGATTTCATGAACGTGATGAACCAACATTTGTCAAAGTCAGTCTTGGAGGAGGAGATGAGATTGGATCATCTCTTGAAATCCCTTCCAGACTTGCATTTTTTGACTTCTCTCACACAGCAAACAGAAACACAAATGGTCCAGTCTGCCTGTAGCTGGACTAATGGCTAATTTCTGTTCTCTGCAGTTACATCACTCTTAGTGACTCAACTTTCCTCCCAACTTGCCTCTTTCAAGCAGGGAGCCCTTTGGACCAGATTTTTCCACTTGAATCTGATCAACTTCAAAGTGCCTAGGTTACAAATAAAATGTTTTAAAAGACAGTATGAATATTCTACTTGGAATAAATTGCAAAGTGGGGGGCCCACAGGGGAAGGGTCATCTTATGTAACAGACCGCAAGCGAGGATAGAGAATACAACAGGCAGCTTCCAGCAGGTCCCCACAGGACATTTTTTCTCCACCATGAAGCCATTGTACATCAGGCAGCCTCTGCTGAGAGCGAGCCTACATCTGGAATAAACTAAGAGTGCTGCAGATCAGAATGGGAGCGTGCTGCCAGCACGACGTGGGGAAACTCGCCTTCCGCCTGCTCCAAGTGCACACCATCAAACGCTCCATTTCATAAGCACATCATTAATAAAACAAAAAGGAACGGTTTCTTGCTCCGAGTGTTGAGGGAAATAAATAAATAAATGAGCAAAAGACATTGGAGCCATTCTTTCCCCCGCTTCCCCTTCACTAGCTAATTGCAGGGGATTTTAAAGGGGTTTGACTTCTTTTGACTGTGCTGTGTTCAAGAAGCTGCAAATCTGTATATACAAAAGAAAAAAATTGCTTTGAAATCTTTAATAAAAGACAAGCTTGGCAGGAGCAAGGTGTAAACAAATGGAAAACAGAAACACCGTAAGTAGTTAAAAAGCCAGACAGTAAAATGCAAAATGTAAAATAGTTGTCTACAAAAAAGCACTTTCTGTCACAGCAGCAATTCAGATGAAGCTGATGTAAATATGTAACAATTTTAAAACAAAAACAGAGATAGGCCCTGATAAGAATATCAATAACCATGGAAAGTCTGTATGCACACACTGCCTGGCTGACTGACACGGACCTGAATGCAGCCCACAGGATGTCTCCCTCCCTCTGCAATTCAGTGTGGATTTTTACTGCAGGGACCAGTTCCCACTTACAAACTTCACAGGGTTTCCCATTAGGAGCAGCAGAAGCAAGCAATGAGGTCTTCCTCACCAGCCATGAAGCTGGTCTGGAAACGTGACACTTAAGAGAAAGTTCCAAGTTCCATGCATTATAAAATTTACTTCAATAAGCTTACCAGCAACTGGCAACCAGCACGCTGATCACACAGAGCTGAAAATCAGCCCCGAACAGAAACACATGACATTCAGACCTGTAGTGCAACATGAACAGGGAGAACATTGGGATGGCCACACCACCACATACCACTGCACAGCATCCTTCACTGATGTGAGATAAATTAAAAGCAGCTCCCAGCTCCCTGCCCCACCTTAGATCACATCATGCCTCCTCCCACTATTCCCCACTCCCCAGCAGGCAGGTGAGACAGTCAGATCAGTAGCTGGTGAATTTATTTGCACCATCATATACCAGGTGAGCAGCTTGAAACGCATCAGTCTAAAGATACAGTCAAAAGCCATCACTCTTCACATTGCAGATATTAATGTGAATAACTCAGTACCAGAAAATCATGCCAAAATCTGATTTCTGCAGATTCATAACAAAGCAATTATTTCGTTAGTGGATAATGAGTGTATTTTTAATCTGATTTAGCCAGGTTATTTTTAAGGCTGATCTGAAAGAAGGACTCCTGCTTCCATCTACTACCCCGGGTTTTATTTTCATTGTTGCACAAGCAAGCTAAACAGCTCCAAGATAAATCAAAGCAGGCGAGGAAAATAATCTGAAATTTCTTTGTCAATAAATTATTCCAAGACAGGAGTTCTTTGTCCATCCTTACTGCCTATGAAAGTTTCTTAATGTTGAACCATTGAAGCCTTTGGCTTCTACCTCTGAATGATACAAGCCATACAGTGTGTCTCCTACACTACTTAAAAGAGGGGGGAAATCCCCAAATCCAACAGGAATCACACAGTATTGACAATATAAATTTCTCCATCTCCTCAAAGTAGGAGCCAGGAGCACCGACACAACTGTGATTGCGTTCAAGTGTCAGTTCCTGAACTCACAAGGCCCCTTGCTTGATCAAACAGCTGCCAGACACTCGGCATCTTTTCACTAAAATGTGAGTACTTCCCCATGAAAAGAGAAGTGTCCTAGGGGATCAAGCCAGGGGAACAATAAAAAGTGAAAACATACCCTCTCCCAAGCACAAACACATAATTAAAATACACAAAACAGGCAGCACAGCAGAGTGGATGAAAATTCCACGACTTTAAGCAAGACTGTTGCCCAGGGATCCATCTACTGAGACAGACTGCTTGTTGACATCATTTCCTTGGCAAGGGCTTTAAACATTTTATCAGCCAGTACAAGCACCTGAACTAAACTATACTACCACCTCTTACAAAAATCTGCTGGAATCATTTGTCATCCTCAACCATCACCATCTGGATTGCACCTCTCTGAACTGTTCTACTCTTGCCATCAGCCTGAACCATTATTGTGAGATCAGACAAAGGATTTTCTCCTCTGTCTCTGACCCTGGAGGGTTTCTGTCTGGCAATTGCCCCTGAGGAGCTCAGGCTTTTAAGGGCTACAGGTGTTTGCACTCCACTGAGCACCTCACCCAGTCGCATGCTCTTGGTGGGCTTACGGGAATGGCTGGTTGGTTAGTCTGAAGTTTGTCAGAAAATACCATTGCAACCTGCAGAAGACTGAAGCCCAGCCTAGAGTAGGTCACCACACACTGATGTCAGCTAAAGAGGGGTGTTTCATGAGGACTGGTATTACATCTGTCCACAGCAGGAATCTTTTGTGTTTGCTCAGTGCTTTCAGCACTCTGCCTCAAAAATCAAGTGATGCAGCTCTGTAATTCCAACAAATGCCCAAAACATTACAGCACCTAAGCAGAGAACATACCCTATTTTTAGGCATGTCCACTTGGTTTCAACTATTCGCACTTAATGATTAAAACATAAAAAGGTGTGAACTTGAATTTCAGCTAAAGCCAGTCATTTGCATTTCAGTTGTGGGTTTGCTGTATCTTTAACAGAAAATATTAAGAAAAAAGGCCCAAACACCCACTTTCTGTGTAGGTGGGAAATGCCTTCATAGGGGTGCTTTCACCTATGGTTTATGATAGCTGAATATGGCTGAGATCTCCTGCAACAGAACCTCAAACATTCCTATGCTGCCTTTGGGGACAGCTCATTTCAAAGAGTGAAGACCTTGTTTCAAGGTGACACAGTAAAACCAACACACTCTAACTTATCCATTACCAGACTATCTCTACATCCAAGAACCCTTCAAAAATTCAGTACAAAAACAAGATAAAAGGACAGCTTGCTACTCAAAGTCTACAGCACCACAGCTGCAGCTATCATTTAAATCACAGCAAAGGCAGGCAGAACCTTAAGTCAGTTGAAAAAATTTGGCAGCAAGCAATTTAACCCCAGAAAATCATGACAATTGTTGTTTTATGGCAAGGTGGAACATAACTGGCAGCAAAAAATATTAACTGTAATTTCACTGCTAGTTACATCAAAGCACCTCCTAAAACCCCAAGCAAAAACAAGGCCAAGTTTTGTCAGTGCTGTACAGCTACAATTAAAAGACAGCCCTTGTCCCTAAGAGAGTTTGCAACCCAAAATAGGCAACAAAGAGGGAAGACATGCTTATCACAGTGCACATTAAAACTTCAAGACAGTAGATAGCCCCAGGATCCATGTTAATGAAAGTTGGAAGAAAACACAACAGATAAAAAGACATTAAGAACCTAATCAGACTCTGAGGAAGGCCTTTACATGACTAAAAGTATCTACATTAACACCTAAACCCAGTGTTATTTATGTCTAAACCGTGCGTCATAAGAATCTCATAAAAGCCTTGATGAAACAGTAATTACTGCTTAGGTTGCCAAAAAAATTGATATAAAGCACCTTAGCTTCAGTAGTTTCACTGGACTACCTTGCTCACAGCAAGTTTTACATTTTGGTACAGCAAAAGGGTGAGAATTTTTTTTCCCATCAAGTTTAACAAAATAGTAAAATGTTTAAAGCCATTACATTATCTCAAGCCTCATGTTTTGATTCCTGTAATGTTCTATTAGCCTTCCTCTTCTGCTTGGCAAGATAAGGAACATTTTCCACTAACCAACAGTCAAGGTAATGCTGGTATTTACCAACACTAATTGGCAAGTACTGCTGTAGAAAGGCTGTCAGCTGTCCTTAACTGCAAAGCAAAATGCAATTCAAAAGCATTCATCCCCACCCGAGATGAGCCAAGTCAGTAAGAAAGCAATAATGCGCCCAAAGAATGAAGGGAGCTGCTGATAAAATGTACCATGCAGTATAAAAGCAGTACTGGCTGGTTCTCTACATACAGACATGTCTGTGTGCACCTGGGCACAGGCTCACATGTTTGTGGACCATGTAAGCTGGGCTCAGTTGGGCTGTAAGAGCAAATCTGCCTAGGTAGGCACACTGCTCTGGAGGCTGAGACCAGAGCAATGGGGTTAAAAGCACGGAGCCAAGATCCTGAAGCACTGCTATAACCCAAACCTGCCCAAAACCCTCTAGGAGGCAAGGCATTAACATTCCCTTGCCTTCCAGCTTCTCTCCTTTTGTAAATACATGGTACACTGACTTCACAAGAGCATCACATACAGTTTGCAGAACCATCAGATGCTGCTGATGTTTCCATTCTGGAAAGGTATCCCACCACAACCTCATCCGACAATGCCACCACCATCCAGGACACCCTAAATTCCTCCAGTGCCATGTATCTTTGCCACTGGAAAAATACTGAAATGCACAGTTCCACTCCCTTTCACCTGCCTCCCTTAACTATTAGAGCATTTCCACTCTGCCCAATGTCCTTCACACAGTTTCCATCAGTCACTGATAAATTTGGATCTGGATTTCAAGACCTTAATAATTTGGATGCTTATAAAGAAGTAAGAGAAGTCAAGGGCATTGTGGGAGTGTCTTGTTTTTTGCTTTTTACAGCTGGGTTTTTAAGGGCTTTCAGAGCATCCTGCTGGGGCTGGAGGAAGCCAAGGTGGCTGGTCTGTTCTGGTACAAGTCATCTTTGTCCAAGCTTCCTCTGGTTTCATCAATGAAAGCCAAACCTGGCCAAACCTGAAAGCTAAACCTGGATCAGTTTCAGCTCCCTCTGACAAGCAGACTCTAGCCCCTCACACTCCTCATCTGGTCTTTGCAAACCTCAGTCCTGCTTCTGATCCCTGCCCATGCCAGCTGGCCATCTCTGGGCACTCCTTAGAGGCTGAACAACTACAGAAGCAGTTCACAGATCTTCCAAAAAGACCAGGTCTGAGAAACTGAGAACAAAAAAACTGAGGGATTCTGTCCTCCCAGTCAACACAGTGAAACCATAGGACTGGTATATTGTGAGGAATACTCAGAGTTTCCTTTTCTTTATCATTTTTAGGGGACTCCAGCAGTCCCTTCCCATATTCTGCTTCCATCTGTGCCTGTATAATTACCCTGCAAAATTACCTGTCTCAGGCCACTGAATAAAAGAAGCAAACTTTGATATCTGTGTTTAAGCTCCCCAGTCTTCACAGGATGTGATGGGTCATTACTCCAGCTCAGAGACTGCCTAATCTTAAATCATTGCCCTTGACTCCCACTGCTGCCACCCTGGGTCCTCTCCAAGGTCAGATCTGCTTTCCAGATCTTAGAGACCTTCCTGTCAGGCAGATGTACAGCTTTGCTGCTTTGAATCCCCACATTTTAAAAAGTCATTTAGATTAACCCTAAAAATATTGCAGCATAACTTAACCACCTGTAAACATTAAATGCTGCCTGCTAATTGACAGGTACAATATTTACTGAGGGTTACATACCAGCAGACAGCCTAGCAGATTTGTTTATACACAGCAATAGCAATGCCAAGTGCAAGGAGAGACAGATCGAGATCTGAGAGATGAAAGCAAGCCTGAAGAAGGGGACTGGCACAAACACACAAACCAGTAACACAGGAATCTCCTGGCAGGTTCACTCAACAAACAGTATTCATCTTGCCTGTTGTTTCACGACCCAGCATTGCTGTTATGAGCAGCATGCACTGAGACGAGAAAACGGGAGAGAAAACGGGAGAGAAAACGGGAGAGAAAACGGGAGAGAAAACGGGAGAGAAAACGGGAGAGCAACCGCATGCTTGTGGGAGAAGTACCCTGAAAACAAAAGGCACTGAAATGGCGCGTAGATACTTCAGAAGTTCCCCAGCACAACATCCCCTAGGCAATGGCCTTGAGCTGGCCACTGGGATCAGCACAGCAATGGCTGAAGACATGCAGATCAACTCAATCTCTTCTCCCCTATTTTGGTTACAACAACTTCAAACTAACTTCCTACAGAGAGGAAAAAAAAAATTAATTTTCCCAGACTCCACATTTCAGTTTCAGTAAAGCTCCAATCTTCCTCCTGGGGTGGGAAAAGAGCAGTGGAGAGGACCAGCACGGTCCTCCCACATCCATGCTGGTCCCTGAGCAGCTTCTCAAAGCTGTTCCTCCCATCTGCAGCCAACCTCTAGTCTGCCACAGGCTGGTTCTGCCCCTGAAAGCAAATACAGTGTTCCCCAAAGGCACAGGGCTGACAGCCCTGGATATTCAATTAGCCAACATGTGGAGGAGATGGCGAGCATGGGGAAGGCAGGGGGGATGGAGCTGCTTTCCCCATGGAGAGGGTGCCCTGCCAATGCCCCCTGTCCCTGCTCAGGAGGAGATAACTCATCCTGCGGCTATGGGAGGTTTGGCTTACGCTTTGAAGCTTGGAAGGAGGCTGCAACTTCTGACAGGACATCCTGGATGCTGTTTTCAAAAGGCTCCTGACACGACTGGATCTCACATGCCTGAGTGCCAGGTCACGCTTTGAAAATGGAGCTGGAAGTGAGATCTGAGGCTCCCAAGTGTATTTATTCCTTGTCTTTTTTCTTTTTTTTTTAACAGAAAATAAATAATTTTGAAAATTTTATTCACTGTCCCTATTCAATACTTATTAAGAAACTGAATTAAGCCACTCATTACTTGGATAGCAGCTACCCCACAGACGCTCTAAGTGATGGGCCTCTATAAGACCCCCTGGACTTAAAAAAGCAAAGGATGAGCTAGGCATGCTACAGGCTCCAGCTATTCACATTTCTCCTCATTCAAATGTCAGGAATATGTAATTAGTACTGACACAGACAGAGGTCATATTTCTAAGCGAAATATTAGGGGGGGAAGGAAATTAAAAAAAAAAAACAAAAAAACCCCAAAAAAAAAAACCCAAAAAAATAGAGAAGCAATTTTACTAAATGACACTACACCACAATTGAACAGATTATAGCTCTTGAATTTTTCCAGTGCCTCAGCTATGTTTTCACATTTTACAGAACCATCCTGTATGTGCTTTGCATTAAAAATGTATTTATTGGTCACATTTATATATATATACACATATATATATATATGTTCTGAATTTAACAATTTACTCTTCAGACCAAAATGATTCAAAACATCAAGGTAGCACTAGCACGAGATGGCTTGGGATCAAGAGTTTCTCTTTTTTTATATTATATATATTTTTGGCTTTCCACTTCAAAAAAAGTCTGATCAACCTCATTTATAACATGTGTTTAATTAGACATCTTCAGAGCAGATTCAAGAATCCTTTATATGGACCAGAACTTTCAAAATACCAAATGATTCATTTATTTATTTTTAAGCTTTTCATGTTTTCTTTCAGAATGACTACAGTTATGAGGCTTGCAAGAACACACATACAAACATCTTACTCTTTCTGTTGCACAATAAAATCCAACATTTCTCACTTATGCGAAAAGCAAGTTTTTGCAATTACAATTCTGTAAAAACCAGAGGGTTTTTTTAATTGCTTTTAGCTCCTATGAAGTACTTTAAGTTAAATTACTGTAACTTTACAACCACGATCACCACTATCCTGGAGTAGCACTGAAGAGCACTAATTCAGAGGGCACATTTAATCCCCTGCTTTTACCAACAGAATTTAGTGATGAGATGTCCACTCACCGTACTTTGTTACCAGCTTTGAAATCTTAAAACCAAAACCAGCTGCTGCAGCCAGCCCCAAGCCCAACAAAGCAGCCTTCTTCTGTTTATACTATCAGTGCCTCTGGAAAGATTGGCAGACAGTGCTTCTGGTGATAGATGCACACTGAAACCTGATCAAAGCTTGGGTTATTTTCCTCCATCCGGCAATGCTGCAATTCTAGACAGGCAACAAACCCCAAGATCTCCATTAGGACAAGAGAATGAAAGCCCCAATCCCACTGTCGTCCCAAACATTAACAAATTGTCCATCTCATCAGCTCTGAGCAAAATCCACAATTACTTCCATGTGGGTCCCAGACACTGGCCAATCAAGTTTCGTAACACAAATATACGTAACGTGGTCTGGTGCATCAAAAAGGGAAGCTTTTAAATTACTGCAAATCCCAATGTTAACACGAACTGCAAGGTGACATCGAGTCCAGGCAGAGCTAAACATGAGGCCCCAAAGGACAAAATTACCATCTTCTACTGACACCTTCTGCTCCAGTGTTGCAGGGTCATCAGCTGTCTCAACAAAAAAATCCTGAGGCCAACCCTGAGGTCAAGAGATAGAAGGACCTACCTCCATCAGAGATGGCATATGACAGAGGTTTCCAACAATTATTATTTAACTCTCCAATCCTCCTTCCCCCCTGTTTTAGACCCCATCCCACAGCTGGGTGCCCTGACAGCTTATACCGTCACCTACAGGCTCAGCCCAAGGTCAGAGCATTGAAATCAGAGAACTGCTTGAAAAATCAACCTAATTTGCTTGCACACTTGCTGTTTTCTTCTCTGGAAGAACCAAAGCAAACATACCTGGGTAGCCTGGTCCCCAACGTCTGGCATGCCAGCATCTGACAGCCGTCCCTGGTATGGTGCCCCAGTGCCCTGGTGCTGCTCCTCCCCATTGCTCTCTGCTTCAGATGTCTCTGGCTGAGCAACCTCCACCTCCATTGGGGTGCAGTGCCCGTTCCCGTGCTCCGAGCCCAGCTTCTCCTTGCTGTCCTTGCTGCCTGGCGTCCTGGTGATGACCCCGAACTTTCTGGTCCTTTTCCCATTTTGAGCAGCCCTGTCCCCTGGCTCGGGGCTGGGCTTGGCTTTGGGGTCGCAGCTGTTGCTGTTGTTGCCGTTGGAGGGAGGCAGAGGCGCTTTGCGCTTGATGCGGCGCAACATGATCAGGTAGACGAAGCCGCCATTCCAGCACTGCTCGGCCAGGTAACTGCAAGGAAAGGGAAGCGTGAGGATCACCGACCACTCGCCCTGCAGTGCTCACATCCCACCCTGGCATCCCAACTCATCCCAACTCATGCTGAGCCCCATGATGTTCACGCACTGTCTCAGCCAGCCGACTACCTGGTGTATGTAATCATGTTAGGATAACTCAAGACATTGGCAAACACTCTCTTTCCTCAGCATCAGAAGAAAATATCAGGAATAATTAACAGCCCTACCAGCCACCCAGGCTGATCCCACCACAGCATAACATGACAGCTGGTAAATGCCACCAGTTCACATGCCCTGACCTCCATAAATGCAGCGCAGCAACATGTAAAGGTGGAGTAAGGAAAGCAGAGCAGATAATGTTTCCTGCACATTATTAAAATAAAGAAATATTTTCTAAAAGAAATTGAGAATCAGGCAGGATTCATTTGTGCAGAGGCCCATCAAGCGTCTGCATCTGAAATGAGCCTCCTTAGTGAAACTAATCTTCTGCTTCAGCATATGTACATGCCACTGGGATGTGGCCACTGAGAAAACAATTATCAGCCACTAGGGCAAGCAGGCACAGCACCAATGGCCCCAGTACAGAAAAGCATGGCACTACAAGCCATCCCAGCTGCTTTATAGGGACATGGAAATCAGGTGGGTTTCCTTCATAGCAAGCATATTCCAATCAAAAGGAATATGGGCCAAGTCATCTCAGTTGTGCAAGGAGCAGCCCTCAGGTTCTCTTACCAGACCAAAGCATCACCGCCCCTCCCAAAGTCTCTGGATATGCCTTGGAGGAATTAACATTTCTGTTTCAAACAAAGCCTTTGTGACCTTACAGAAACTGCACCCACTGATGCATAAGGGGAATCTAACTTCATGCTTCTTTTAGGAAAGGATATACCTCAACCCAAATTTTTGAAATATTTGGGTTCTGAGCCAAGGGTGTAACCAACTCAGAGTACAAACAAGCTGGAATTTGTACATAGCAGGTTTGTATGTGCCTTTTCACACTAATTTAGGCCCCAAAACCATATTGCCTTTCTCACTAGCGAAGGCAGCATGAGTTTGCCAGAGCATCAAATAAGCCTCTGGTGCACCTGCAATGAAATGAGCTCTTCACTAATATGGAGCAGTTGCTGAGTCTACAGCTTTTAGAGATGAGAAACTAGGTGCGCAGTTGAACCACAGATCATAAGAGAAAACAGCACAGCACTTGTGCTTGAGAGAGGAGGTACCATTCAGGAGTCTGCCACCAAGTTTTTTCACTCCCTACTGCTTGTAGGCTAATTTTCCATTTCCCTTTCTTAAAAATTGCTTGGCCATAAAATAAATCCTTCAAACTTAATCCTGCACAGAGGTGACTTAATGGCAAAACAGGAAAAGCAGCTATGATAACCCCTGAAGCAAAGGAGTGAGGAAAGCACTCTCAACTACTCAAAGTAAACCAGACCAGCCTGGCAGTGGCTGGAAGTAATACGATGGGTGTGTGTTTCTGTCCAGGGACAAGAGCTGGTATTTTCACTTCACTTCTTCCAAAAGCTTCAGTATCCCCCACAGACAACATCGGCATTCAAATCACTTATATTTAATTAGGAAGACTGATGTTCAAATGAATACCGCAACTAAATAACCTTAAAAGCAGCCCTGGAGCCACAGACAGGAAGGACAAGTATGCTTACTATGCCAAAGTTCCCAATGAATATAAATCGAACTCCAACTCCCTGGACAGTCCTTTCAGTTTTCAGCAGGCAATCTTTTTTTCGTCC
The DNA here is from genome assembly GCA_024734555.1 of Trochalopteron elliotii. Taxonomy (NCBI): domain Eukaryota; kingdom Metazoa; phylum Chordata; class Aves; order Passeriformes; family Leiothrichidae; genus Trochalopteron; species Trochalopteron elliotii. Next base: position 489,384 of record JANPWX010019667.1, read on the forward strand.
CCTACCCCAGACATAAAGAATATTTAAATAAAGCCCTAAACCCATCTTTTTGCAAACAACTGAAAGCAGACAGCCAACAAGCCTTGCCAGCTGAGAAATCTCTGCAGCAAAGGTCAACTGTCTGGGTGGCCACAAGGTGACACTTAGCTCTGGGAGACACATGAAGCTGGCAGGACCTGAAGGGTTAGCATAGAAAAAAAAATCCTGAGCTAACATGGAAGTATTTTTGATTATCAAGATAAAAGAAAAATTCTTTTAATCAATTGAAAAGGGGCAGTTCTGTTCCAGAAACAATACGGGCCGCCTGTTTTTCACATTTATCTTTCAACTCAAATTTCAAGGCAGCCAGTAAAGTTGATTAAAATTCATTACTTTTGCTTGCAGCAATACTACCGCACTCTGATCCATCACACATAAGCCTGATAGCACTGCTTCTCCTGGCACACAGAAACAGGAAAGCAGCTCCTCTTCCCATAGTCTTGTGGCTTATGTGAGTGCTGCCCACCCTGTCTTTACACAGGGTCAACTCTGCCTGACTTGTTTCTGTGCAGGTGCATTTATATGGGGCTTTTTGAAACACCAATCTCTGAACTAATTACTGATGTATTTTTTAGTGCCAGCAACCAAGTGCATGCATATCAACTACTTGATTTAGGAAGTACATGGAACAAGAGGGAACTTAGCATATGTCCAAATAAAGTAATTCTAGAGAGGCAAAAATAATTTACTATTTCACCTCCACTCATGGCCCATTTATTCTGTTCATAAAATGTAAAGCTGTAAGAAAAAAGGAATTGTTTTTTTCCTATCCACTCTTCATACACAATCATCCCTCCAGTCTGGAGCAGGGTTACAGCAAGTGGTTATAGACGCAGCTGCACTGAAGTCAGCAGAGCTGTGCTGATTTACTCCATATGTTGAGATGGCCTGCATGTTCCAGGCATGCAGCCTGTAGTAACTCATGGGCTTATGTCTTCTTGAGTACTTCTCAGCAGTTCAAAGAACACAGTAAGTTTCCACGAAGAAAAAAAACAGTATTCTCTGGGTCAATGAGCAATTACCTTTGCAGCAAGTCACTGCACAAAGTGGATCATGTCAGGTATTTCCAGACAGGCTAAGTCCTGCTGGGACCAGTGATGCAGTAAGTGGCATCATCATCTCAAGAGTTTGTTTCAAACCAAAGACCAGGACAACCAGCACCAACAGAACACTGAACTCATACCACAAGACAGGAGACAAGTTGAAAATAATATACTAAGAAATTGTGGTCATTTTATCGTATTGCCCTTCCAAGATAGGGATGATTACCAAGGAGCCTGAGCCACCTGCAATTTCTATTTAGTACATGCCAGCTATGTAGCTGGCTTCCTTTTCCTTTGCCATTTCTTTCCTGTTTGAGTAAAAAGCAAAAAACCACCAGGGGAGCATAGCAAGCCCTCAACACTGTACAAAGAATAGGTAAAGTTGTATTAAATGAGTGAGAACCTTCAGATTTTAAATTGTTTTCTATCAATCCAGGAGCATCCCATGCCAGAAGAGAGTAGTGGGACAGACTCAATAAAATGTAATTATACAGTCTCTGGGCAGCAGAAAACTGCAAAAAGATAGACAGGATCTCAAATCCCCCATGTCAAGGGGTTTACTGTGAGCAATGCAGAAAAGCTTTTTTTTTTTTTTTTTTTTCAGATTTCGTCCCTGTAGAGCACTCGCAGAGATTTTACCAATCAATATACCAACAGTGTCTGAGGCAGGGCAGGATCAGAGCTGATGAACATACGCAGCAGCTCTCAGCACAGATGTGGGGAATCAGCTGCAACCTCCCAAGTGTCACTCAGTTTGAACACAGACTGCAGCTTGGATGGAGAACGTGTGTGGACAAAAGGCATCCCTAATTCAGCTTTGATTTATCTAAATCCACATTTTCTATATTTTCCAGTCTTTGCAAGGTAGTGTCAGATCTTCCTGCCACAGCTGGGAGTCCCTTCAGACACTGCAGCATCATCTCCACAAACAGGACCAAAAAATAAAAATATCGCTGAAATATGGCTTGGAAACATTTCCAACTGGCATGCTCAGAAGGAAGGACCACCCAGCTGCTCCTGCTGCTTTGATCTCACCCTGGCACCAGTGCTGGTAAAACCCTAACCCATATAAAACACAACCCTTAAGCACTGGGGAAGACTTGTTCTTCTCTGTAGTAGAGAAACCATGAAAATGTTAATAATCCTTAAAACCAGAGGAAAATTGTTTTGCATTTGAAACAGAGCTGGAAAGTTACCTCTTGCAAAGCTCAGGCACAGGCTGGAAAATGCAACCTGTAGCTGGTATCAAGGGACATTTAATACTCTTTTTGTATCACAGCTATAAAGGCAGAAACACACGTTCACTTCCTTGGGAGACTGTTCTGAGTTATTCAGCCAAATCCCATTTCTCCCCTACACAGCTGAACTAACTGCTGTGATCATGAAAACTGATAAACTCACTAAGTTTATTCCAACTTCCCTGGCACACACGTGAAGTGTCAGACTTCGAAACAGTGTCTTAGGCTAGGACAGTAATTTTGTCCTTTTTTTACGTATATGTATATATATATATATTTGAGTTTGTGCATCTATAAATATAAAGGTTTACTGACTTGACAAAGTATGTTGTGACAAGCTCTCTGCCACATCCTATCTCACTTGAACAAATACAGACAGCCACACTGAGCCATGGAAAAATCAAAGCAGATCCAGCAGCTCTAAGAAAGCATCTGGATCCACTTTAGGGTCAGAAATATTGAAGTATGCTTATTTTACACTAATAATACTATTTAGCATTTCTCCAGAAACCTTCATCCTGACAGATCAGAAACTGTTTTGGAAACAATATACACAGAGCATCACTGACATCTCACCAGCCAACCCATTGTGCATCTCACCAAGACACAGAGCAGAAACCTCAGTCGAGATGAGCACTTTCAGAGCCCCTGCCTAGCCCTCCCAGGGCCTGTAATGTCATTTACAGGACAGACAGACCACTAATTTTTATGCTCTTCTCTGAAGGACTCTGGCATGGTAAAATGTCTTGAAACTCAATCCTCTTCAGGCTGGAAAGACGAAGGCCAGTGCAGATCCTCACAGAAACCTCCAGCCCCAAGGGGGATTTTAAAAGATAAACTTAACATTTCTCCATGGCACCTGCAAATGAGCTAACTTGCTTTTCAGGTATGGCAAATTAATGACTAACAGATAGTGACTGATGGATCCTGATGAAACCCTCACCTCACTGCCATCACTGTGCAAGAACATCTGTCACACTAAGGACTGATTTCGGCAAGCACCAATGGGAATTTTCCACAGATTGCCAGGTCCCCAGCCAGGGGCCAAGCCTGCCTTAATGTCTGCAGGCAAAAGGGAACATCGGCCTACAAAGACCAGGGCAAACTTGGCTGCATCCAAGCTTGCAAGAGGTTCCACCTCCTGAGAGCTGCAAAGACACCTAATGACCAGCCTTCTCATCTACCTCCTTGGAGGATTAAGCTCTCCAGCCATAGTTTATCTTGGCAGAAAGCAATGGTGCTGGTGAAGCTGACTATTGCTTTAACGCAGTCTTAGGCACAGAGCTGAAGCACACCAGGAATGAACTTGATCCAATAGATCATCACCAACAAGCCCTCTCCTGCCCCAGGCTCTGCAGGCAGTGGCACACACAAAGGACACAATGTTCTCTGCCTCCTTTAATAAACTTGAGAAAAGGCAGAAAGGGCAAAGGAGAATTCAGTCATGGAGCCCAGCCACTAATGACACCCAGGGAGAGCATTCAAACAGCACAGGGAACACAGAAGGTGCTCCCATACCCCTTTTCAGGATGAGCAACCCTCAACCCCCAGCTTGTGGCCAAGGTTAAGCAGCTGTAAGTCTCTAAGTCTCACAGAGGCCATGGCTCTCTATGGCACACTGCATCTTTCTCAGGACAGCCAAATTGGCTGAAAAACAATTCTGAAAAATAGAACTTTGAATCCAGTGTTTTCATCCATGGCATGTTTTTCACATTTACATTTATAGCAAAGAATGCAACTAGATTTAGAAAAATTATGAAGAAAATGCAGCTTTTGAAGTTACGTTTCAAGGTATATTTGGTAATGCTGGCAGGAGGCCTTGGGCAAGACATCCTTGAGCACTGTGAAATCTTGAACTCTCAGGACTGGTGGAAAGGGAGCGGAGGGAGGATTGCTGCTGTACTTTCATGGAGTCCACCTGGTATCAACGCAATGATGTGGCTTTGAATTTGGGAAGACTGAATTCCTTTCCTCTCCCTGTGCTCCACATCCCTGACAGCACCCCTGGCAAGCCTTGCCATGGAAAGATAGGGCCAACAACATGACATCCCACGGAGTTGCTGTAAGGTCTGAGGTGGTGAAGCCGCTGGATTTTAACATTGCAGTTTCACAATCACCTTACATCTGGGATGAGCCTACACCAAACAGCACCAAGTTTTCCTCCCACCCATATCCTGCCTGCTCAGCTGCTGGCACAGTCATGTGGGCAACAGTACAAATGAACCCAAGGAGGGAACCGACCCAGCTTGAAAATAACCCAGCCACAGCTAACTTTTAAGAACTGAGTCCTCAAGATGAGGATTTTAAACCTCACCAACACCCTCATCTGGCCCCAGCGGTGCAGAGGCAGGGACAGGAGAAGAATGGCAGTGGCAGAGGACCACACTTCCACTCCCATCAAGTGCCCTCAGCTACACAGGGCTGAGAGATGCGTGCGGCCGCAGCCCAGGGCAAGGGACCTGTGCACACTGTGCAGACTGCAGCAGTGTCTGGCTTTGGCTGCATGGCATTCCCACCTTCCATTTCTAAAACCCAAAGGACTGCCACCCTCTCCACACACAAGGAAGCCCAGCTGAATCACATCCCCACCACAGGTATGGAGAGGAGACAGGCTGGATCATTTCAATTATGCTGGCACAGCACAAAATTCACACACTTCTGCCCTGTACATTGTTGAGAGGCTTCAAAAGCACATCCAGGACGTTGGGAGAGCAACCAGCAGAGCAGGGACCCCGAAATTACACTGCACATGGACAAAGGATGTGAGTGGCCACACTGATCCCTCTCCCCTCCCAAACAGCTGAACAGGATGACTTGAGGAGCTTTGTAAATTCTCCACACTTGAGGATCTCCCAAAGCTCTGATGGACATCCTAAACCTAGCAGATTTTGTAACTGCAGGCATCATAAAATCCTTTGAGATTTGCTGATGCTTGGCTTGCTAGCAGGGCAGACCAGTGACACTGCATTCAGATTGCAGAGATTTCGGACTCAAGCTTTCCAGAGGTCCTGATCTTACTGAACATACAGCTCCCACATCTGCGTTTACAAGTCACAGTAGACAGAAACACATGGTGCTTTTTGGGTTTGGGTCCTAGAGACAGACTAATGGGTGTTAAGGAACCAGACTCTGTTTGTTCCTTGGTCAGTGGCAGAGTGTACAAGAGAAGTGGGCTAATCTAAAAACCATCCTGGCTCCAATTGGTTAGTTCACAGCTCTGCTGCAAATAGACATTTAGCTGGAAACACATCCACATTCACAAATTTAACTTCCAGTTACAATATACTAAACAATTTAAAGTGACTGGTTATCAGTTTAAAAATTACAAAAACCTTGGCTATAACAGGTCAAAATGATACCAAGTTTCACATGGGCATTATCACTTGCATTTACTGAGTGACCCATGCTGTGTTACTGCTGTTCAGACACAGGCTCTCTCACCACAGCGACTTCCTTCAGTATAGAAGATCCCAGAAGTTTCAAACGTTGTGCTGTGCAACTGCTCCCAATTTCCAATGGCCCCCTGTACAACTGATGTTTCACTGAGCACTTGAAGAGGCAGGTCGAATTTTACACCTCTTCTATGCTCTTACCAAAGAAGGCACCAATTTCCCTTCCTCTGGAAGCCCAGAGGTGGACAATTGCTCTTTCCTGCATGACATTTTGTTGCTACCAAGGTGTACGATTCACTCCATACCAGAAAACCCAAACAAGTTCTCATTTGCAAAACATGGAGCAGAATCCTAGAACACTCTGAGCTGGAAGTTTCCAGCTTTCTGAGTTGGAAAGGATCCAACATGGATCCTCGAGTGCAACTCCTGGTCCTGCACAGTACACAATCCCAAGGATCACATTATGTGCCTGAGAGCAGTGTCCAAAATCAACCACCCAGCAGGAAAGCACACATACATCACATAAAGGAAGAAGGAAGTGGGGCAAAAGCCATCCATGTGTGACCTATGCACAAAGTACCTCCAGTGTGTGATGCTGCTGCCACTTCACTCTGAATTCTCAAATCTTGTCACTGCGTTTACACCTCGCCACCCTACTTCCAGGACTTCCTGTTTTCCTCCATGCTATTTTAGGATCACCCCTCTAAAACAACCTCTTTCTAAGCATCCAGCTCACATCCTTCCCTCTTCCTCCCAGCAAATCTTTTATCTAATTCTGCCCCCGGCTTCAAATCACACCAGGAAGCAGTGACAGCCAGGATAGATTTAACCAGCAAGAAATGGTTTTTACCCAAAACTGAATGAGAAGTTCAGCAGACAGACAGATATTCTTTACCATAATCCAGAATTTTTGCACAGACAGAGCTGCCAGGGAAGATGCCACAAAAATTTCCATATGTAACTTTGACAACCCCCTGATGCCAAGCTTACTGGTGGGAGGGCTGTGAGACCATGGGGTCTGAATCTGCGCCCAACCAGTGCTGCTACAGCAGCACAGGGAAGTGCTTATGGCAGGTAAGGGCTGCTTCTGGGAGGTGAGATCACCCCTTTGGAATAAAACTGCCTATTTTTCCCCATGCAGAAATTATCAGAAATGCCCAAAAGGTAAGAGAACAAACACATCTCACTGAAATATCTTTTATTCCAGCAGCAAAGTTTTACAATGGTACTTTAAATGGGGGGAGAAGTAAAAAAATATGAAACAAAACCAAAATAACAATCTCTGCAACATTGTTCTGGCAAATCACATTATTTAGGTTTTAACATTAGTTGTAATTCCCAATGTACCTCTTTCCACTGAGAAGTAAAGGTTTGGATGTCTGCAAGCAGTGAAAATGAGAGCTAGAAAATTTAATCAAGACTATTTTACAGCAGGAAGCAGTATGCTGGGTTAGAAGAGACTTATTTCCAATACTACTGCAGGCTCACTTGAGCTCCTGAGAGGAGCCCTATTAACAGAGAGAGGCCAGGCTTCAAATAACCCTGCAACTGCTGGGGGGCAGATAGGGAAGGAACAAATTCACAGCTCTCAGATTTATTCGAGGGGGCCAACTCCAGCAGCAAGGGCTACTCACCTTCAGAAGACTGCTTGGCTTTGAGCATTTTCCAGAATTCTTCCTAGTAGTGAAAATGGTAGCTACTTAAATCAACTGCTTCCTCCATTCTGGGGGGAGCAGTCTGTCATTCAGCATCCCCAAATGCAATTTGACCACAAAGCTCACAAAGGCAGAAACATGTATTTGAGATGAGAAATCCAGCTGTTCACTAACAGCAAGATGGAAAACCTAACCCTACATCAGAGCAGGGGAAAGGTTGGAAAGTATGATCTGACAACACTTCAAGAAACCTTAACATGTGGGAAAGAGCCTGAACTCATATAAACATACCCCTACATAGATTACTTTTTGTGACTTCAGGACAGCTAGACCCAAGGAAGAGGGGAAAAAGAGTGAATTTTCCATCAGTGGTGAGCCTCTCAACATGCCCAGCAATGCTGTTACCTGCCACCATGATGCTCACAGGCTGCCCAGACTCAGCCCTCCCTACCAGGCCATCAGCGTCTCCTTTCACTTGCACCCACTCTTGCAAAGAATAATTTTGCCTTTTGAGGGCCATTGCCTGCAGGCACAGGAGGTTTATTTAGCTGTTTAACATCGTTGTTTTTCTCTCTGTGGTGGGAACCGGCTGCACACAGAGTAAATCCTGGGGATGAACTGCTTTCAGCTCTGACTATGGGCTTGCTGATCCGTGCTTCCCCTGCGTGCTGCGACAGGTTTCCAACCATAATAACCCTCACAAAGCACCATCTCTTGCTCAACAGTTTCCGTCAGTCACACCAAACCCTTTCTCTCTCCCACTGCCTAAACACATCTTTGATATTCCTGCCGTTTGGCCAGAATAAAGGACTCACCCTCTCTAAAGCAAGCAAACTGTGCTGACGCTCATTCAGTTTTACAATTCCCCGTGAGAACAAACATTTCCCATGGAGCTGCCCAGTGACAGGGATGAGGTTACTTGTGCCCAGGCAAGAGCACTGCTTTGAATTCACGATTCCCAGCCGGAAGCAGATCACCAGCAAAAGAGCAGCACATGTACCAAGTTGCTGAGGCTGTCACTGACCCCGGTGTCACACCTGCTCAGGTGACAACTGCCCCCAGAATGACACCTCCATCAACACTGCACATCCCCAAAATGGAATGCTCAAGTAAATTTAGAAACTACAGCAGGTCTCTGCAACAAAACAGCCTGCAAGACAGGAATTGAACTATGCCAGATATACATGTGCCTATCTGCCTGTATGCAGTTTGCTTCTTTCTACGGATCCTCACATAAACTAGCTTCTAATTTCATCCTCGCTTTCTGTTTTTACCACAGTGAGTTTGAACGAAGCCAAAAGGGAGAAGAATTGAGGAACACGCATGGCAGTAGCCATAAACATTTCCCAACTTTCACTTGGTTTTGCAACACAAACAAGACAGACATGCCCTCCTCGGAGGGCCCATGGATTAGAGCCTGCAGATGACTTCAACTTCCCAACAAATGCTTTGCATACAGTGGAGTTTCTGGATTTAATACAGATTTTTCAGACTGTTGTAACCATTCTTCCAGCTACAAAACACTTGAGCATCCCTCTGGCAGGCCATGATGGGGACTAAAATCACAGAAATTTCCTTGCAACAGTCCTCACCAACACCCCTGGAAGTGAAGATTGTTTCAACAGTCAGGAGGGTGGATAGGACTCTGCATTCTGCAACTATTCACATAACTGGATTTTCCCAGGATCAAATCAATCTTCCCCAGCTGCTTCTGCAGCCAAAACTCATCAGGATTTGCCCCAAGTTGTAGCTTCATTACATGCTGCCAAATAAAACACAGGTGCAATTCAACTTGGAACATGACAACAGAGTGATTTTTTTTTTTTTAATTGAAACAAATGGAGATAGCAGGTTCTTATACTTCATTCCATGTCAGGATTCCACCCCATAGCTTTTCTGCCCAACTTATTTCTACCTCACACCTCCATCAAACCATGATAACAGGGAGAGTTGTTCATTGATTTGTGCTCCTCACAGACTCAGGAGGAGCTGCCTGCAGGCCTGACCTGGCCTCTGAGCAAGGTCTGATCAAAAAGGTGTCTGCAGGTGTGCTAGCCCAGACCAAGGACCAAATCCATAACCACAGAAGCAGGTAAGGGCAGGCATTGCTTAACACCACCCCGGTCGAGTGAAGTCCCTGGCACAAGCAGGGACACCCTCCTACCTAAGCAGAGGGTGGAGAGTCCCATAGGAGAGGCATCACCTGAAACTGCAGATGCCATTGGGGTTGTCACCCAGCAGCACCTGGCTTGTAGGAAATGCTTGGTGCTGTGGAACTAGAGGCAGTACAGGTGGAAATACTCCTGGGAGCCCAGTGAAGAGCTGTGCCAGATGGTGAGGAGATGCAGCACCAGCCCTGCTCACCCTGCACAGTGCAGAAGGGAAGATGGCCAGGGGCATCTCTTCCTCGCCACCTGCCAGACCCTGGGGCTGTGAAGGGCCTTTTTTGCTGTCAGGGCATTGTTGGCCCATGGAAAAGCCAGAGCCAAGGGAATTAAGCATACAGCACTCTGCACTGTGGCTGTACTTCCCAAAGCATCACACCATCAACTTGATCATCCAAAGCGACACAAAACAGGAATGACTGTACTCCTTTTTTTCTTTTCCCTTTCTTTTTTTTTTCTTTTTTTAGATTTTACAATCCACACAGAAATCTGCAGCTCTGGCATGAGACAGACCAGCACCACGTCACAAGAAATCCCTTGTAAGCCTTTTGATGACTTTCATCTATTATTCACTCACTGCAAATCCTTGCCATTAACAAACTGCACTAAGGGAATCCTAACTTTCAAAGCCACAAATCTCCTAATAACTATGGCCGCTTTATACATGCCTCAGGATTAGCCCTGTCATCTGGTTAGAAACCCAAAGCTGCTCTTCATTATTGGATCCAACCTGCCTGCAAACAGGGAACAGACTGGTAATACTGCCCCGGTTTCAATGATGCAGAGGCAGTCATTACGTGATATCCTCCTCCTGGGCACATCCAGCCCAGTGGCACACATTTACGCTGCGCTACTGTGCCAAAGACCCAGAAACCCCCCTCGCAGCACACTGACACCAACCCTGGCAGATGGCACAGGAGTAAGCTTGACTCCAAGCACACTCAGGCTTCACACTGGCTCCTAGTATGCAAACCAAAGGCAATTTTACAACTATCTGCTCTGTACATTAAGAATGCCTTTAGTTGCTTTGAAAAATAAGAGCTTATTTAGTCAATACATTGGCTTCTTCAAAGAGCCTTCAAACTAATTAGCCATACTGAGTTACTATGAAGATACAGAGCTTACACTCAATACTCTTGATGATAACAGAGCTGGTGTTTTGGTACTGAAGCTATAGAATTAGCACAAACTTCATCAGATGCATTTTCCTATAGGCTCCAAATTATATATCAAACTGAATATTTTCTTTTCCTGCGGTGGATGTGGGAATTCACTTAATTCATTTGTAGGTTCAAAGCAATAATGATTTTTAGCCCATGTGCAGATCAAGAGTTTGAATATTCAACGGTGACAGTGCGAGGGGATGGAAGACAGATACACAAGAGAAGACACAGAAAACAAAAACAAAAACGGCAGTAAAAAAAGTTAAGAGGGTAAAAAAAAATAGTTGCCATACTACAGATGAGCTGTACAGCTGTTCCAGTTCAACTTTCACAGGACAGAGAAGTGGAGATTGCTTGATTTAATGCAAAGGGCACACCAGCCAGAGGCAAACCCTCCCTCATAGATGCAGACAGGCTGTCAAGCGAAACAAAGTTTACAAACCCCCACAAGATATGCAAAGGGCAGAGAAGCAGACTGCAAGGCTCACAGATTTTAATTCCAAGAGTTCCTGCCCATCCCTGCTTTTTAAAAAGCGGGTTTACTTGGCAGATAAGCCTTTGCTTCTTAACAAAAAAAAAAAGTCAAAAAAGTAAAGAAAGTCAAAGGCAACAGCATCACAGGAAAAGAAATTTCCCTTTCTTCTCACTTCCATTTATCTGCTTTATACGCAGGTTTACTTACAGCAGAGACCAGCAGGGATGCATCCGAGGAGGGCTCAGCACCACCGGCACTCCCTACAACCCTGATTGCCTCTCCTTCTCCTGCTCCTCCTCCGCTTGCTGCCCCACCCAAAGCACCCAGTTCTTCCACCAGCTCTTCCAGCTCACTTCCCCTCCCCAAAGGGAATCAACACTGCTTGCTTCAAAGGTGTGACAAATCGTAATTCTGAACTTCAGGGCAGAACCTGGCAGCAACTAAGGGGAGGGGAAAAAAAAAAGGGAAGTTCTGACAGGGGGTAGGGGGAACTAAAAAATACCATCACAAATCATCGTAACAACTTCGTTATTAGTTTATAACATGTCATATAGCTGACTTCCTTCCCCTCCTCTTCCTACACTTTCACTGACTGTATTGACTGAACTTGTCAGCATGTTCTCACATACGACTGAATTCAATTAAATGAAATACAACCAACAAGCCAGCAGGTATTTGATGTTTGCTTAAAAAAAAAAAATCAAGTAGCAACATGTGCAGCCAGCCAGAGTCACTGAAAGCAGGATGCTCTGTAATGTATTTAGTAACTGCTATCTGCATAGAAAAAGCCAGAAGCAGACTTTAACCAACAATTCTCTGCAAGTGTCAGGACAGCAGAAGAGCATGACAACTACTGAATCTTATTTCACACACCAGATCAGAGTTTAATCTTAGCAGCAGCCACATAAATCCAGAGGGGCTCCATTAAAGAACAGGGCAATGACTCATCCCACAGAGAAAAACATAAATCCAAACTCTGGGAATCTATATATTTCTTAAGAAAGCCTTTTGTTTTGCAACAAGAATTTCTTTGTTGGACAACCAGGGGGCTGGATCACATCCTTGTAGCAGGACATTTCTGCTCCTTTAGCAACACAGAAGGGCATTAAGACAGCCCACATGCAAAGCCAAGACTGTACATGCCTATGCCAAGCATCTCTGCCATGGGCACTTCAACACAGTGCTATTTTCAATCCTCCCCGGCCACTGCAGCCTACAGCAGCCCTAAGGCTGCCCTCTGTCCTCATCCACCCCCACCTCTAGCAGTAAAACCCTGACAAACCCTCACCCTCCCCAAAAGTCAGTGGGCATTTTGCCACCTGCCCTGCAAGACCAGGATTTCCTTCCTGGAGCACAGTAATAGCTCAGGAGCCATGGCTGCTCCTTCACCACCCTGCGAAAAGCTTTGCCAAGAAGAGCCCAGTGTCTTTTTTTAGAGACACATCTCCATTCATTGGGAGGCACAAGACTCCTTCCTGCCAACCAGGACAGGAGCCCTCAGCTCTGATACCCAGCACAGCAACAGCCAACTGCCCCAGAAACTTCTCACTTAATACCAACCTTCTGCAGCAAGGAAGTTTTGGGTCCACCCCATCCCAACCAGCCAAAATTAAAGCAATTCGGCAAAATATCAGCTTCTTTGAAGACAGAAATATCCAACACCACCATAACTTCCCCAAGGCTCTTGTGTTCAATGATAAAATCGATTTGTGGGTGCCATTTGCTGGTGTTTACTCAGATGAGAAGCACATGGTCTCCACTGGCTGTGCTCATGGAAGTTGCACACATCAGATAATTTCAGCAAATTGCCACTGAGCAAGAAGAGACACTTCAGCAACTACACGCCCCCAGAAACAAAAGACCCACATCCATTTTAATCGCCATTGCACCCTGTTTCCATGACAATAATGGCACCACCCCCATTATGCATTAGGAATAAGGTATTAAAAACAAAAACAGGAAAATACCAAAACCAAAGGATAGGCACCTGTTGATTATCTCCTTCTTTTCGGTGCTATCTTAATGCCAAGATGCTATTAACAGTTTCATCTGTTATATGCAAAATCTTAAAATTAGGCTGCTTCAGCCTTTACTCTGAAATATTGTGGCAGTTGCTTTCCCACGAACAATTTTTCTTTGTCTGTAATATGTGCTCTCACAATGATCAAATATAGAAACACATACCCATACAAAAATTCTGCAGTGTGCTGGGCAATTGATTTGGTTACCAGCAGTTCAAGTGCCAGCTCAAAGTCTGGAGTCTGGATGATTAACACAATACATGTTAAATCTAAAATACTACAGGACGTAAAACCTGGCATTAAATGCAGGACAATGATATTAATAAAAGTTATAGAATATTTTAAAATCTAACAAAATGTTTATCCTAACCATTACAGTTATCAAAATGTTTATCAAACTGCAGAAGTTTGATTAAATCTGATGCATTCTACTGGATTTTTCCACTTTTCTTGTGCATACATAAACCCACATGCTCCATGCAAGTAAATAGAAAGCCCTTTACTACCTTGAAGGCACTGAACCAGTACTAGCTCTGTCTTCTCATCAAGCTGTTTCCAAGCTCCTGTTTCATTTGACCAAGCAGAATCAGCCTGTTACTGCATTTTTCGTGTAAGACACTACATGTTCCCAAAACCAGAGCTGGCCTAAGCTGCCTGTGACACAGAAAGCAAGATGGGACAAGGGGCAGCACTGTACTCACAAAGCCCTTCTTGTAGTGGCTATGACTAAAGTCCCTCACTTTGGGGAAGTTTTTGGCAAGGACCCTATGGAATTATGCTGGCTAACAGCAGAGGAAGATACTGTCAGCTCTCCACATTCCCCTGGCCCCTGAAAATCCCATCTTACATCCCAGTTTAGAGGTTAGCCCTTTGCTCCAAATGTTTTTCTCCTCAACCCCCCCAGCATATTCATTTTTTTCTGCAAGGAAAGAGAGACAGAAGTTCTTCTTCCCCTCTGAAGTCCAAAATAGATCAGCGGAAGTCAGGTTTCAAGGCAGCTCCTTGTTCAAGGAAGGAGAACGCAAATCCAAAGCATAAGGCCAACTATTTGATCAACACTCTTTGATTTAATTAGCTTTGGACCATGCTTGAAGTTGATGCCTTAGAGGAGTTGCCACAGGCAAAATTCAGTTTGCAAGAGGGATTGCTTTCACCATCTGAGAAATAAAAAAAAATCTAAACCTTGGAGGGACTGAGGACAATTTACCACCTAGAGAGACTTGCCTTCAGCAAAGCAACAGTCATCTGACTTACCTAACAGTGGAATTCCTATAAGGAAAAGAGCTATCACAGGAAACTTATTTATATATTTTGTGCCATTTCACTTTCAGTTTTCAACTTACTTTACATTCTACTTATCTTTCTTCTGTATCTTCTTCCTAAGTCAGTTCTTCGGATAGGAGGACAGTATTGCCCAGCAGCCACCAGCATAAAACTTCCAGCTCTCTCCAAAATGGGTCACAACACCCATTTGCTGCACATAAAAGCTTGTCATCTTGTCCAGTTTATTCAGTTTTATCTAAAAATCAAGACCTTGATGCATGTATATGAAACAGAGCTGTGAACAGAGCACACCAATATCTACGATATTTTAAGGTCTATTTACGCTTGCCAATATACATACATTAATCCTAATGTATTGGATCCAGACCAGAAGTTAAAAGCCAGGACATAAGGCTTGAAGTAGCAGTCTGGATACAAGTCCAAACTTGGCAGTTTAAACTCATATATAATCATCATTACTCAAATTCAATGAAAGGAGGGCAGACCTTAAATCCCTATTAGATTTACTGACTTACTGATTTACTCAGTTTATAATTTCTTTTGAACCTTTACAGATCCTGTCACAAAGAATTCAAAATGGAAGTTCTTAACCTAAGGAAGTGATGACTGTAGTTGAACACTTGCTTTATGTCATTACTAACACCTCCAAGATGGGTCAAGCACCCCTGCAGACTTGAGTGCTAGACCCTGCATTTGATCCCCAGATGAGCAGCGAAGCCTGCAGTGGAAACTGAGTGGAAGTCAGGAGCTGGCAAGCATCTCCCCACCCATCCCATCGTACCCTTTTACACACTACTCAATGTCTGCTAACACACCCTTGGCAACCCTGGCACATCATAGTTTGCTCACTGCTAGTCAAAAAGATGCATGACAGAGAGCAGTTAATGAGTTCAATGTGAAATAAATTAAATCAAATCACGACCTCACAGTATCAACAGTGCACTAATCTCTTACACAAAAGCTGTGCAAAGATACAGCTGCAAGACCAGAGCTCTACAGGCACTTGCTGTGAATTGCCCCCCTACAGACACTAAGGGAAAAGCTCAGTTTTTGGATCTGCTCCACTCTGCAGCAGCCAGGATCACACCACAACCTGCATCTCTGAAATTCAGCTCCATCTTTTGTCTTTGACACCATGAGAGGAGAACCAGAAGCAGACCCACAGCTCCCAGCACCCAGGGCTGACCTTTAATCTTCTCACAACAGGGCGGGCAAGGTGTGAGTACAGCACTGTCAACAGCTCTGGTCTCAAAGGCATGCAGGGATGCACAGATGGAAAGATGTGACAGAAAAAACACAGGGACATCTGCAGTTCTGCCAGGGTCCTGACTACCAGCCCTCCTTCCAAGTCACCACAGGGAAAACTCACAGGTCCCACATGTTATGTGAAGTCTCGTTACTGGAGAAGTTGCCAGTTTTAGTGTGATCAAAGTCTTCAGTATTTAGAAAATGAGAAGCTCTTAAGCACCTCCAGCTCATCTAACCAGGGCTAATAAAGGTAGACTGTGGGCCAGCTGGGCTCTGCCCTCACCAAATCCAACAGCAAGAGAGCTCTGCCAGGCAGCCAACAAGGACTGCAGGCAGGAGACCTGCCATGGTCACTGCTGCCCAAACATGCCTGCAGTACAAGACCAGGCTGGGAAAGAATGATTTGCCTTCCATTTTCAGGATCACACATCATCTTTACTGCCAAGCAGGTAGTAAGGTCAAACTACAACTGGGAAAAAGGCAATTAAAAGAAAGGAAAGGAGACAGACCCTCCCTAGCAACTAAATGAAGGTAATAAAAACAGTAACTGATCCATAAAGTGAGAAATGGGACAACTCAAGGAGAAATGGGGGGCCAGGAAACACAGCCAACTTCTGAAGTCCAGAGAATGTGGGAAAACCCAACTATTTCAAACTTGCCTAGCACATAAGAATTGCTTTTGTCTGCATTAAAAGCTGCACTGCTTTCACCACCAATGTGACCAGCGGTTACAAAAGGAGAAATTTCAACAATAAAATGCTGAACTATGCCATGCCAAAAGGCTGCTGTCCCATGCCAGCAATATTCAGAGATGGACCATGTTGCCCGCTCACAGCCACTGTCCGCAGGACAGAACAAAAGCTGTGTCACTACCCTGTATGCGGAAAAAGAGACAATAGCTCCCATAAAAAGCCATGCAAAGCTTTTTAGTGAGATTTCTAGTCTGGAATCTGATCCATCCCTTAAAGCTTTAATCAGCTGTGCAGTCAGTTGGCATACCACCATTTTAATATTAACCCTTTTAATTATCCATCGGAGCACTCTTCCCTAACCCCATGAAGAAGGGCATTGACCCCATACTCTGTCCCATATCTGTAGAACAGATGAAAACATTTTGGGTACATGGTATCATGTCTGTATAGGAAATCAGCAGAAACTGCCCTCATCTCATGTCTGCTTTTCTGAATGCCTATTTTTACTCCACAGATCTCTTCAGAGCCTTGCTAGTGGCCAAGAAAGCTGCTTGACCACAGCAGCTGGGCAGGATGAGTCAGGGCACATGAATGTCTTTTAACCCCTCTGCACCTGTGCACTGAGAGTATTGGCTGCTCAGCTGAACACAGCTGGGATTAGTTCCCTCCCATGGAGGAAAACTCATGCATTCCCAGCAAGGTCAAACCTTCCTAATTCTCAACACCCTTCAGCAAGGTTTAAGGGAAAAAAAATATTAAAAAAAGAGAAAGAGAGAGAGAGAGAGTGAGACAGACAAGCTCCAAATAGAAGGCAGACTTTCCAAATGACTGACAAAGAAATGCAGCCATCAGAGCACAAAATATGTTGTGATAGCACAGCACATAATACGATATAAATCGAGCACACACCAGAGCCTCAGCCGGCTTTATGCTTTGCAAAGCCCACAACTTTTGAATTCAATAAAATAATAAGCACCCTGACCTTAATGCAGTCATCAATGCTAAATAAAGCCAAGCACAGTTGTGCTCCTTTGATCAGTCTTTTCATAAAGGCAGTATAAATAGTGTTGCTGCTTTTCCATATCCTAGGAGGCTTTGACATTTGGAAAGTGTTACATGGGCACACCAGGAAAATAAGTAGTGTTTTGTTGGGTTTTTTTTCTTTTGGGCTTTTCGTTGTTGTTACTTTACAAACTGTAGAGAGAAAAGTTAAACAATCAACTCCCGGTGATCCAAACAATGTGTTTACATAAGGGTTTACAAAATGAAAAAGCAAGTCACTCCACATTCAGATATTCTGTGGTCCTGCCAAGTGTCTCTACAGACTAATGTCCTCTGAGAAACAGACTTGTGCTATAACGTTTCTGGCCAAAGCATCTGAATTTTAAAAGCCAAATACAAAGAGAGAACCACAGCCAGCTGTACAGCAGTGATCCCTGGTGTGAAGCAAGCTGCAGGGTTTGGTTTGCTCGGGTCAGTGTTTCTGCTTCCTTGCCGTCATTAGGAAGGCAGGGATAGACCTGGCCGTTCCTGTAGCCTCAAGGATTTCAGCAGCCTTTTCCATTACCTGGCCCACATTAGCTCAAAGAGCATCCTGCATATCCCTGTGGCTGTCAGCCAGGCAGGACTCCCATGCTTAACCTGGTCCCTTGGCCGTGTTCAGCACAGTGTCTGCAAACTGTTGGCAACTCCAGCCTCCCCACAAATAACAACCCCCAGCGATGCCAGTCAGCTTAGGTCCTCAAGCCAAGCTGCTTTCTTTCCACATAGTCTTTCCACAGGTTTTCACAATGCCCCAGTAATTCAATTAGCATTAGCAAAAAATCAGAAAGGCATTCAACTTCTAGTTTTGCATCTTAAAACCAAATGTGGATGCGTGTGTTTTAGCCAAGGGTTATAGCCTGGCCTTGCACATGCTGTGCAGTAGTGTGACCCGGCTTTATCTCATTTAACTCATTTCTGCTAATAAATGGAAATATATTTATTTCTGTAACAATTAATATTAGAGCCATTACCCTTCCAGTTGCTGCAGACATGCTCTGGAAAGAAGCTGTTGTCATGACCGTGGTATATTAAAATACTAGCATGCACAGAAAAGAAATTTAATCACAAAATGGAGACGTTTTACACTTGCCATGACGAAATACATTGGCCCTTACCAGGGAGTGTTGAAGCCTGTGATACTGGTCAATGTTTTGATCCAAGACAAACACAGGCTACTCAGAGACCCAATGGAGCGCAACTGTGCAAAATCTTCAAATGCTGCAGTACTACTGATCTTTAGAAAGTTGAGTAAATAATACAAATAATCCTGGGTAAATCACACAAAAAGAGCAAGGAAACAAATCTGGGTTTACACATTTCAGGTACCTGAGTGGCCTGTCTACTTGGGCTAACTTAACAGTCTAAAATGAACATTTGAATCCTTTCCTGACTCAATGGCTTAAGGCAGCATCAAGGGAATGTGGAAAGAAGGAAAGTGTTTCCCCTTATTTGTCAAATGGTTAGTGTTTCCATATTCTTCATCTCATTTTTTTCACTTCTCAACGCCAGCCATGAGTTCCCTGTGCCCAGCAACCTCCTAGAGGCAGCCTCATCTCTCTTCTATCTGTAAAAAATATCTTCAAGCCTCTATGAGGATAGAAGAGACCTTTTTACATGAAGTGTGAGGGTCCAAAATGCAGTGACAGGCAAGAAAACCTACAAAACATTTGAAGTCCCCAGTCACAGACTCAGGTTAGAGGGGCTACATTGCCGAGAGCAGCCCTGTACAGCAGCAACTCAGGCACCAGCTTAGGTGAGAAAAATTCTCTTAGGAGCAGAATTTCAGAGATGCACAGCCCTGAGAGCTGCCTGTCATGCCTTTTGGGAGCTCACTTCACCCTCTAATTGTGGGGAATCATCCTTTCAAAATGCAAGTCCCAAGAGGGTTTTTTTTTTCCCTAAAAGCAATTTTTCCATTGTCAGTCCTTTAACAATGCTGTTTTTTTTACTTTTTTATTTTTTTTACGAAAGCTCTATAATCCTCTTCTTTTTCATCTGAGTGGAAACCACTATATGACAGCTTTAAACTTTTCTTTCTTTAAACCCAGCACTCCCTCCTCAGCTATAATCCTCCTATTGGAAAGATCAGTTTGCAAGTCCTTGCCTCCAGGCAGCCACATCACAGCAGCGATTACAGACCCAAAAATCCAGTCCAAACCCCTCATCCTTTAGTTCAATGGCCATGACTTTAATTGCATGACAATAACAACAAGAAAATTAAGTGACAATTTGAAGTTATAAACTGCTCCCAACTCAGGCCATTCATTTTGGCTGCAGGGTCCTTGAACTCCGAGGATGGCACATCTGAAAGCACCAAAATGGCTTTGACATCAGTGTCCCATTTTTAAACTCTCCCAGGCACACTGGCTTCTGAGACCTTTTGGACTTTTGATCACCCTCTGGCTCAGCCTGGCTTTCCTCCTCCTTCCAATTTTATCCACAATGGCAAACATTTAATAACTACAGAGGCACACTCGAGTTCTTGCATTTTCTTTGTAGCATGATATGAACAGTGCCTGTATAACTAAAAAGGTAGAATTTTAGCTCTAAAATTAGAGCTAAATTTTACCTCCAATTCTGTGAAATCAGAACTGAAGAATTTTTTGTGGGGAATAAAGAGATAGCAAGTGCCTGAACTAAAGCTGGATTGGTTTTCTCCACAACAAAAATCAGGGACATATATTATTTATATTTCAGGGACAATGCAGTCAACACAATTTTGCAGTGGATGAAAAATACAAACCCCTCCTTTTTTAAAAACTGCAGTGAAGTCAGAGGAATTGACACCATCCAGAACAAATCAATGACACACCCTGAAATCAGCCAGTTCCAAGAGCAGAGCTTTGGTCAGTCTGCTGCGATCACAGGGGAAAGCTGCAAAGTTCAGCTCAGGATCCCATTAGTCGCAGCTATGCTTCAGGTCTGCTTTTCTCTTGTAGAAAATACAGGGTAGAAAAAAGTGCCTGTGGAGTTCCCTGTCTACTCCCTTCTGCACGGTACATTCCAGCCCCAGAATTTTTCACTTCTTTAGCACAAATAATCCCCCGTCAATGCAGTGTCATTTCTAGAAGCACAGGGCACAGCTGTGCTACACCACTGCAGTGGCACACACACAGACAAGGCTCTTCCAGGTGTATTCTTCCCTGCACCCTTGAATAACCAGGCATCAGGGCTTCCCCTGACTGGAGGCCATGGTAGCCCCAAGCTGTATACGCAGCCTGCAAAAGCCCTGAAATTATTTCAGGTGGGAAACAAAAGCTAATCCTCACCATCCAAAACCTTCAAATTACAGTCTTCAAAAGTTTGCTGTTTTTTTTATTAATTGAGCCACTGATTCTCACTGAGGTTTTTCCTCACAGAAAGCAGTTAATAAGCAAAGAGGGAAAAGAAAACATTCTTTTGAAAAGATAAGTAAAATTCTGGAAAGGAAGAGCATGAGATACCAAGGCAGTTGGATTGAAAGCTCTCTTCCAATTCACATAACACAGAAGCCAACTCTTACTTGCACACTATTGCCCATTTGGAACAACGTCCCAAAAATGAGGGATTCTTTTACTTTCTTATTTTTACTTCTCTCCTTGTTCTAAACTCTTATTTTTTTCCTTTCCTAGACAAGAAGTCTCACTCTGCACCGCTGACCTGACCTCATTCTAACTATATGGCAGACAGCTGCATGCCCTGTTGGATCTCTTCCAGATATCACAACAGACAGTACCAGCACCACTCCCTAAACACACCCCCTCACCAGAAATTTGTTTTGCTAATTATCAATCTGTCTTCAGAACAGACAATAATCAATGAGATGTAATAAACATACACAAACCCTGTCCATCACAGCCTTTTGTCAAAAAGGCATGCCGATGACACAAACGGGAGCTGGGAACATCTCAATACAAAGATCTTGGATGCACTTGTGTGCAGGCCGAAGTGTCCAAGCTGGCTTTGTACACTCCAACCACAAGTGCATGGACTTGCCCACAGCATCACTCATTCTGCTGCCTCAGGCCACAGCTTAGCAAGAAAAAAAGTCTAGTCCTGAGTCCCATAAAATAAGCATCAAATTGTGCCAATCACACTATGCAAAGGGCCAAGTTACTGCAGCTACATAAACCAAGCTTTCATTTTCAAGTGTCATAAAGCAATCCAAATATTGCATTGGGTTTTTCACACATCTCCATTTAAGTAGTCTTTTGCATACATCTTCATGTCTTTTACACAGCAAATTCAAATTTATTTGAAAATGAAACTAGTAAACAACTATTAGAATCTAGTTCCAGAAACAGCTTCCATGAGGAGAAGGTATACAGAAAGGACACAGTTCAGAAGACCTGAACAAGGACAGCATTCAAGTGGGAAGGGATGTCTATTTCTTTATCCATGAAGGGAAGCATGATTTGTAGTGCCTTCAAATTTTGTTTGGTACATCGAAGAAAGCCCCACAAGACTTCAAGTTCTTCAACTCAGCTCCTTGTCACATCATCATCCCCTACACCTACACTTAGCAACTGCAAAGCACCCTTCAGGTAAGATGTAATGGCTGATTTAAAAGCTTTCGCCATCAAACAAAGGACATGCAATGAATACAGAAGTGAGGAAGCAATTAGTATTACTGAAGACGTGTTGTTGAAACCTCCAGCTTTTTATTTGATTGTCAAATAAAAAGGGGTCTAGGCAGCTTTAGTCAAAACATCTTTGTGGTTGTACTCTAAATATCAAGTACATGTAACTAAATCTAACACTTAAAAAAACCCTCCCTGTACTTCGAACTAAAAGTATAATCACAGTGCATCTGGCATTTAAATAAAATAAACATTAGCACAGGATAAAAGCAGCAGGTCAAGAAAAGACAGACGAATAGAGAGAAGCAGCATGGGACTGGATTTAATGCCATGTTTACTAGGGATCTGCTGCGTTGAGAAATGTAGAGGACTTCCTCTGGCAGGCTGAGCTACAGGATTAAAAATGCTGCCTATGACTAAAAAAGGGAGATTTAATTATCTGGCTTAACTGGAGAAGGAGGAAAACCAGCTCCAACTTCAAGACAGCAGCAAACTAAGAGCAGCTAGGACACCTACAGAGCTCTCAAGGCTTGAAGGGTTTTTCGTATTTCCCATTAAAACATGCAGGTATCTATCTGTTAACTAAAGCAATAGAAAGGAGCACTAGGATTTAAAAGGAGAAACATGTTACTCGAGATGAATTGGATTAAACCACACCAAGACTACAGATTAGCATGAATTAGCCTCTACTGTCAGCAAGTCCTGGCAATGCTCCGACCCACCATTAGCAAACAACTCCATAAAATTTCTAGTCACATTCAAAATTATTAATCAAATCACATACAAAACTGGCACCAGCAGACACAAACTAATCACAGGAAAACTATCCTCCTCAAAGCAGACACCATGCCCAACCCCACTGACTCACGAAATGCCCTGCAGCAGGTCGTTTGACGGTTTTGTGCCTCAGTAAAGTAAAAAACAATGGTTTTGTGCCTTCATACTAATTGCCACTTTAGATCTATAGATGAAAACCACTATGGAAGTGATTACTAATAAATCACAACATGATATTCACAGCCCAAAACTCACTTTGCTCATCACTTTGCAGTGAATAAGAGCACTTTCCTCTTAAGTGTAATCCAATTTGTTGTGTCTGTTTTCACAGCAGCCACACTTACTTTCACAGTCACATAGGGTTTCCATGATGTCCTTCTCATCACTGCACACCATTCAAACAATCCCATGCCCTGGGTCCCCTATAGGGACATAACTGACAGCCCAGGCTGTTTCAGCTTTCATCAGTCATCACACTGGGATGTAATGTAAATGTACATCCCACACAGATGTGGGTTCCCCCATGGCCCCAGAGCAATGAGGAGATAAGAAACAAACAAGTATTTCACCAACAACCTGGGTTCAGCTCTCAGCCCTTATTAGTCCACATACTAAACTGGATTACCTAAAGCTGGATGCATCCCTCTGCTCTGCACAGGTCACTAGCATTATTAGCCCTGCTGTGTAGAAACCTGTGATGGGATTACAGTGACTGCCTGAGGCCACTCAGCAAACCCATGGCAGAGCTGAGACCAGAAGCAAGACTAGGCCAAGCAGAACCAATGCCACCATGGTGCTGTGCCTGTATGCTTTTGCACTCTCATCCATGTGCCATGGCTATGCAGCTGCCCCATCAGCAAACCAGGGATATGATGCAACTAAAAAAAGCAGCCTCCCAAAAATGTGGAAGAGAACATATTGCTGGAGGTTTTCAAGATGTGAGCATGCAAGGGGCTAGCTAGATAAGCTCATCCAGTCTCCTATTCCCATGAAATGCTGTACCACATGATGGCTCAAGTTCACTTCCAGACTGGACTACTGTATGAAAAACCAACCTGGGAGTGTAGCACAAAGGGTTTGTTTTCAGCAGCACTGGTCCCTTGACCTGTTTGACCATCCACCCATGCCAACCGTGGCATCAGCACAAGGGCAGGGATGGAAAGGGAGGAAAAACACGATATTCCTGTTTCCCTCTGAAAGGGTTCCCAGGAGGCTCCAGGAAGAACACCATGTGCTAATCCATCCCCAGGTTTCTACAGGAAAATATTAAGTTTGCTAAGAGGCCTGAACATTGCTTTCACCAAACAACTGCTCTCCCACTTGTTGTGCTGCTTGCAGAGATGAATCACTGCCTCCTGAAAGCTGTAATTTACTGGGACATCAGCTGGCTCTTTGTGGTAGGCAGGTGAAACTGATGCCTCCCCACTTAATTGCCTGTTTTTCTTCAAACTCAAACCTGGTTGACTAGTAGCATCTCACAAAGATTTCCAAACCCAAGAGACAGATTTAGTAACACCTTGCCTTGCTAAAGCACTGCCCAGTTAAAAACAAGGCACCACCGAAGAAGTTCCTTAACTTTGAAAGCTTTGTTTTGCTTCCTTTCCTAACTGATCCCAGTGACCTGATTCCCAAGAAGTAAGATCTTGTTTTTACCAAAGGTCTCAAATGTGGGCTGAGGAAGCATGAGTCAGATCATATGCAACGAAACATCCACAGCTAATTAATAGGATGCATCTAACTTTCCTCTCATAAAAAAAAAAAAAAAAAACCAACAAAAAAGCAAAATCTACACTATGAAAGAGAAAAGATTTGGATTAAGGCTTTAACAAGGTCCTTCCACGCAATTGTCCATGAGCAAGTGCCCCAATCCCAGAGCCCCAACCCCAACAAAGCCAGGTGTGACCTCCTCTAACCACTTTTTAAAATTATTTTTTATAATTAAAGAGCAGCCATAAGAGCTCACCTGCACTGTGCCTGTTGTGCATATGTACATGACTGGCTGGCACACCCAGAGATCACCTCACTGATCAGACCTGCAGGGAATTAGGTCTAAGAACATGCAGTTCACAAGTCACTGCAGCATGTCCAGGCATGAACTCAGCACTGAGCTTCCTTATCCAGCCACGAGGGCAGTGGCATCAAGCACGTGCTGCTGCAAAGCAGCTGAGATGCCCTGGAAAACACAGCCTGAATCCAGGCCACGTGGGCAAGTCACAATGTGGAGCATTCCCGGTGCCAGGGCAGGACAGAGCTCTGTGCTGGCGGAGCACATAAGCCCTTCTTGGTGCTTACACATGTTTTAACGTGACTCTCACTAAAACTAAGCAGTTCCCAGGGGAAGAGGAGCAGGGGACACTGTGCCTAATGTCCTAGATTGTAAAGGAGATCAAAAGCACTTCCTTGGTTTAATTTCTGCATCTCATTAATCCACCATGAATAATCGGGTGCTGTGATGCTGAGAGCCACGCAGATGGATATCTGAGCTGCTTATGGAATTGGAACTTAGAGCAAAATCCCATCCCAAAGCTTGGACTAAGTGATTATATGTTTCAAACATCGCTCAAGAAGGTCTGCAGCTACTTTTTATACACAAGGTCAGACTAAATGGAAACAACTGCCCTTCAGACCTGACAATCTCCTTTTTTGCATACCCTATAATTTCTATCCCTTTCTCTTTACAATTTTCCCCTGTTTCCGCTATTGGTTCAGACAGTAGAAATAATCAGAATATTTAGGACAATTCAGCTTAGATCAGCTAATTCATTGTATCCTCCAGGCTAGAGCAATCACTAAAGACTAGAAAATTCAGAGATGTCATTTGTCAAAGGCACTTCGAGTGAATTTATTGTATAGATACAATGAGCTTATCAGGTGTTTCCCAATGGAGAGGCTATGAGTGGAGATCGATTTTCCCATTACAATACAATGTCATTTAAAGTAAGTATATAAAGCGTCTGTGTCACATCATCACACGTTTAGCTAAGAAAATTAAGGACACAAAGGAGAGAGGAGGCATGAATTCTCCAAATGCAGTGCTGTCCAGACAGTAGGAAACACTGAAAATACTGTCTTGTGCATTTGGAGCTGAGCCTTCTGAATAAATTAGCATTCAGTCAGTGAGGACACATGAAGGAAACTTTGCAAAGTGCCAAAAACGACTTGTCTGAAAAGAATTCAGTAAATAGATTCCAGTGTCTGACAAGTGTAAGCTGCACTGAGTATTATCAGAGAGCAGTACCTCTTAACCATGTGGACTGATTTGCTAAATGGCAGCTCTGACCAGCTGAAGTCCAAGAAAGATAATCTGAAGGGTCCCAACAAGGCGAGACAGGAATGATCACAATGACAGATGCTGCCCAAACAGGGTACTCAGAAGTCATTGCATGAACCATATCAATGTGTTATTTATTTTCACAGACTTGCTCCAGATTGTATTTCTGGCACAAGGGGTAGGATCAAGAGCATTTCTCTCAAGAAACTAAGCTAATGAGGATAATTAACGCAACTCCTAAATATATAAACTGTGCAGATAACGAGTCTCATTTGAATTTTGCTTTTCTAGCAAAAAAGCAGATGGATTGATCTGACCTGTTTCATGAGACTTTTGCCTTGCCAAAAAAAGACACTCTCCCTTTAGTACAGTGCCATAACCAGGCCAAAAGTCCTCTTCAGTGCTTTGAGGGCATTTCAGGCTCCACTTAAGCTTACTCCTTGACTTCTGCTTCTGCCAACCAGCTGGCAGCTGGGGGAGAAGGGGACCCTCCACCCCGCTCTCGCTGGCAGCAGCATCCACACTCTGTGCCCAGCCCAGGTCCCACAGAAACACAGGTTTCATCCGTTGAACAAAGAAGCAACATAATGGGACTTTGATTCAAAGTTCTGGATTAAGGCCAAGTTAGCACTTCAGCTGTGAGGTCTTCAGTGTGCAGGACTTCAAAAGATCAGCACATACTAGACAAACATGTAATGCAGGGAAAAAATTAATAATGCAGTATTTAATTTCTCTGCATGGATGAGAAAAAGATCCAGGAAAATAATGTAGTACTTATGATCAATAATGCTTCAATTTTAACCAATTTTGCTATAGGCCAGGAACCAAATAAATGCTTCATGAATAGGGCTCCTCTCATGGGGCCAATAAAGAATCGTGGAATCAATTAGTTTGAAAAAGCCCTCAGAGTCCATCCATCAACCCAAGACTGCCAAACCCACCACTCAATCATACCCCTGGGTGCCACATCTACATGTTTTTAAAACATGTCCAGGATGGTGACTCCACCACTTCCCTGGGGAGCCTGTGCTTGACAACTCTTTTGGTGAAAAACTTTTTTCCTAATATCCAATCTAAACCTCCTCTGCAACAACTTGAGGCTGCTTCCTCTTGTCCTGTCACTTGTTACTTGACATAAGAGACCAAACCCCACCTGACTACACTCTCCTCTCAGGTAGTTATAGAGAGGGATCAAGTTTCTCCTTGAGGCCTCCCCTTCTCCAGGTTAAACACCCTCAGCTCCCTCAGCCGCTTCTTACCAGACTCGTGCTCCAGAGCCTTCACCAGCCTCACTGCCCTTCTTCAGAAAGAAGGCCTTCTGCAGCAAGAGAGAGGAGAGGAGCAGCCAAATTGTCACAGCACAGAGTGAATGCTTTTTGATCGCAATGACTCACCTCAACTGGCAACTGTTAAGCAGATCTCAGAGTCCACCCTCAGGAGATACTCATCCAAACCTTGCCTGTCTACACACACACACACACACACACATTTTTGGACTCCCTTTTCATGTGTATTTGCTAAGTGGCCCAGCATCTTCACTATTACCACATCTGAAAACTTTGTTCTGGCAATCACCCACCAAGCCTCCCCCATAATGGTCACCAAGCTCACGCACACCAAATGTTGGCCATCCCCACAAGTCACCCACAGCATGCAGGTCTTCCAATGCCCAGAGGAGAAAGCAGTGAGCGGGAGACATGCCTGTGTTACTGCTTATCTCTTCCAGTTGGAGCAATCCTTCCTGCTGCAAATAAATATAAAGGATTTACAGCACCCACAGGAATATCATATCCTGCACTGAAACTGCTCTGAACCCCTGACCGCCAAGAAAATATCCAAAAGCCTCATCTGCTAACAAATTTTGCCATCTGATGGGAGGCATGCTCCCAAAGTCTCCTCTCTGTTTTCAGTGCTTTTTAAATAGGCATCCATACAGTCAAATTAATATGGATTATATTTAAATGGTTTTTAAAATGCTTTCAGTGCACACAGAAAAAAGAATCTATCATGTGGAATCCCTGCCATTTAAAAAATATATTAAACAGAACAATATAAACTGCAACTGTCTTTACAATACAAACAGTAATTCTGCCCAGTGGTCCCAGCAAGGCAAGTGATCCCTGCCAAGTTCACACCTGGCGTGCACATGGGTCTGATCTTTGCACACAAACCTGTGACTGTATTTACAAAGCAGATACATATCCGTGCATATCTGGAGCAGTACATGCTGGCAAGAAACAGAAGCCACACCACAATAAATGCACCGCTTGTACTTAGCACCTGTCATAGTAGACCTTTAGACACTTAGAGGTCACATCTTTTCCTCAGTTTAATATTAAAATGGATTAAGATGTAGCTATTTTGAATGCAGATTCCTAGAGTTGGTTGTCACAGCCCAGGTTTGGGGCCACAACCTCAGATGCTCAGGCTTTAAGCAGGTAAAAATCCAGTCCCTCACCCACTTCTATCGCCAGGGCACACAGTCACCACTTTCATGTTTTGCCTTTACTAACAGGTAAGAGGGCAGCTGCAGAACTGGGCTGTATGAAGAAGCAGACCAAAGCTCAGTATCATTACCAGCCTGGGTACCACACACCACAGGATCACAGACACTTTCTGGTGCAAAAAGCTCTCACTCAGCAGCCTTGCCTTGAAAGCCCAGACTGAGTCAGCTCTATTTAAGGTCCAGGCAGCCTTTGTTTATTTTTCTCCCATCTGCCAAAGACTGCAACTGGCCTATCCTTGTGGGGTTTTTTTATTCCCCTCTTCTTTCAAAGTATAAAATGCTTTTTGTCATTTTTCCTCCTATGCATTATTCCACCCATTTCAAGTCCTCCTATCTGCTCATTTCTTACATGATGCCCCAAAGTTATAAATCTACAGTGCTTTCTCACAGACGACATTTCCACAAACAATGACATGCTAGTCATTTCCCCTCTGGAGTTCTCTGGCACATCCTGTTTATTCTGCATCTCTCTTGTTTGTATTGCAAACTCTTCAGAATAAGGACTTCCCATATTTTGTGTCCTATACTGCTGGAAACTTTACTGGAGCTACTCAATTCAAGGCTTTCAAGGCCAGAAGAGATCACTGCAATTATCAAGACTGATCTTTGGCCTACCACACAACAAATTTAATCAAGTGACTTTTGCATTAAGCCCCTGATAGTCTTCACAGAGACATGCTATTAATGGATGATGATCACCACACCATTTTTTATTTTACATTTTCCCCAATTTTGTTGCAAAGCCAGTGTTTCTCTCCTTCACACTCAAATCTTTCCAATACTTTCAGCAATTAGCCCATGGTCAAATTTTAGGAAACATTCTAAAACACACATCTATGTTACTTCTGTGATGTCTGCACTAAACTATTGTCATTAATTACTTATTATCCTTTTCATTTTCCCAGTTTATATTTAATATTTTTGCCAAGATAAGATAAATAAAGAAAACAGAACTTTATTACAAATTATATATTTACCATCCTCCTTGTAAGAAGGTACATCTGTAAAAGATTAAAGAACTGAAATTATCTGAGAACAAGGTAAAGGGAAAGAATAAGCTGATGGCATTGCTGGCATGCAAGGTATTTTTGTGTTAAAAATCTATGTACAAAAAACCTTTCATACACTCTGAATACCTGTATTAACTTTATTGTTCAACATGCTATAAAATGATCTTCATTTTAAAAAGAAGAAAAAAAAAGATTAAATTCCTTTGAGCCAAGTATTAAAAGCATTCTTAAAGCAAACAGACACAAGGAGAATGCTCACAAAAAATCTGTTTTTCATCTATCTAAAATATGTACTGGCTTCAGCTAAAAGCCAATCAATCAATATGCAAAGAATAAAAAAAGTTCTAGTCACTTAAAAATATTTTTTTAACTACAATCATCTGGCAGTGGAGCACCACTGACCTAACTTCATGAGCATCTGTCAGCTGGTGATGGCCATGGTGCTGTCAGGAGGGAAAAACAGAAACATTTTGCTCATTTAACTGAGCAGACTAGAAGTGACCTACCACGAATCACAGCAAGTGGCACAATCTGGAGGGGAAAAACACCCAAAACAAATGTTCAAGGAAACCAGAGAAAAACCTGCCCTGACCTGTGCATCCAGAGCACTGGGAGGCTGTAAGGCACCAAAAGGCTGCAAGTATGAAGTGCAACAACTCCATCACCACTAGGTCGTTGTCCAGCAGATTCTAATTTCATTATTTCTCCTAAAAAATTACATTATCCTACTCAAAACTGAAGCTTCTATGAACATGGCATCATACAAGGCATTATACAAGAATGGCAAAAGTGCTTCTCCAGTTTTCTTTTAATTGCCATGGCAACTCTTATTTGGATTTAAGCATCATCCTGGGATGTTCATAACGCCAACAGCACAACACAGTGAGGCAGAATGGGAAAGGGAGAGTCAGTGAGACACTCATGTGGCTAACTCTTGTCCAAACCAAGTAATTCAAAACACCACAGGCAACAGCTGTAGTGAAAAATGCTGTAGTGAAAAATGCAGGGAGATTAAGAATCAAACAGAAACAAGCATTTCTTGCCATTTGCATTTTTTTTTTGTAGAGATGGCAGTCCTCTCACAACTCCAGCAGCTTGGAAAATAGAGAGCTCTACCAACCTGCCCAGGTGCCCTTCTGCATTTTCATCTGCCTGCAAAAGTAGAGTTTTAAGTTGTGATATCATACAGCCTGCTCTGCACATGGGCTTTTAGGATCATAGAAGGCACACCAGTGCCTGAAGATCCACTGCACTCACCTTAATTTCTACTTGGACTTTCTAAGTGGGCTCATAAACAGGAATGATTCAACAGCCTAACAGCACACCAGCACTACTTGCAGCATGCTTAAACCCAATTTCCCCACAAGATTAGGCCAAAATTATGTAAGCAACTCTCAAGATCACAGCGAAACTCATGTGGCAGCACTTAACTGTAATCTCCTGAACTGACTTGAGCTCAGGATGCTCTATTTGTGGGTTATGCTATAGACATAAAAAATAGACAGGAAGTCCACAGCAGTACCACCTGTAATTTTCACAAGGTATCTATAAGTACATGCAAATCCTAGCAAGCGTTAAGTTAAGGTGCACAAAGAATCACAGAACATTTCAACTTGGAAAGGGCCCATACAGATCACCAAGTCCTGCTCCTCATAGGACTGCCTTAGTTTTAACTAAACCCAGCGGCTCCTTGGACTCTGAGAGACATGGTGCCATAGGCACTTCCCTGGGATGCCTGTTCCAGAGATCAACCACAGGGAAGGCAGAATGACCAACTTCCACCAGATTTATGACTCAACAATGCAGGAAAAAAGAAAAAGAAAAGGGGAAAAAAAAGAAGGGAAAAAGAAAACAAAACAAAAAAATTCACCGACCAACCAGAAGACCCCCAACAAACAAAAAACACCCCAAACAAAAAGAAAAGAAACAAGCAACCTAAGTTACAGTCTTGCCATGGTTAAAATGAAGAACTGAGCAGACACAATAGGCAGTTGCTGAAAGAAATCAAGAGAAGATCCAACAATCCATCTCGGAGACTGTCCAACAGCTTCGAAAATGGACTGTCACTTCATCCATCAGGAATTTCTACCACCCGGCTGGCTACAACGTGACCCTGGCTGGCAGGGAACAGGACTGACGTCTTCAGGATTCTGGGAATTAAATAGTTTCACCCTTCTAAACACATACCAGTTTACCTTCACATTTTCCAAAATTAACAGTACAAGGAGACTGCTTTCAGTCAAATACTCTGCACGCAAAGAAAGTTTGTCCAAAGTAGTGCAAAGAATTGGTGAAGATTAGCTGATTGCCCGAAGCACAATTTTTTCTCCTGCATCAGGGGCTGGCTACTATGCTACCTTCAACCTCTACAAGATTTTGATGAAGGAAGGATGTTTGTTCCACTCACACTGATGACTTTAATTATCTTGGAAGAGCTGAAGAAGTGTTTTGTATGCACCAGTGACCTCGCACACCAGATGGGGAGTATGGCAGAGGTGTGGTGGGGTCCAGCCTGCAGTGAGCACATTCTCAAACAGCCTCTGCACTAGGATTCAGACATTCAGAGTTTAGGTGCCTCTGTATAAATCACACAGGTGCTATCCCCACCCACACATGAAAGAAAGACGAGAGTTTATTCAAGTGACCCTTATTCCCTCAGTGCAGAAGAAAAGAGCCTGGATAGTCTTGGAGCATGGCAAGAAACATGGGAAGTACTGAACCTGCAATTACAGCAGCCCATGGGGACAACAGAATCACCACTACTCCAGGAAGATCAGAAACCACAGAGGAGTTCCAGCTCAGCCTCCCAGTGTACCCAGGGGCACAAAATCTATTGTCACAACTGCAATGTCTTGCTTGCTTAACTACCCACACAGAACCAGTTCTGTTAGGACTTCATGGAGAGACGAGTCATACAGGCCAAACACAAATGCCTAAAAACAGCAGCAGGGTGGGGATTATTTTTAATTATTTTGGAACTGAAGTGCTGCAGCAGCATTTCTGACACAACAACAACCAAAAAAAAAAAAAAAATTTGCAAAAATAACATATAGCAGATATAGTTGCATAAAAAAATGCCATTAGCTTCCAAAGTGACTTTTTTGTGACTGATCAGGCTTGGACATAGCAGTAAATTGCAACAGTCCTTTCTAAAGAAGAAATCACCTCTGACTGCATCTGTGAAACAAATGTACAGAGACTAGGACTGCATAGAAAACCACTTCTCTGATGAGCCACCCTAAATGTTTTGAATGGTGTATTTCCTTTTAGTCCCATCCCTGCAGAACATGGTTAGTTAACCTCACATTTAACCCTCTGTGCCAACATTTGCACACTTTCTGTCGCCATACTGGAATCTGCACATAATGTGATTCGGCTCAGCGCCCACGGTGCTCCAGGGATCAATTACCATTTTATACATCAGTGTTTCATTACTGAGCCATGAATGTCCTCCAGCCAATCAGACCCTCAGCTCCACACTCCAAGACTCTAATCTTTGAAAATCAGGTATTTGGCAAGATACACTGTAAGAAAGAAAAACTGCCGGACTCATGATGTTTTGAATACATCCAGCCTCCATTCACAAATACTGCCATTGCAGTGGCCAGTAGATGTTTTCAGTGATGTGATTAAAAAGGAAGCAATGATAATTGTGGAGTGGAAATGCACTCTCATCTGTCACTTCTCTTGGAAAATAATGAGCTCTCTTCCTTGTTATGTTCACTGCAATATATCTTTGGAAAAGTCTTACAGAGATTAATGCTCAATTGCTCTAAATGAGCTTAGCTTTATTTATTCTAGGAGAGGATCTGGTCCCAAAGTCCCAATAAGCAATTACTTCACTATCCTCATTAAAGGAAAATCCTATATGGTAGCTAAGACAGGACTTTGGCCCTGTGTCTCCCCTGTAAATTCAGCAATGGAGATTTGGCATGCTTTATATCAACAAGCCATGCTTAAGTGCGGACTTTAAATGAGGCTAAGATACACAACAGCAAACACCGTAAATCTTCGCACAATAAGGCAAACTCGACATTTCTGCTGCTCATCTTCAGCTGCGCTGCCTGCTCCCTGTGCACTGCCACGAGACCGGGAGCCTCACTGAGCTGGCAGCACAGGAAGCTCATCTGCAGCACTGTAAATACTTGAAATAGTTAATTCTTGAGTAGCAGGTCTGTAGCAGAGACTTTGGGGAACAGAAGCACCACATGTCCAGACAGAATGCCTGGGCCCTGCTGGACTGGAGGTACCAAGAAGGGAACTTGGCCACCAAGGAGGAAAACCCTGGGGAAAAAGCAAGTGTGCTCTTAAAAACCACTGCGATTCCAGTCATCTGTTTTGAAACTGCAAGTGCTGTAAAGTGACAATACACAAGCCACAACCACATGTTGGAGAGTTTGTTTTAAATCACGAGGTGAAAATAAGAATCCATTATAACTCTGTTTAACATTCCCGGGCTGGTATGCAGCTATGCAGCCCACGCAATGCCACAGCTGTGGTAGTGAGTTCTTAAAAATCTGTTCCGATAGGAGAAAGCACCAGAACCAAAAATTAGGGCAGTGTCAAAAGTCCTAGACAGACAGCTACAATCATCCCCATGCAGCCTTTCCTCTTCCATCACCTCTAAGACACAAGATGAATCCAGGTGGAAGAACAAAAAACTGGCTCATGTTTGGAAAGTACTTTTTGCACAAGTTTCACAGTTCAGCAGATCTGAGGATCAAAGCCTCTTATACTGGCCACCCAAACTACAAACATTCCCTTAAGTAACCCCGTTTAGAATTGGGGGCTTTCCATACCTTGTGGAAAGTAGTTGAAATTCAAGCAGAAAATTTTTTAACTAAGTGATAAAAACCCTCTGTCATGCATCTTAAAGGGATCAGCGCCCATAAAAGCTTCAAGAACCATTAAAAAAAAAAGGAAACTATACGCTGCACAAGTGACACACAAATGACTAAATACTAACAACCAATCATATGACATTTCCAGTACTTCAACAGAGGTTCTGTGAACTCAATGCTGGCATTCTGATGAGCAAATACGTGCAGAACAGCTGAAGTGCCTGAACATATGTCAGGCACTGAAAAAAAAAAAATTAAAATCCTACTTTTAGACGACTCTTTAAGAGAAAAAGATCTCTTTTGTGGTTGGTCCTCCTCCAGATACTAATACAAGGAAAAAACCCTAAATTGTCTCTTCACACACACAGAGCAAGTTGTCACGCGTGGATTTTTGTGGCTGGACAGCAAATGCTGTTCATTTTCAAACCAGTGTAGTCCAGACTCTCACTGCCTCAGCTGAACATCTCACGGATGCCACTGAGTTCCTATTCCCCCTCTGGGCCCAGGAATGGCCTGTTTGCTCCTTTTATGTTCTAGAATTCTCCAGGTGTGCTTTAAAGCCACTGAACAAAGGAAACACAGCAGTTAAGAGTGCGTTTGTAGTACTTCACCTTCCTCACTGATTTTAGTGAATATCATGCAAGTACAGACTTCTCTCTCTGACACACGTATTCACAAAATGTATAAAGCTAATGCCTTAGATCTGTTGTGTCCTCCATTAATAATTTAGATTATTGGCCATTTTAGGCATATACAACGTATGCTTCAAAATACAGTTTTTTGGGGGTTTTTTTTCCATTCTATAATGACCCACGTGGTGTGTTTGATATTTTTAAAAATGGCTGTGCTGCTTGCTCAAAGCTCTGAGGGACCACAGTAATCCTCTCCCAACTGGAACTGGGCTTCTATGAGGCTCACAGAGATGATCTATTCTGGTCTTTTGGCACTAACCATAAAGGAAGACATAGATTAAGATTTTCAAGACCGTTTCTGCCAGAGATACACTCAAATAAGTGAGTGAGAGAGTGACAATTCTATTTCAGTAACGCCTTCAATGCTTAGAGATGACACAACTGATATTTTCAATTTTGGTCATTCCTACAGTTAATAAGAGTATAAATTAAAAATGTCATTCCCACTTTACATTCAAATCATCAGTTTCATGTATCTATTATTTTTCTGAGCTTGTTTTTTTGGGTTTTTTTAAGATGAAAATAAACCTTTTCCAGGAACGGTTAAGTGTTCATAACAACAGACTAGAACACAAAGCCATTTTTCTCTGTCCAAGAGGAAATATTTAACATCACGGCCCTGACACATGTACTCCTGTTGCCAACACCCTGCACACACAGTGCCTGTCTGCATGTGGATCACCCACCAGCCCAGCTCCACAATCCATCCTGTTTACTATTTAGGACCAGGGTTAAAGCCAAACCAAGCTCCACCTCCCAAAAGACAGAAGAAGGGCAGCTTGTGCAGATGTTGAAATTCTGGTGAGAAAGACAAACTATAAACAGAATTCTTAAAAGATCTGCCTTGGGACAGTCTTATCGAGCAATTCCACTAATTCCCTTGATAGGGAAAGTAGGGGACTGTGAATGAAATCTGCAGACAACAGATAGCTGAGAAAGTATGTCAACTCAGGGGATGGGCCGAAGCGTATTCAGAACATTTGAGGACTAAAACAACTGACAGGAGATACAGCTTGTAATAAAGCCAAGTGCAGTCATGCACTTTAGGATTAAAGAAATATGCTCTGCAGCTTGAAAGCTCAACAGTTGGAAGTGATATAGAAAGGGAAAATTTGGATGGTTTAGCGGCTCATGGCAAGAGTGTAAAAAAACCAGATGTTTTTTGAGATGTCAGTGAGGAATGGGAAAATATGCAAGACACTAGTAAGGTCTCAGCTGGAACAATGTGCAATTTCAGGTTATAGAGTTCAAGAAAGGTTATGTGACACTGAAGCAGTGCAAGGAAAGGTCAGCGGGATGACCTCTCCCATGAGACAAAAAGGCGATGGCTTTGCTACTAGAGCAAAACTAAAGCTCTCTTTGAGGGGGGAAAAAAGAAAAGATATAGCATTACAAACCACCTAAGAATAGGCTTAGGCTGGAACTTGAAAGGAGGCTTGCAAAAAAAAAAAAAAAAAAAAAATTAGGTAGGACCCTGACTGTTCAACACCTGAAACTCTACAGGATGGTTGTTGAAGACAGCCAAAAACATGGTCAACCATGCAGGAGATGCAACGATGGTCCTGATAATATACATCCTCACCATCTACAGCCCAGTGAGCCCACCAACCAAGGTTCAGGAGCTGCTTTGCTACCCCAGAAGCTCCCAGACCTTCCCCCACCTGCCACCAGGTTTGCGCTGTCACCACAGAGACATGGTGCTTAAGTGTACAGAGAGTCCATACTCATGACCCAGACACAGTAGAAGCTACTTTGGCTTCCCAAATCTCTACACAGTTGAAAAGGGGATGACTTTTCCAAAGAAAACTTGAGGCTATGCTCAAATCAAGCCAAAAGAAGACAACAAAAGGAGGCTGGTGAAAAGCACAGCAGGTCACTCAAAATTAGAAGAGACACACTTCTAAGGGAAAGGTGGTTGATGGCTAAAGGCTTTAGAAACCATCACTGTGATAGCAAATAATTCACCCTCATGGCTGAACTCCCTCACTATTTGCCAACACTGCCCAACAAAATTAAGAGTGCAGGCAGGTTCAAACAAGGGCAGTTGACTATCTTGCTACTCCAAATTAATCTCTGTTTCAAAGGAAAAACATGAAGTTAAAAAGGGGACAAGGGTGAGAGGAGGAAAACATAGAGGCTAATTAATGTCAATCAGTATAAAGGCCCATGACTGATGCTTTTGACATTACCCTTCCAGACAGTGCTCCTGCAGACACTCAAGTGAGCGTGAGGCGAGTGCAAGAGTACTGCATCAGAAGTGGGATTAGGCAGGGGGTGCCTGGAAAATCCACATAACACAAAAACATCTTTCTCAAATATTTATATACAAATACCTTTTCCATATGTTGCAGTATAGAGAACTGTGGATGTTCATGCCTTCTGTAGCATCTCAACAGCAAAGGCTTAAAATGCCTCTGTAGCAGGATAGAAATTAGACTCCACATTACTTCCACTATCTACTGCCTCTGCCACAGGAGACGTGCAAGGAAGGAGAACTACCCCACATGCTTTTCTTCTGTGGATTTACCATCATACTGCCATCTTAGATTTAGAAAAGACGCAAATAGAGCAACTAGCTCATTTCAGACTTTTTTTCCTACAACCAAATACTTTGCCCACAGAGGGGCTTCATGTGTTCACATTTTTGCAGCCACTGTACTCTACTCAAGCATCAAAACTTACAACAAAACACAGGGTATTTTTAGGTCACCTAAGCTTCCTATCCATGAGAAGAAAATGAGTCATCAGTTAATTACATCATTTAAACAAACAGAAATTTCCAATTTCCCTCTATTCTTTGGATCACAATCTAGTGCTTTCACTGTGCTGCATCTTCGGGACTGGCAGATCCGACATTCTCTTCCTTGGGCAGAATTCTGAAAGTTGTCACTGCAACACCAAAGACAGTAATTTCCTACGCTTAACCAAGCACTGGCAGGAGGTTTTGCCAAGCAATGGGAACACAGAGTGGAAACTATTAGTATATTGTAACTTTTGAGTTCCAAATTAAATGATAATCAGTTCTTTGAAGTGTCCTTAAAACTATCAAATGTGTGTTCCCACTTTCCCTGAGCACTCTCTTGCAATTTACCTGAAACACAAATAACTGCTTTTGGCCAGTTCTGTGCTCTTTTTACAGGGCATCTGAGCTCATGGAAGACAATATAAAATTAGTTTTCCCTATTCCTCCAGAAGTGCCCTGGCTGCTCACGCCAGCTGCTGCACTTTGCAGGCAGCTGCACTCTCTTAAATTTTAGTTTTAATGGCAAAACTAATTTTTCAGCCATGAGAAGCTCAGCCTTCTACATCCCCAGCAGCTGTTTCTGGAAGGCTGCTCAAGTATCATGGCTGAGTGGCGGCTTCTTTAGAAATTTCTTTGCTGGAGGGTAACCTCAAAGACCATCTTGGCTGGCCTATACTTCTGCTTCATGGAAGGTGCATCATGGTTTTTAAGTGAAAGCAACACTTTAAAAGGATTGCAGCCGCTGGACATGAGAAGATATGAGACACTATCTATCCTTACTCAAAGTTTAAAACAGAGCCTACAGCTAGGAAAGAGCAGACGCATTCTTACAGATTTGTGTAAATCACAAATAACTTAACTCCAGCTGGAGAGTGAGTACCCTGAAAAGAGGTTTCCTTTGAAGCCCCATAACTTCTGAGCTTCCTTGGAAGGGCCCAGCAATACCTCAAGCAGACAGAAAATGCTGCTGCATGGACACACACTGGCTCTGTCTATAAGATACATCCTGCCTGTCTCAGTTTACTTCCACTGCTAGCAGGCACTTTTCAGAGCTTTTCCTTTGCTTTCTCTCACAGGTGTGTCCACCACCCCAGAGGAATGTCCCAATCCCAAGCCCTTTTTCACTCTTTACTACCGATTCTGCTATTCAGACAACAGCACTGGGAATTCAGCAGGGCAGCACAGTTTTACGTCTTGCAACAGTGTTGGGTATTATTTAGCAGGTGGTGCCTTCCAAAAGCATTTTACTTTTTTCACCTATATTTCATGAACAACATGAAAAAGCTGTGGTGATTTTATGCACAAACCGTTTCTACATCCTTCACAGCCTTCTTCCCAGGAGAGATACAGGAAATAACTTCCCTTTGCTGAAGAAAGCAACTTTCCTCAATTTCTTATCTGTTGGCTCATCATCAATGAAGCAGTGGAGAGTTTACACCGCAGATGCCACTCAGTCAATAAACAGATCTGTTTTGTACTCAACTCCAAAAAGCCTGTGTATCAGCTCAGCATGTCACACTTCTCCCTAGGTCACTGGTCAAGACCCACAGAATCAAGACAACAATTTCAATAAATATTTTCACATTAAAGAATCTGGGAAAAAGCCAGGAACTTCAGCCAATCAGATGAATATACAGTACAAGCCAAGCAGTCCCCTGTGGTTATCCTGTCTCTGGAAACTGGCCTCTTAGCAAGTCATTTACATCTCACACTCATTCATATTTTAAAAAGGTCTTTTAAAAGCTGTTTCCTACATGTCAGTGTGTTTAAGGACCTTAATAAGATTTTGCTTTCCTTGAGCATGCCCCATCTTTCAGCTTTGACCTAAAAGAGCACCAGAGTTATAACTGGATCAACCCACATCACGAAATATCCTGCCCCAAAAGAGGAAGGTCAGTGTTCAAAGACAAAGGACAAAGGTCTTTTGCCTGGTATCGTTAGTTGACTGCAAGATAATCTGTGAACAAACAGCACATAAGTCTGACCCCACCAAAGCATTCTTGACCATCCTTACAGATAAGAACTTGAAAATAAGCTTCCTTCCTGTTCAGTAGGACAAGATTCTTGTTCCTCTCTACAACTCCTGTGTCAGCAACATCATCACTGCCCTTGCTGCTTTCCCAATTCACCAGCAACTGCAGGGATTTGCAGATACGTTCCCTGTCTATTTTGTATATACTCACAGTAGTACTCGGAAGCCACAACACAGTTTCTTGAGACAAAAGGTCACATTCTGCAAATTACTGCAAATTCCAGCTCTGGCAGGATTCATCTGCAGCCAAGAGCTTCTTCACGTTCTTGGGACACATGGGACAAACCAAGATGTTGAGAGACAAGTGAACTA
Organism: Trochalopteron elliotii; assembly: GCA_024734555.1. Classification (NCBI taxonomy): domain Eukaryota; kingdom Metazoa; phylum Chordata; class Aves; order Passeriformes; family Leiothrichidae; genus Trochalopteron; species Trochalopteron elliotii. The sequence continues at coordinate 529,586 of JANPWX010019667.1, forward strand.
CACCAGTGTGGATCTAAAGCTTCAGAAAGCAATGCTGGCAGCCACACCAACAGCCTTTCCCTTGCAGTGCATAACTTATGTTTCAGATTTACACTGGATTTACATAATATTAGTTTTAGTTAATCACTTACTGTTGGGAGGAGAGTTGTATATGAAAAAACAAAACATGACATGGGTATGACATGCCCCAAAGGCAGCACACCTGGGCCAGCCCACTCTAGCACAGGGCTAAGCAAACACAGCCACACCACATCCCATGCAGATCTAGGGGCAGCAGAGCCACCTTCTGCTAAGGCTTTAGGGATCTACTTGACCTGAGCTGAGACAACACAGAGTGCTGTGATCACCCTCCCACAACCACCAGTCCTGCAGATTGGCCTCAGATGGACTGAGGTTGTGTCCACAAGTCAGAGAGTTTCTACACACTCCAATTCTGTACAACTCTGAAAAACAGACCAGGGCCTGTGCCAGGTTTTGGCTCATGTGACTTCAACAACTGATCACTATCAACATTCACAAAGCACTCTGCAGAAAAGACAACATTTTCCCTGAATCCTGGACTAAGCTCTTAGTCATTTACTACATTTGGGTCTACAATAATAGAATTCCACTGTGTATTTTAACTGAATATATTATTCCTCATTAGCAGTCTCAGGCTGTTACGAGTCTTTAGCTTAGCAAAACACTGAGTGCAACTACTCCATGAGTGATAACATTCCCATGATGAGCAAAATGTTTCTTGCTCATCAGGTAGAGCAGAGGTACCAAATCCTGCTCCACAAGTTGTGAACCATCTCATAGGCAGTGCACGCTCTGCTGCAAACCCAGCTCGTCACCACAGGGCAAGGCTGGGGGAGGAGAAAGAGGAAGAGGGAAGAAGAAAAATTACAAGACTCCAAAGAAATGTGTCTCAGCCTACACCGAATGAAAGTGCATGTGTCTGAGCCTGTGTGTGAAGTCAGGGCATATTCAGGTACTCAGACTTAGCTAGGATACTTGCAGCCAGCATTTTCAGCCAGCATTCCTCAGGGGCTGTTGCCTTTCTGCAGTCCCTTGCAAACACACAGTATCCACAGCATCATCCATTTCTACATACACATGTCAAACAGGCTACCACCTCAAGTTCCCTGCAATCACAGTTCTACCAAGACTTGTGGACCTTAAATTACCTTACAGAACCAGCCAGAGAGAAGGAAAGTTAACAATTGTATCCCAGGGCTAGGAGGAGAGTGGAGAAAAAAACCTAACACCCAAGCCAGCCAACAACTCTTCACGCCAAACAAGCAATTTTATTAAGGAAATAACATCTGAACAAGGCAAGCTGCACACACACACATTCTGCAGCTGGAATCTCTTGAGCTGATGCATCTCTTCATGATACATAAGTCAGAAAATAATTCAGCTCAGCCTTGGAGGGCTGGTGTTAGCGGCTCTGTGATCCTATCAAGCACAAAGCTTGGTAAAAAGCTAAGCACACATTAAAAGATATACAGAGCTAATCTGCTGAGAATCATCTTTCCTGACCCGCCCCTGCCACAGTGCACTCTGTGGACAAAAAATTTATTTCAGAAAGTCACCAATGTTCAGCCTCAAGGGAAGGGTTCTGGATGACCAGAGAGAAGCTGTGAGCCAGCACAGCTCACGGCAGCTATCTATCCCCTTCCCTGAGTCCCCCTGCTGCCAGACTGCATGTGTCAGGAGGAATATATCTGCATGCAAAGAGGGGACACTGCACCAGGGCAGAGAAAACTGCTGTCCATTAGTAGGGTTAGAAACACATCTACTGAGAGTGCCCCACAAACAAAAAAATGAAGGCAGCACCCAAACCATACTGTGCTGTCTTTGTAAATTCATACGCAAAGCTCACATGATTTAGCATACTTTAGGCACTACATGGCACTGACACACTGTTTGGCACTTGCTGGAATACAGAGATCATCTATACTGAAACAAAAGAGATCTTCACAACTTCACATAGCTGACCAGCTCTAGGAAGTTATATATTATTGCTTTGCTACCCCCAGGAGCACCTCAAACACTAAACATCAGTGACAGAACAGCCCAATACCTTCCCCTTTCAGTTTGGGGTACAGTGGGTGGATACAAAAATCTGGCTGTGACAAGTAGGAAAAGCACCTTGGTTCTACAGTCTGGCTAAGGCTCTTTCCCTCCTGTCCTTGGCATTTGAAGGAAGTTGTTCTCCACCAAAGAGAGGGCATACAAAATATGCTTCACAAAGGAAAGTTTCTGCCATCTCACTGTACTTGCAGATTAGGATTCCTTCTGCTCACACACAAAGTTAATCATAGTCATACATCTGCTAAATCACAGCAAGATCCTTCCACAGCACCACAGGTTTTCTATTTCAAGTGGATTAATAATTTGAAGGCAAGACACTTTCCTGACCATGCAGAAAAATCATGACATAAAGGATATATCATTAACACATTTCCACTAAAAGATCACACACCGAGATGTATGAGGCAAGATGACTAACCCTTCTGTTGAGAGCAGATCCATGAGAGGAATGAAATTCTAAATTACAATTTTCTAAATACCATGTTAATATTTAGTCACTAAGTAAAAAATCTTTCCAAGACGCAAGAAGTAGCATAAGAGACGTGCTCTCTTTTCAGAAAATAAAAGCGAGAACCTAATTTCCAGCTCCCAACAGAGTCGAAGGACCTTGGTGTAACAGATCCCAAGATCACACAGTTCAAGATGAAGAAAAAGCCTTCTCACCCACTTTCTACCAATATCACCCAGAGGCTTCCCATCTCACCATACCTTCTCAATGAAGGGGGATCCTCTTTTTGAGCCAGGAGATGGAGCCAAAGGGACACTCCCTACTGTGAAGAAAGGGGGCAATGCAGGGATAAAGAAATTGGGAGAGAGAACCTCAGTTTCTATTGTTGAGGGTGTTAATATCAGTCTACTGCTATCAGTATGAAACAGCAATTCACAGGTGCTGTACAATACAAGAGACAGCTGCATAACTCACAAAACAGCTCTAAAAAAGTTGAGAGTTGAGACACCACCCACCTGAGCTAGCAAACACCAGTTACTCCTCTTAATCCACAATTTAAGAATATCTCAGAATTAGAAAATTAGGATATATACAAATTTCTAAGAAACATGCTGACCAGAGGTGTCAGGCATCCAAAGTACTGTCCGGAGAGAGGGGAATTAACCTTTGCCATCAGAACTGCTGCTGTTTCAGACACTAAAGCATGATATTTCTGAACAGCACAGGGTCCAATTCAGATTGTGGATACATTCACAAACCCCAGTTCTGTGAGCCGAATGCACACACAGAGAGCGCACTGTTGTGCAACACAATACTTAAGAGGCTTCCCATCTGCACTCCATTTCAAAGCATATTTTATTTGTTAGCTTCATTTAGAAGGTCCCCCAGTTCCGCTGCAAGAGAGGACCCTGCCAAAACTCAGCTGAGCAGAAGCACTGGATTTGTATCACCACAAAGTAACTATGAAATAAGAATGAAGTACAGCTCTGCCCTACATGTACCAAACACACTAAACACCAACTGACTTCTGTTTGCTCGGGGATTAGGAGATATTTAAGGAACATCATGGCTGTGGCACTTGAATGCCACCAAAAGCTCTCCTAACCGAAAGCCAGGAATCATTATAGATTTAGGCAGTAATAATTCAGCTCTATTTTTTGCATCCAGTTGAAAGACTATATTTTCTTTATTAAAAGCCTTCAATACACAGGCTTGGCAAGAGAAGCTCCTCTGCAAGGCTTTCAGCAGCGCTTTCATTTTAAAAATCTGGTGTTCGTGTGTCTCACAGGAAAGCATTTTATGCCCGGAGTTGTAAAGATTTTCTCCAAACGAACTGTTTAGTGGTTTTGAACCGAGTCCTGTCCCCACGGGAACGCATACCCTACTGCCAGATCCCAAATTAAGTTTCTGCCCAGCCCCGAGCCCGATGCCCCTAGCACGGGTTGGGGTGACTCCCGCAGCCTGCGGGTCACCACGGCTCCCGCCGCCCGCACGGACCCTCCGGACCCCGGCAGCCGCAGCCGGGTCCCCCCGATAGCAAAACGGCAGAGTCCAA
>JANPWX010019667.1:534017-620334 GCA_024734555.1 Trochalopteron elliotii
CGGGCACCTTCACAGGTTGCTTTCCAGCGGGACCTGCTCTAGACAAGGTGCTTTTCACACTTGCTCCACCCATAGCAGGCTCCTGTTGAGAGGTGTCCTGCGTATGCGCCCACCGTCCCCCCCCCCTCCGCCCCCGCTGAAAATATTTCTCACTCGTGGCATCCAAATTAAAGTCCCCACTGCTGTTTCCACGAAACTGCCGGGAGCTGTTCCCTAGAGCCTGGCCTGTTGTGCCAAAGTCAAGTGTCTTTATCACAGACTGTCATTTAACATCTCACGGCCATTTTCCAGGTGTGTGGCAGTCGGTTCCCAGCAGACCTAACAGCAGCCAATATTGCGTTTTCTATTTCTGCCATCTAAACTTAACAACTGCTATCACAGCCATCTCCTGATGACAGAAGTTTTGGCCATATACAGGTAGAAAACCCATCACTATAACTGGGGGGGAGGGGCGGAAATTTTAAAAAAGGTATAACTATATTTGCCCAAGGAGTAAGCAGATAACAACTGTAATCAAGATGGACAGGGATTAAATTCTTCCACTGAGTCCCAGGCTGGACTCAAGCGATCTTTTAAAAGCTTAGCTTTGCTCACAGCAGTTCTGGCTCTCAGAAGTACTACCCGGCACAGAAATAACTGTCCCTCCTGTTTTTCAGGATTTTCAGCGTGATTTTCAGCCATCCATGAGTTTAGAGGGAGACAGGAGTTCAGAAGGAGACAGAAGAGCTTCTGAACTGTGTTCCTTGGAGGAAAATGCATGGCCTGATGTCAGTGTCTCAGCTCCCAGGGAGCATAGGCAGTTGATTAGGTGCCAAAATGAAATGCCCCAATAGTTAACATACCTAGAGCTAACCCAAAGGGAAACTTTCGATCCTTGGGATGTGCATCTTTCTGGGGCTCAACATTGTTAACAAGGAAATGCCTCCCTTCCCACCATGATTCATGGCCTGACATCTCCTGAGGGAAAAAAACCCCAAACTTCTAAGTCCCTTCATTTAAAAAGCAGAGATCAGATTCTGAGCACAGTGAGAGGAGGCTGTGATGGCTGCATCCGTCTCTGAGCAGCAGAGGGGCTGGGAAGTTCATCCAGGATATGGACATCAAATTCCATAGCCTCTGCTCAAGAGGAGAGAAATGCTCACCAGCATTATTTTCCTAGGAAAATAAGTAGCTCCCAGATGACTCCTGCCCAAGGCCTCCCTGCCACCTCCTCTTTTAATGTATTCCTCTGTGCAAAACAGAATCCAAAATTCAGGATATTAATGTGGGAGGAGAGGTTGTTCTGAGTCCCCACCCAAAAACTGTTTGTGTTTTGCACACGACCTGGTTATTATAATAATACAAAAGAGTTTTGGAGCAGGAATCACACCTTGGGATACCTCCTTTGGTGTCACTATTTATGCTATAGTCATAAACAGAAAAGAGACCACGGCAGTGATTCTGCACAATCTCCTATCATACTTGGAAGCCCAGAGGGATCCAGCAAACGTTTATCCTATGTGCCACAAAATATGATCCAATTTCTTATTCAAATGCACCGTAAAATGCAAAGTTCTGTCTGGTAAAACTTTGGCAGAAGCAGCCTAGGGAGTGAGAAGGTGGTTTTTCCCCCAAGGAGGCACAGTGGAGAGGGAAATGGCATGCAGGGTCCCCGTGGCACAATGTGACAGATGAGCTGCTCAGGCTCAGGAAAGACTGAAGTGCTCTGAAGAGAGAACAGAAACTGCCTCTTGGGCATCAGGAAAGTCTAGAACTATCAGCACCTCCCAGCTTGGTGACAGCTGTGCAGGGCTTTTCTAGGTCTGTTTAGGAACCAACAACCCACTGCAATTTGGGGGATTGGGCCCTAAATCTTCTTAGCTTTTATTTTAAAGAATATTGATAGCATTTACATATTTTACGCACACACACGCAGCTGTGCATTTCAAAGTAATCTGTTGTGCTATAAGCCAAAACAGGATTTGAGTCATACGGTTCTATAAAGATAAAGCATTGATTTATCTAAAGAAATCTGTCTAAAGAAAATTGGCTTCATACATATGCAAGCAGAACTACTTAGCACAGATCATCCTCTTCTGCCCCACAGAGTTGGGTATCAAATTAATTTCTAGCTTGAATTTCAGGATTACAAAAATGAAAAATTAAGAAAATTAAGGATGGTGGACTGGTGAAACCATCTCCTAAGGCAGTCAGAAGAAAGCAACCAAAAAAGCCACTTCAGTGCTTAGCTAATATAGGTGCAGTTGGATCCCATGCCACAGCACAGGGGTAACGCTGCATGGCATTTTTGGGGCTACTGATATTTTTTGGCTCTTTCCTTATGATTGTCTTTGTACAAAAAAATTCTTGATTCACATTTAGAAGAACAACAAATAGCACAAATCACCACAGGGCCACATTCGTACAAACTGTCACCAAAGTCAGTTTCACTAATGTCTGAGTATGAGAAGTTAACACTTCGAGGAAACAACTGAGGAAAGTTCTTAAGTATTAGCTTTGTTCCTAAGTACCCTAAACTGCACCATTTTTAAGCCTTGCCTTATCTCAAGCATTACCTGCAGAAGCTGGAAGCACCAGAAACATTTGTTCTTTACAACAGTCACAGACATTTGCATTCTCTCAACACTGCTGTGTCCTGGGCACCAGATGTCTGCCATTCCTGACACAAAACACATAGAGATAAAGTTAATTACATGGTATGCCTTCCCAGGATCCAAGACCTTTGTGGTTCTAATGGGCAGCAAAATGAATGTGCATATTTAAAAGAAATTCCTTTAAAAACACAGTAAGGATCCAGGACCACATATAAGCCAGGACAACAACATGGTGTTCCATTTTTTCCTAAAACAAAACAACAAACTTCAGGACTCAGCCAAAACCCACAAAAATGACACAGAAGAGGATTAATACTGCATGGGCATCCAGAATGCCAGGGTGGAGTCAAGGACTGCGCTGCTCCCAGCTGTGACAGTGTAAATACACAAATCCCTTCCCTGACCTCTGCGTGGCTCTCCTCACAGTTCACTCGGCCAATCTGTGGCCGCTGAGTTTCCCCAGCCTCTGAAACCACCACCTCCAGAAAGCCCCATTTCTGCACCACATGCTCTTATACTGTGAGGGGTCTGCCGCAGAGAAAACCTTTCCCTCTCCATTTCTTCTGCACGCAAGCACAACAAAAGTAGTTTGGGTTGATTTGTCTTTTTTAAAAAATGCAAGTTTAATAGCTCCAACACACAATTATTATGAACAGCCCTGGAGAGCTGAATGCCACAGCCCATAGCCAGCATGCTCCTAGAGCCACCCAGAACTCAGCTGGGAGTTACATCCTCATTTTCTCATGCTGGCTGCAAGTTCATGGGGTGTGCAGAACAATTCCAGTGACCAAAAAAATTCCAAGCAGCTCCAGGTTTGGCTGAAAACAACACACTCCTTAATCTTTACTGGGGTTTTATGTGCAAATTACAGGCAGACAGGCCTTTACAAGACCTAAACTAGAATTATTTGTAAACACTCACTTATTCCTGCCATCATACAAATAGTAGGAAATTAGATGGTTTTTCACTGATTTTTAGGAAACATTCTGATGCCCTGTTGCTGTGTGTCAGCAAGCTTCTCATTTGTGCTCCTTACTTATACGGGCTACAGTCAGAGATGTTTTCTACAACAGAAGGCAGGAATTTTTAGGTAAAATATGGAAAGCAATCCCTAGAAAACTGTATTGAGAGTAGTCAAGAAATTGAACCTCTCAATTTTATTTTTCTGTTCACTTGTCCATAGTTATTGTTTTTACAGCACCCAAAATAGTCAGTAGCTTGTGATGAAAACACAGACATAGGGTCTTTGTCCCAGAGGGCTGACACTGTTAATTCCTATGTTAAGGCTAATTGTTATTTAAAACATTATTTAAGATCACTAATCTCCAGTAGACTCTTTCTCTTTTCTTTTTTTTTCCTTGGCTGTTTTCTTGCAGTGGGGTAAGGTAAGACTGACTGTATTGAAAACTTTCTCCCACTGCTCCCCACAAGCCCCTTTCTAGAACATGGTCTTTAAAATATGCTCCATTAGCCAGAGGTTGAGCTCTGAGGGCAGAGAGTTGTTTGTGAAATATTTATATTTAGTAAGCAATCATATTAAAGCTGATTTTATGCATGTGCAGTTTATTTATAAGCTGGTATTTTTAAAAATCAATTATATAAATTTAAAAAATATTCACTTTCAGAGAATATTCCATGAAACTCCAAACCATAATGCAATGTATCTATATTATATATCTGTGACCTAACTTTTCAATTATTTTCCTTATGTGCTTGTAGAATTTATTTAGAGGTTACTATAAATTGGGATAAAGCCTTCTCACCCAGCAGTTTTCTAATTCAGGTAATTTTGTAGTGCTAGAACACTGTGATATCACATAGTTCACAACAGTGGTGATTTACATGGCATTAAGCATACTGTATTTAATTTCAAAATACAAAGCAATAGCTCAGATTGGAGAGCAGAAAACAAATATAAGGAAATGTACTGGTATTGCTGAAGTAAAACAGAGAGCAATAAGCCAGAAATCATACAGCTTTTAAGCAATTTGCCTTATCTGCTACATTTAACTCCAGCTACAGTTATTAGAATGAAAAAAATCATTAAGCTGTCTGTCACATCAGAACCCTATTTACTGTATGCTTTTTTTCTCAGTAATGTCCTCTGTTTTCATTTAAATTTCTGTTCAGTTAATACATTCAGTTCCGTACAGTGTATGGCTCAGTTCTGAGACTCTACACAGGAACATGCATTTGCTCAAAACAATCTGTTATCACTAAGAGTGTTTTTTTTCCAGGGTGGAAACACATATCTAAGCTTGTTTTTAGAAATTATAACTTGTGGGCCAAATTTAGAATTGCATTACCCTCTAAAATCAAATAAAAAGTGAAAAGCCAGGCTTTACCCTGCCTTGAATTCAAAGACTCCCAGCAAGACCGTCATCCACTACACACAGTCAGACATTTTCTCCCAGATAAACTTCCAAATACCAAAGGAAAAAATACTTAACAATAATGTAGTACCTTACATTACATACCCACCCTTAGATCTCCATTTAAATTCCATTCTTTCCCTCCCCAAGGTGACAGTACTTTTCTCTGCTCTCAAACTTTCTCCCATATTGCACAATTAAGACAAACTTGGGGGGTTTTTTGGGCATTAAAGACTATATTCTGATTTTCCTTACCCTGTTATGTCCAAAGGTTACCACTTCACAAAGTGTCCTAAGGACATTTTTACTACCAAGAAATATTTTGACAACAAGGACTATTTTTAACTCAACTAAGCTCTCCTGAGTGTAAAATGTTGTACAGGGTGCTCAGCAGCCTAGGGAAATGCAGCTATCACAGGGGTTTCTTTCCTTTTTTGCACAAGAATAGCAATCTGAATATTCTCTGTACACACAGAACATGATGTACATCTTATTGTAATCCCAAAGGGTCAACAGAGAGGGGAAAAATGTACCTCAGACCCAACAACCCCAATTTGGAGGTAGCAAGGCACTGCTGCCAGTTGAAAGGGTTCTCCACACCTGTGACTGTCTGTCCTGGGTTGTGGTGTAGAACGTGCACGGAATATTCTACCACCATCTTCATGAACTGTTGAAACCAATTGCTGAAGCAGCATTCTTCCAGACTCTCCCCTCCCTCTTTCTGTTAGGGTGTCTTTTGTTAAGGTGTCCTCTGCTAATGGGTCTTTTGATAACGTGTTTTCTGTTAATGGCCTGCTGATGACTTACAGATAACTCCCACCAGGAGTTATCTCCCGTTAATGGGCCATCAAGGACCCCCCTGTATGACTCATTATCCCATTGTGAGATGCTCCACCCAGGGGGAGGAGCCAGGCATTCTCACCTGCATATAATCTGGGATCTGGGACAATACAGGGTACCTTACCCACTGGATCTACAGAGGATCAGAGCTACCAGACCTTTCTACGGGATTGCTGCTTCCATCATCTTGCTCAGGTTGTATTCTGACTCTGTCAGGGGTCTTTTGTATTATTGCATTTATTTTATTTCCTTTTTTTCTTTTCCTATTAAATTGTATTTCTGACTTGGAGCCTCTCACTAGTTTTGCTTTCAAACCATCACACTGTCCAGTCTCATACTGAGATTTCCAGACCTACCAGAGGAAATTAATTTGGGCAAGAGAGCAACTAATCCATCGAGGTGTTGCTGGCAATCTGTTCCAGGATGGTGCCTCCAGGTGCTCACCCCACTTCCCCTCACTTGCTGTGTTGGAAGTGATTTAGCCATGACACAAAATGGAACATGACCACATATCCCAGAAAAAGCACAAGAGAGATTAAGCATAAGATAAGAGAGGGAAGGGCCATGGGGAGGAGGGCTGGTGCCAGTTCCCAGCCCCTGTCACAATCTCCACTGCAGGATAATCCTGGGCCAGGGGTAGCAAGGCCAGCCCCTCTGCTGAAGGAGACTGCTGGGAGTGCACCAACCCTCAAACACCTCTCAAGGTGAGTAACACAAGTTCTGGCACTGTGTGTTTCAGAGCAGATGGGAAATAGGGTGTTTTACCCCCTTGTAAATACTCAGCAGGATACTTAGGCTCTACTTCCACTGCCAGCACCCCAGCTAGCAGGACTTGTGTAGCAGGTAGGGCTACACAAGCTTTCATTTCAGGGATTAACTTTCCCAAGTTCCCAATTCATTGCCCATATATGCTTGCTCACTAGGATTTCCTAGCAAAGCAACACTTTTCCCTTCTCTTTAACTACAAAAATAATGTGGGTTACAACAGAGGCCACCCCTTCCAGCAACCTGTGCTCCACCCTGGAGTCATTTTATATTACTCTCCCCAGTGTCCCAGACTGGTCTGCAGAGATTGTGTCTTTCATTTTATGCTAGAATAACCTCCATTAATGTAATATGCTGTGATCCTTATGATATTCCAAGTGGAAGCCCAGATCTTGTTTGCTTTTTAAACATCGCAAACCATCCTGAATTTCATCTGCGCGTAGTTCCCAGCACACATCGGAATGTGCCATCCTCTTGCTTATTAATGTTTCAAGAGTCTTTCTTAAAACACACATAAAATTTAGGGGGGATTTTGTTCCGGGACTCTCCTGACCATTCTGTGCAGAGAGAGTAGCTTTATTTCACAGACTGGGTTTAATATACAGAAACAAACTGCATCTGTTTCCAAATATTTTCTTTCTAAAACCGTTATGAAAACCGGTGCCAAAATGTGCTCATTCCTCTTTAAGGAGGAAACCTAATTTGGGTTTCTTGATCCAGATCATCTTAACACCCAGGCTCAATTTTGCTTGCTAAAGCAATCTACAGGCTCCAACTAATACAAATTTAATCTGCAAGACTTCCTGCTTGGGCTGAATGGGTCCAGCATTTCTTTGTTATAAAATCCACGCCATGTATCAGCAGCATCTGGTACTGATTGCAGATCTCAGACACTGTGCCTATGAGCTCCATGGGCAGGATCCTTCTCTGATTTCTGATCCCTTTTGGATTTTTCCTCAGGCTATCTCTTAATCTTGTTGGATTGAAGATTTATGACTGGCCTTTAGCGCCTTTTTTTTTTTTTTTTTTTTTTTTTTTTCTGAGGCATGATGTTTTGTTTTGGATCAATCTGTGGTAGCTGACCATATTTGAGAACACATCCTGCAGTTTCAATTCTCCTTTTACATGGTCATAAACCAAGAGTCACCTCTTTAGTTCATCAGTCTGCCTTGCCATAATGCTTACAACATATGAAAGTCAGGAACTGCTCCTCTATCTCCTAACACTTGGGATTCACCTCTTTCCCTCTCAATGAATATGTAACCATTTTACAAGGGATGAAAAATAGTTAGCCTTTTGATTGTACTAAGAAAGAAGGAGTGTTCCAAACAACAAATGCTCTTCTTTGGCTTCAGGTTTTCATTTGGTAAGGTTTCAAGCCTTCCTTCTAAGTCAGGAGCAGATTTTGCCATCAATTGAAAGGGAAAAATATATCAAGCTTTAGTAGTGACACAGTAACATTTTGATCAATTGGCACAATCTAAAGGTTAAAAGTTCCCATATGCAGGCAACCTGGGAAAAAGTAAGACCAATGCTAAGTTTAAAACTTGTATATTCAATCAAGCTATTTCTCCAGGACACAATTTCCAGGCTACTTTGATGAATGCTGCTGAAAGAGCACGTGGCAAAAAGAAACTCTCAGCTTAACCTCACATTCACTTTTTTGTCCCATTCCATGCACCAATTTAGTCCTCGGAAAAGGAGCCTGGGGGAACCCCAGAAACAGTATTCCATGGACTACATACTAATTTCCTCTCTGTGTCTGCAACTGAAACTCCCACACCACTCCTGCACATATCCCTTGACTGGCAAACTGGGGACCACAAAGCAAGGGGGATGTGTGAAGTGACCATAAGAGAGGGTAAAGTTTGGGAGCTGGGGTAGGGGAATGGCCCCTGCATTACCAGGCTGCTCCCAGTATGTGTCTGCCATGCAATGAATTTATATAATTGTATTTAATCCTGTTTTTCTCTTTCTCACATGCTTATCATTGATACTGGTTCCTCCTCAGCTTCCCAATTAGCCTGTTCATACTTGCAAGGAAGTTCTCACAAAGTAAGTGTTGTGTTAAATAGGAAACTATTTAATCACATTTTTCCAATAAAGCAATAAAGTGATCCCTTTTTCCTTAATAAAGCCTCATCTAAAGTCTTTAGCCCTGTGAGACTTTTTCGCTGATTCAGCTCTAAAAGGTAACCCAGTAAGGTATAATAGGCAAAGTTTTATAAACTGGAGTAAGCACTCCAACCAGAAAACTGGGAGCTCCAGCAGGCTTGGCTTTGGACCTTCTCAATTCACCACAAATCTCAAATACTGTATCTGGAAATCAGTCTGGAAATCAGACTTCACCACAAGAAAAACAAGGCTGAGGAGATTTTTTGGTTTTGTTTTTGGATTTTTTTTCCCCACAAAACAAGCACTAGGCACAGGGAAGGACAGGGTTTTGGCTTCAAGGCCTAGGAAAAACAGAATTCAGTTTTTCCATTCTGTCATTATTCTAGGAAACTCTACAGGTAAATAAGTCTTGCTCTTGTACACTGACACCTCTTGGAGACACTTGGGAAGATTGGATAATAGCTAAATTCATAACCAGGCAGGTATCTCCTAAACTAGAGCTTATTTGTATTGCTCAAATGTAGTTCTGCAGAAACAGGTATTTCAAAGAATTTCAGCCCTTGTGAAGGTACTCTGATTTTACAACTCTGCACCAGACAAGCAAGTACCTGGAAAGAAACACTCTGCCATAAAACCCAGCATTTAATAAAGTGCTTTTTCCCACACAACCTCAAGCACCTGCAGAAAGTGAGCTTCTGTCATCACCTCCCTGTCACCAGGGCTGTGACTTGTTCACAGCGTGGGGAAAAGGCTTGACCAGGACCCAACACTTCTCAAGTCCACACATGCTATCCATTAGGCTGTAAGGCCCTGACAGGAGGTAGATACATAGCACTAAGCCATATACAGTTTATGAAAACGTAACTTACAAGTCAATGATTTAAAATAGAAGCATGTGGAAGAGAAATGGAAGGTAAAGGCAGAACCAGCATGGGCTTACTGTAGAGAGCAGCATGAGCCACAAGCAAATAGTAAATGCCACTAAAATGTGAAGAAGTCAAAACTTTACATGGATTTTAAACTAGTTCTTTACATTGGGTTCATGCTGGATTCTTACACCAGCTTATGACTCCATAAATAGCACAGTTTATGACATTTTTTAATCTAGAGGAGATCTTGACTTGGCTTCACAAAGTCACGCATGATTCCTCTGATGTAGGACATGGACAGTGGGTCCCAGGTGTGCTGCTCTGCATGTTGAAGATCACATAAAAAGGGAGACTATTACTTTTCATATTCTTTAATACTATTATTGATACTATCATTAAATGAGAGAATATCCCTCAGGCCGGGAAAACCTCAGGAAGTGTGGGAGCTAACACCTGGACTCAGGATTGATTTCCTTGGTAATTAGAGCTGGCTGAATGGTTTTAACAGATAACGATATCTAATTTAATTACATATTAGACAAAACACTTCTGATTATTATTCATCCAGCCAGGATTAATGAATTTCTAAGTCCTTCTTCCATCCTAAATTTTTTCTACTCTCTCATCATTTACCTCTATTGTTTTGGAGCTCATCTGAAATCTACCTGTCTGAAGAGAGATGTTTACTTCTCTAACTTGCATGATTTTTTTCTTAATGATGATGCTCCCTGAATTCATTTCCACAGTTTATAATTTGTTTCTCACATCAGAGAAAGCATTTAAGCCACAAAATCATTCTTATAAAGCACCAATATTCCACTTTCTCGTCCACTATTTCATATAGAGTTCTTTTAAAGGCAGAGCCCTTGTTGATTTAGAATTCCACACACCAGCCATTAACTTCTAATCCATTTGGCATCTGTACACCTTTTTTAACTATTATTTCTTTTTCCACAGCATAACTGATGAACTATTGAAATCTGATTTATTTTAGCCACGTAGTTCATCCTGATTAAACTGGATTACGAAATAATTTTCTCCTCTGCTGTATATACCACTTACTTTCCAAATGCAGGCCATAATAGAAAACCAGATCAGGGAGCAGACTATTTAGTGTATTGCTGGAACAGATATGCAAATTTGGAAGACAAATTGGAGTGGAAGGCATTCCAGCGAAGCCCACAGTGTTACAGAATTGTCGGAGACATCAGGCATGGCAGCAAGAGAGCTGCACTGCAGGGCCCACCAGCAAGGAACACAGAGGGGGCGAGGAGAAGATGAAGCTGTGGGCCTCGGTGGTGGTTCCTTTGGTACCTGCAGCCATCCAGGCATGACATTCCCTGGGCCACCCACAAACAGAGATCCCAGCCCAGGGTGAACCAACCTCCCCACACACCTACAGTCCCAAACATAGCTCCTTCCAGCCAGGCAAGGAATAATCCCCCTGCGATTAAGCATTAAGCTGTCAGCTAATCTAGAGAGAGTGAGATCTAAACACAAGCTCTAAATGAAGGTGGTGATGAATATTAGGTTCAAACATGAAGTTTCTCATGTAGTAGGAAAAATGAAACTAAGAATACTTAGTTTCCTCTAGGGTCTCTAAAAATTTTTCCCAGGAACTTAACATTTGCAAACTGCTTATCACACTTCTGTTAAGGCAGAGTCTAAGAAAAAGTCCTGTCTGGCCAGCAGCAATAATTAAAAAGCAATTCTCACCTGTTTAAGCTTTTAAAACCTACAGAAGATCTCGGATTTTTCTTGGAGTTGCTATTACTCAAAAGTAGGTGGCAAATCTTGCTTTGCTACCTAATGCCTGCTGCCTTTGAAGCCAATGCAACTACTGCTTTTTTATTCACTGGCCATTGTTTTCAAAATAAAGCACTTTGGGGGATAAGTGTTTTACTTCAATTAATTGTGTTTCCTGTTTGGGGGAAAATCAAACTAACAGATTTATTCATTTAGAGAACCTGATAACTGCAGATTGCCTGCTACTATTTTGGAAAAAAAAATTATCAATAATGTTAATCCATGAATTCAGTAGATGTATGGGATTTGCAAGGTAGTCCAATAAGGCCATTATGGTGAATCTCCAAAGGACTTGTGGCCATCAGGAGAGGAAAGGAGACAACATTGTAAAAGGATTTCCCTAAAGCCATTTTCATGTTGCAATGTCAAATGCAAATCTTTCTTTTACTAATGTCAGTTTGGGAGAAGGAAGGAAGATAATGATACAGGGGATAAAAAACAAATTATTGCACATGAAAATGTGTTTCCAATCCTATACCTGAGCTTTAAGGAAAACAAAATAACCTTTATCTATAGTTACCATTTTTACACTACAGCGACTAAAAATAGCCCTTAAATTAAATTACTGAGGTCCAGAGTGACCACTTTTGATTTAATTTTAGCAGCAGTTTATGTGGACAAATAATTTGAAAATTGTGCTGCTACTAACATCCATAAAACAAGCAATACAGTTAATAAACCCTGGAATATATGCATAAATTCTTACATAAATAAATAATAACACAATACCTTTCTGTTTCCTAGGTCTTATAAACCATTTAGACTTGGTATTTAGATTTATCATCTGCTTTGAAGTTCCAGCTACCAACATAAACTACAAAAACTGGTAACTTCATTCTTAGAGGACTGGATTATAATCTTTTTTTATGACAGTCACATAAGGGGCAGCTCCCAGAAGTCCTTGAAGCTTCACAGGTAGAAAAGACAGACAGGTCTTCATCAGCAGTTCCCTCTTCGCATTCCAGAATAGCCAGATCTCCCCAAAATGCAGAACATATTTCTTGCTTCTTAAAGGGATTAGCCACTGCACTCTACGAGCCTGAGAATCAGATTATATTACGTATATACACATCTTAAAAGCATGTAAAGAAACAATTTTCACTGCTGTCTTGCAAATTTCTAGGTAAGACAGGCTAAAATTCCCGGTTGATAGAATCCAGAAATCGCTTTAAATATTTATGTGACATTGCCCTCTAGAGGAAACCGAGAAAAATCTGTTTTAGCAGAGCTCTTCCACAGATGAAAACATGAAATGCTGCTTTCAGCAGAACAATTAGTGTTTGTTAGAAACCATTTTCAGTGAGAACATCACACACTGGTTTGGCTCCATTTGTCATCCATGAGTTTTCAAGGCAGAATTCCCCAACCTGTAGCCTAGGGCTCTGTATTCAGATAGATGGTACCACAAAGTTTACTGGTTACCACGTCTGTGTTTTTCTCTTTGCTACCAGAATAAAAATAGTCCAGGCTATGAAAAATTGGCAAGCACTTAGTAATTCTTTAGTTATGATGGCAAAAAGAGACACTGGTCAAAGTGTAGGAGGATGGGAAGGAAGACTTCCCTGACTTTTGTTTCATCAAATTGTTACCCTGCTAGCCTGAACCTATTCCAGTGATCAAGTAATGGCATAGGAAACACAAGTTAAAGTCATAACTATATTAATCAATCATTTCTTTTGCCAGTTGGTGTTTTTTTGGGGGAGTTTTTTGAAGATCGTCCAGTTATCTATAGTACCTACTACGGAGAAGGGTTAAAGTCAGACCCTGTCACCTTTTTAAACAATAGAAATCAGTCTTAGGCATCTGCTGAAACAGTAATCTCTTTCAGTCACATTTCAACAATCCTGTTCTATTTTGAAAAAGACTCAATCAGTTTTCCATCTACCTTTAGTTTCTCACATTCTTGTAAGAGAGGCTTCAGCTGGATGGGATTCCTGAGTCTTGGATGCTCTGGGGTGAAGTTTGCTGCTAATAATCACCATTTGCCTTACTCTTGTCCTGTTTTGGAAGGTACAAGTATTCTTGAACTGCCCAAATCTTGTGGCAGTGCCCACCAGCTTATCTTTTCCCTCTTACTTGTCTGTTAAACATATTTTCCTTTGGAGGCTCAGGTGATCTTGCTGACCATCATACATTTTACCCAGAGAAAGAAGCAAGTACAGTGAGCGATACAGTAGAGCCTGTGGTTGATATATATGCCATTCCCCTCTTAGCCCACATCTGATAAAAAGGAGACAGAATAATAAGTTTTAAGGAGCATGTGATACTGCTTGGAGCTGGAGGCAAATGTCACATCAGCTAAAAAAAGCAGTGAGTTTTCCATGTTAAAAAAAAATCCCATCCCAAAAGCCATCCACTGCCACAGCTGTCTCTGTGATTGTATACCTGTCTCTTTGCTGATCTCACCTATATTTTTTGTATTTATCCTCTCACTTATGTCCATAGATGTCAGGTTCATGCTGACAAACCATCTCTCTGAGGCTGATGTTGAGCCTCTGACTGTGGAACTACGTCCTGTTCAGCATTTTTCAACCTTCCCTGCTCCTGTCCTTTCCAGTTTGGGTCAGATTCTCAGTGACAGGGGATAAGTGGGTTTTAAGCTGACATCACTGTTAATGCATTTAGCTCTGGAGGGTCACAGTTCAGTTCTAGCCCATCTTCCAGGACAGCAACCATCACACCCAGAGATTAGCAAGAAGGTATGATCATGGCCTGCTTGCAGAGCAGCCCCAAAACATATCTAAGAATGAGAATGCTGCTCACTTACCCCAGTGATGTAAGAAAAAATATTTGAATGAGGACTAGAGAAGCTGTGCCTTTCCAGGGCTCATGGCACATCCGTCAATACAGGTGGAAAAGGATAACCTCCCACAATTCTCACTGCCACTCAGTAACCTGGCTCCAGCCACCTCCTCCTCTTGCAGCAGCTCAGAGCTTCTGTCTCAAGGAAATGAGTCATTAGCCCTCAGCCTGCTTTGTGCAGGCTCCCAGAATATGAAGAGAAAGTCACATTTACAGTTTAAAAGATGCTGTGAATGTCTGCACATGGCAAACTGGTGTGTAAGGGCACAAGCATTACAGAAAGAGTAGGAATAATGGGCACAGAATGTTCCCTGCTTGTGTCTTTGAACATCTGTATTTTTAATTATTGATGGCTAAAATGCTGTTCTGTGCTAGCTAACGCACTGCTGGAGAGGATGTGAAAATAACTGATGCTGTGGCTGAAGGCCTCACCTGGTACTTGGCTGAGCAGTGGAAAAAAGCGACTCTTATTTTGCACATTCCAGCGGTTTGCCAATTAGCTCAGTTCTGCTGCACCCTGACTGTACTTCCAGATGACCTGAGAGCATGGGATGCCTGCTGTGTGTCAGGCTGAAAATCCCACTCAGGATGTAAAAGGGATCCCGCTGGCACTTTGGTATCAGGGTAAATGACAAAGCACAAGGCTGACTCACCAAAACAGGTTGTTCCCACAGTGGATGAGCAGGGAGGGAAGAGCAGGGAGGGCAAAGCTCCCTCCCAAACACTGGTCTTGTTCTCTTGTAATTATAGCATGGTCTGAACAGCATGGAAAGGCACAGCCATACATTGGGAATCAAGCTACAGATTTCTAATCAGAAATTTCACCGCTCGTTAAAACAAAAACAAAGCACAGAAAAACCCCTCGTTATAACCCCTGAACTTTTACACCTCCTAAGGCAACACCACCAACCTCTGTCCAAGTCTTTTCAAGGCTGATGCAATGCCTCTGAAAAGCAATTGTGCAGAGGCAGGGCTGGGAGCAATTTTGTCAGATGACCCTGAGGATGTTGCCTAGTTATACATGTATGCTTCTGGGGAATCACAATTTCTAGAGAGAGGCCAGCACTGTTGTTCAGTGCTGACACTATGTAGAAGGCAATGACAGGCACATTGATCCCTAGATTTTTGGATGAACATGCAAACACGTAGAGGATGTGAGCTATTTAAATCAGTGGAAGTGATTCCATAATTTTTTATGGAGTTTAGATAAAACTTATCTGAGCAAGAAAATAAATAAGATGCAAATTTGAGGCAGAGGAGGAGTTCAGAAAGTCTGTTGAGGATGTTGCTAATGGCCATTGCTACAAGGGAATGAGCTGTGCCTCCACAGAGGCTTGGCATGGGGACATTGAGAGGGACAGCAAGAACCAGAGGGTGAGGAGGGGAAACCAAGTGAACACATGCTCAGATTAATAAAGCAAAGAGGACAAAACAGCTAAATGATCTCTGCTGAGTCTGGGGATTACTGACCTTCTGTTTAAGATGTTGGCTCTTAAGAGAGGATTTGGAATAAATCTCATTTCTTCAGAGCAATTTATTTCTCAACACGTGTGGCTAAGTCTGCTCATACCTTCCAGGAAACATAAAAGAAGGGAAGAAAAACATCTCTGTCTTAGGTTCTTAGTCCTGCTATATTTTAAGGGAGGGGAGAGGGAGGAATTTATATCCACTATCACTGAAAAATACAGCAGCCATGCTTCAGAGGGGACTCACGCTCCAGACTTCAGGAGCGCAGTGAGATTCAGGCTGTGCCTTGCAAATGTTAGACATCCATATGCTCTCTCTCATTTTGCATGGGTTCAGCACACATTTACTGTATCCTAGCTCACAGCAGCTCTACTGGTTGAGAGAGCACTCAGCCAAAATCCCTGTGTTCTGCTTGTTTTCCATCCTCAGGACTTGTGCACCAGACAGCTTGGAAGGCACGTCAGCACAGCCTTCTCATCCTTGCCCATGATAACAAGCTCCAGGTCTCAACCTCTGTACCCTGATCCATCACTTAGCAGCATGAAGATTGGTAATATGATATAAAAAAGGAAACTAATGGAATTCCACAACAGATTGGGGGTATTTTTTAGGTCAGTTATGAGAACTCTGTTCCCTGAGACTGCATTTGGAGGCTGTAATCTACAGGACCACTGTATTTGTTTTTCACTGTGCAGTCAGTGTTGTTAATATTTTAACAAGGAGCTCCCACAGAACTGTTTGCCCCTTGGCCAAGGGCAAAGGGACAGGATAAATTTCCATTATTTTTCCTATTAAAACAAAAATATTTTCTTGTGGACATAACCAAGAGAAGGCCCTACTAATACCAGGCAAAGCAGGTACTTATACTGAGCAGCACTTTGTGCTGACAGCACTTTTGCTTTAGGAAGGAGGTGGGGAGACACAGTAAAGCAGAGCAATCAATCCATGCAACCTGAGATCCCTGGGAGGTGGGGGTGATGTGAGACAAAGCTTTCTGTGATGACCAGTGATGGTTTTCTTGGGGTGATTTTTCTGTAATAAAAAGGATGTATAAAGGAGATTGCAATGCCAGGAAGATAAATCCCCAAAAACTTCAATGAAACACAATCCCACCATAGGCAGAGAGACCTGAACCACCCCCTTTCACCATAACACAGGCATTCATACACCCCCAACCCTACTAAGGAATGGATTTACTACTCAAAACGTGGCCTGAGGGCTGCAGCTGATGTGCTGAGGCAGAGCATCCCTTGATCCTGGTTCACAGAGTATCCCATGCCCACACATCAGTAGGGGCACATGGATGCATTTTGAACAAAGTCATGAGTAGCACAGTGCAACAAAATCTTGCAGATGTTCCAGAGACAACTGCAGCTGCCAGGACAGGGACAAAGTGTCATGGCAAGGACAAGCCAACCTCCTGAGGCAGTGACAGTGCCTCAACATGGCATGGCAGGAAGCACTGCCCATGGAAAATACAAAACTGGAGCAACTTGAATATCAAAGAGTAACCACATTTGAAGGGGAAGGATGCTTCTCCCAGCAAGAAAATATTTCTATTGCAGAAGCAAAGCTGTTTATTTTTAAAGAATAATTCCATTCAAACCTCTGAGCAAAGGGGATCTCAGTAAAAAAGTGCCTTGAAAGTTGTGCTTTTCAGAAAAAACAGTTTTTAAATCACACTCAGATTTTTGAGCAGTTCTCAGACACAGCAAAGATTTCACCGCTCCCAGCCCCACAGCACATGCACTGCTCTGCAGGTACAGATCTGCTCCTCATCTGCAGGCCTCACAACAAAAGAACAAAGAAGATTGATCTCATGAAGATAATTCAGGGCAGAATTCGCAGGGCAGAATCTGTCCCTAATTACAGCCAGGAACTGCATGATTTGTTTCCAGCACCAGCAAGAACCCTTTTTTTGACACAGAATGTCAAGATTTCACCCAGCAGAGCCCAGAATTTTTAATGACTGCTACAGCAGGCAGCACGCAGTGCTACGCACATTTTGAGACCTGTAATTTTGTTGGACATTTTGAATTGTCCTTTGTAATCAGCTGCTAGCACTTACAGAGAGGCAGGTGCTTAGAATGTCCATATATCACACACCTGCTAATGGCATTGACCTGTGAGGAGGAGCAGGACTTTACCTTCATAGTTCCAGCTATCCTGGAGGCATGAACATAAGATGTGCAGTAGCAGCAAGCAATTCAGGAAAGACCTTGGCTCTACTGAAGACCAATCAGCTTCAGGTAAAGTAAAAGCTTTGCCTACAGCAGTGGCACTTGAAGCTCCCTCTCCATTGCAGACCTGATTCCTGAAGGTCCATCTCAGTATCTTTGAAAATAAACTGATTTCCCTGAAATTTGGCATGCCATATCTATTCTGAGGAGGAGTCCCAGCAACTCTTCCCAGGGCACTGACTGAAGAGGAGAGACTAAGAAAGCACTGTGCAAAGGTATGACTGTCAAAACATTTCTCTCTTCATTTTTTTGGAAGCAACTCCAGTTTGTGGGTTAAAAAGAAGCCAGCCACTTCTCTGACTGTATTCCCACATATGGCAATGCTTGGTAGTTTTTGGTAATGAGAAAGATGATATTTTGAAGGAGTGGTTGGGTTTTCTCAATGACAAAATTATAATAATACCTCGTGTTTCTACCACAGTGTCATCACTGGTAATGTATCGTACTCTGCTTTTTTCAAGAACGAATTTGGAAATCTATTTAGCACTGATTTTGAAGATTAAATGTATATGGTAGCTGTGTCCAAGCACTGCAGCTATGCTTGATGAAATTCATAATCACATATTTCAAACTGAATTATATTCATGAAAAAATATTCTTTTTTTTTTTTGCAGTGATCCCAGGACTTGCTCAATGAAGCCCCATTCAGTTATGTTCAACAAATGAAGGATTCATCTGTCATCTGCAGAAATACTAACAGCCTCCCTCCAATAAGTGAGTAATAGCCCAAAATGAGTAGAGTAGATCCAAAATACACAGGAAGTTGTTGTCTGGGGGAACATAACCCATGTATTTTGGAGATACAGTTGTATAGACAGAAGATAAATAAATACACAGAGTTTTGACTAACCTTTGTTCAGTATTCCAATACAGCTCATTTCCCTGCAATTGTGTTTGATAGACACACACAATTTGCTAACTCTAAAGAGAGAATAATTTTCCCTCAGTCACTAACATCACCAAAAATGACACCACCTACATTATTCCTCTCTAATGTAATAATACCCTGTTAGGCAAAGAGCTTTGATGATTTTATTACTGCATAATGTTTCTCTAAATGAAAAGAAAGGAAAAAAATAAAAGAAACAAGTTCAACAATAATCAACCCGTCTCTGCTGTTTACATGGAAATCAGGTAGAATTTAAATAAATACATTTTCTTTAAAGAAGTCATACTCAGCTTTCCTAGCAAGAAGAGACAGATGAGTGGTACTCACAGCTCCTCCAGTAAGTGTTGTGGTCTCTTACTGTGTCTGACCCCATCACCACTCTGAGACATAAGGACCTCTAGGCACACCAGGCAGGTGCCAAAACAGCCCTGTCTGTCCAGGACTGCCCAATCTTTTCCAGCTCCAGTCATTACCCCTCCATCCTCTAGAGGCTGACCACATCCATAGGACAGCCAGCAGAAGGGACTGTGTGCCCTCACCTCTTCTCTCTTGTTTTCTGGTGCATTGGTTTAGCCCCTTAAAACAGGCAGGGTTTGGATGGCAGGTTGGAACTAGAGCTGAGGTTACATGAAGCCCAGGGTATGTGAGAACACTTCTGCAAACCCTGCTGCAGAGGTGGGAAATGGCAGAGCTGTGAGACCCCCATGCCAAATCCTCTCCACTGTTAAGGGAATAAATCAGAAGATTCCCTATATCAGTGTGATCCCTATAGAAGATTCCCTATATCAGTTGGAAAACGTCTTCATCAGGCAAGATGGGACTGCTCTGGGACACTTGGCAGGTGTGGAATAAACACATAAGCAGTGATTTTGCTTGCCCAATCCAGCCTGGTGCTGTGGAGGAGCTAAGGCAGTATTTTTCTTTCACTGACCATGTGCAGGCTCCACTAAGTAAATCACACCACAAATCAGAGCACCCACAGCCCCTTGTATCAACCTGAAAGTGTTTCTCACTGAGCCAGAGAATAATTAGGCAGTCAGAAATGGAGTCAGAATTACTATTTAGTGTGCTATCCTGCCCCAACAACACCTTGAAAAACCAAAGGGAAAAGGGCTCTGCTAGTTCCACCATAACAGCAATATGGAATTACTCTAAGAAAGCTTCTTCTTGGAAGCAGTCTTCCCAGAAGGCAAGTTGATGTTGCCTTTCAACCTATTATAAAGCTAGACAGAATTATGTCCCTTCTGAGCACCCCAATGGAGAAAGCTACTGAGAGAAAGACTCTGAAGTCATCCTCAAGCACTCCAAATGAACAATATGGGAACATGGGGTTGGAGCTGGCAGCCAGTTCCCTGATAGGCAAAAGTCTACTCTCTGAATTGGGAGCATCCTCAAGGTGCCAAACTCAAGGTCCCAAGGTCATCCATCAACATCACCCTTGTCAAATAGCAGTCAACAGTAAATCAAGCGAGGATGTTTTGGATGATGAAAATAAAACAGGTTTTGACTAAAAAATGCCCTAAACTTAGGCCTAAATTGGATGTATAATATTCTAAAACAGGATTTTAAGAACAACACTGGCCCCACACTACCAAAACTCTGCCTTCTGGTCAAAAAAACTAAGAAAAATGGAGCACTTGGTTCCCATTAGCTGGAGTCACAGCTTGTTGGTTTCATAACACAGCTTTCCAAAAGGAACAAGCCCTAAATTAAGCCTTCAAGGACAGGCCAAAAAGTATGGATATCCAAATATTTTCAACTTCATTGTCTACTATCTCTCCTTTTGCATTATTAAGATAATATTGCTGCCCACTGCAAACAATTCCCTTGTATTTAGAAACAGTGACACCTGATGAAG
This sequence comes from Trochalopteron elliotii, assembly GCA_024734555.1. Classification (NCBI taxonomy): domain Eukaryota; kingdom Metazoa; phylum Chordata; class Aves; order Passeriformes; family Leiothrichidae; genus Trochalopteron; species Trochalopteron elliotii. The sequence goes on from JANPWX010019667.1 coordinate 554,635, forward strand.
GGGAAACAGCAAACTAACTGCCTTTTGCCATAAACACACTCAAATTTGGAGGTGCCACTGGTTGATACTGCTACAGCACCAATATTTATACACTCATTGAATCACAAGCTAGGAATTACAGAGGGTTGTTTTCATAGCTGTTAAACCATAAAAGGTTGAGCTGCCCAGCACCCACACATTGAGGAGTCACTGCTTTTATTCTGCCACATGCCAGAACTGGGAGTGATGGTCAGCCCAGACTTCTGCCACATTCACTGCCTGTTGGGTTCCCTTCACTAGGACTTGGTTTCCGAAAGTATCCATCCCCAAAATAAATTCCCTTTTGGCAAGAGGGGTAGGATTTCATGCCTTCAGGTACACTGTAACCTCAGGTATGAATCAACATTTACCTCCTCATCTACAGCAGAGAAAGGTTTTTGCCTTTGCAAAGGGTAATGTGAGAAAGTCTACCAGCCCACAAAGAGCAAAACTAGGACAATAACTGATTTTACAGCATGGAATAGCTGAATTTAAAAAACCACCACAAGAACAATCCATATCATTGCAAGAATCTTCATTTTTGATTTGAACTCTTAAAGATTTCAATTTTTCTGGGTCAGGAGACATCAGAAGAGAGCAAATGCATTATAATCAAAGAGAATTTATTAAAATGAAGTTGTTCCAAACTGGAAAACACAAAAATGTCTTGCTTTGAGAAAGTCTCAGACAACATTTAGCTGTCAAAAACGCTTCCCTCAACTGAAATAATTCAACAAAAATAAGAAGCACCTGTAAAAATATCTTCCAGTGCTGCTGTGTCTGTGTTCATTTTTGCTTAAGGAAACAGTTTTATACAAACCCAGGAAGGCTCCTGTTTTAGTGGAGCCCCTCTGGTGATTATGACGTATAATTTTTTGACCTAGTGACCCCTGATTATTTTCCAGCATGTGAGTAGCACATGTAGGCTAATTATCAATTTGCTTTTGTTACTTATTTTCTGCAAGACCTTAAGAACGAACCCAAGGGTCTCTCAGAGGCTGGAAAGCAAAGGTCAAAACGTCTGCTCTTGGACTTCCATCAATATCAGCTATGACTTGCACTGTGTGGCACCTAGAGGCAACTGCTGCTGGCGACTCTTCCACCCTTACCTTGCTCCGGTGACATCCACACCGACCATCAGCTGTCCGTTCAGAGAAAGGATCTCATCCTTCAGGCGCACTCTCCCGCATTTCCCGGCGGGGCTGTTCTTCTTCAAGTCTGTCACCCAGATGCATCCAACATCAAGCACGGGCCCCTTAGGTGCCTTCCTCTTCTTTCCTCCCCGACGCTTCTCCCCATAGTCCCCCAGAGCAGGGATATTCCCAAAGCTCAAGCCCAGGACCTCATTTTTCCTCATCTCTTGGGCCAGGTACATGGTGCAGATCTCCGTATCCAAAGCCCCACAGCTCCCTGGCTGCAGGTTGCTCTCGTCCACGGAGAAGTTGAGTTGGATGTACTCACTCAGCTTCTGGACGGCAGAGCGGCAGAGCTGCTGCTCAGCTCCCTCGGCCCCCTCTCGCCGGCTGTTCTGCAGCCACTGGCACAGGAGGGGGAGGAAGACCCCCGCGTTGTCCTGTGTGATGGGCATCGCTGTACCTGGGCATCCCCTCACGCCATCAGCCCCGGCCCCAGTCGGCTCCCTGGTCGTCCGCCTTGGCCCCCTGCAGCCCCTGGAGACATGCTGGAGTAGGACTGCAGGTCCAAAGCAAGCTCCAGCTAGTCCCACGGAGATCTTTGGGGTGTTCCAGCTGACCAAGAATACAGTCAAGGAAGGATGTCTGGTGTCAAGGCACTACACCCGGCCCTACGAACAGGTGGTAGGTTAAGTTTGCGAGCGTCCGTGGCTGTCCAGATCTGCCTGCCGCCGGTGTCCCCGCTCCGTCGGGAACAAAGCGTCCTTCCCACCACGATCACCACAGCGTCTCGTCCTGCAAGGTCAAAACAGCGTGGTTAGAACTGCCAGGACCGCTGCAGGCGCCCGCAGTCGCGGCCCGGCGGGCCCAGGCCGGCTCGCACGGCCCGGACGCTCTCCTTCTGCGGTTTGCCACTTGAGGGCACCAGCTGCTCTCCTCAGCAAGGGAATAAAAGGTCACCATCAGCCCCTGACCCTGGCGGGGAAACGCGAATTGCAGAGCCCAGGGGATGCTCCTGCCGCAGCTCCAGGGCTCTCCCCGAAGCGGAGGAGACATTCCTGGCAAACCCGCTCCAAGGGCCGCTGGAGGAGCACAGACCTCACCAGCGACTGAAGCTGACAGCTCTGCCGTCCATGCCAGTGATTTTGGGCTGGGATAGGCTTGAACCGATCTCCTCCCGGACTTAGCTCCCCACCAAGCTGCACGAGGGATGGGCAAACACCAAGAGTGAGGACACCAATGGAGTCCCTCCCTTCGTGGCAGGAGTGGCTCACAGCCACCTTGTGGGTAAGGCACCTAAGGGAAGTGACTGTCCAGTTTCCTGGGAAAAGAATAGGTCAGATGGATTCCCTAGTTTCCTGCAGAGGAAACTCCCACTGCCTCCTGGAGAGGGAGGCACACAGACAGCCAGGAGGCAATGGGAGCCAAGGGTTAGCAGGCAACAGGGCAAGATGCGGGGGTTTTTTTGCCAGGATCATTAGTATCTGTGAAACAAGAAAAAACCCTGACACTAGTCAAGTCTGGTTGACCGGACTCTTTCAGGGCTTTATTTTTCAGCAGTGGATGCTGCTCAGTGAGCTGTGCACCAGGAAAGCCGAGGAAAGCAGCAGCTTTGAGCTTGCAGCTTGCAGGTCTGCTCTTGCAGATGTGTATGAAAATCTTGTGTTAAGTAGAAAAGCTGTAGAAAGAAAAGAATGGGTGTAGAGGGAGGCTCTTGCAAAATCCTGCTGCCCAGAAGCTGTATCCAAAGTTCTGCCACCTCCTTGGCTGTGGGGCACTACCTAGAAGGACAGGAGTGACCACAAGAATGCTCAGGCAGGGACAACAACAGATCAGGGCCACATGTGATGCTTGTAAAGGAGGACATCAGCATCTTCACCAAGAGTGTGACATTACACCAACAGCTCAACAGGGAGAGACATCAGCTTGGGAAAGGATGAACTCACCCCTTGGTTAGTGAGAGGGTCTTCTGAATTAGTCTCAGGATAGAAAAAAACAGGGAAGAAAAGGAGAAAAATAAAGACAGAAACTGCCCAGGCAAAAGGTGATTATCACCAAACAAGGTGGTAATACAGACACAGACTGACCAGGAGATAAGGTTAAATCCTCTGAACATTTTAGATACCTACTGCAACTGTGGTGAATATGTGGGGTTTTTTAAACACAGAACTTAAGTCTTATTTAAGATCTTGTATTTAAGACGAAAGCAATGTTTTAATTGACATAACTGGAACTTGCTGTAGTAAGACCTAGATTTGGAATATTGATCTGAAAATGCATAGCCTATATGTGGACCAAAAATAAAAAGTAAAGGCAGAATCTCTTGGCATACTGAGGATAATGTATATATCTGGTTTGAGGTCCAGAACACAGGGGGAGGAAGAACTGCTAAGTTATCTGGTTAATGATAAAGGCGGAAAGCACAAAACTAAATAAACACAGGGAAGGGCACAACAAACCCTAAACTGAGAACCTGATAACAGCTGACTCAATGGTAATGGGAAAGTAGAAGCATGAAATATCTGCTAGGAAAGGAAAGCAGTAGGAGATAGAAAGTCCTGGTGCCTTCAGAGCAACATTCTCACATAATGGATGGGGTCAAGTAATCAGCAGGGAAGTGCCTCCAGAGAGAGATGTGTTGTGGGTAAGAAGGTGGAAAGAAACTCATGTAAGAATGCCTGTAAAATAAAGGGAACAGCAAAATAGAAATGCTTGGTTTCAGTACATTAAAAAAAAAACTGCTAGGAGAGAATTCATGGAGAAGAGTTTAAAGGAAAAAGAAATCAAGGTGAGCTGTAGTTTCTTGAAGAAACAATATTTTGTGCTTAAAAGGCACAGACACAATAGCATCTCAATGAAGAAGGATCAGAAGACTTGGCAGCATCACGAGCTTTTCATTTTCCTCAAAGACAAGAAGAAAGAACACTAAAAGGTTACTGAGCACAAGTTAAAAAAAAATAGCGTGAACACACAGGCAAAAATAATAGAAACATCAGGGCATAAAAATGAAATTAAACTTACAGAAGATAAAAAAAAGTTACCCTTTATATGCATATTAAAACCAAGAAGGCAATCCGGAAAAACGTTGCTCAGAGAGAAAGTTATTGAAAAATGACACCAAAAGAGGCAACACTGGTTTGAGTTTTGCTTTAGTCCTTGTTAAAATTGCCAATTATGCAGAGGATGAGTACACAATATGACACAATATCAGTCCAGAGGCATACTATCCTCTTCTTGGCCTGTTCCATAGTAAGAGATCAGTCCAAGTCAGGTATTTCCAGTCCAGCAGTGTGGGACAAACCACCATTTAAATTTCCTACAAAACCAACTAAAACCATCTCAGATACCTCCGTATTGGTCACTTGTGAGAACTCAAAACAGGTAAGGGGCCAGAATTAAGGATAGCAGCTAATGCAGTGGCTGTCTTTAAGGGTAGAAAGAGAAGCAGCAGAAAAACGTGACATCAGTCAATCTAGCATCAATCATCCTAAAAACTCCAAATCAAACAGAGAAATAGTTTGCATGTATGTGGAAAAGAACAAAAATATAAACAGCAGCAGACACAGGAGAGGCAAGAATAAAATCATATGAAATCAAATTAATTTCTTTTCATAATGGAGAAGTTGTTGGATGTCATTTATCTGGGCTTTATTATAGCTTTTGTCACTGTCTCAAACAACTTTCTCATAAATATACTAGGGAAATATGATTAAATGTGACTACTATAAATCCATACCCAGGGAGTAGTTATTAATGACATTCTGTGAAAACAGAAGGACACTGCAAGTAGAGCTCTGCTGGATCTGTATAGTCTAGTTCTGCTCAGCACATTCATTAGTGACCTGGACAGTGGAAGCGAGTACACATATTAAATCTACAGATTACAAGAAGCTGAGCGTGTCTGCAGACACACTGGAGAACAGGATTAGCATCCAAAATATCTTGGCAAAAATCAGAAAAACGTACTCTAAAAATTAGGGTAAAGTTCATCAAGGACAAATGCAGAGTAGTACAAAAGAAATATCTCACTTAGAAAGGGTTGGCTATGTGGCAAATCTTTGGCAAGAGATGCAGCGCTTTCACAAAATCACAGAATGGATTGGGTTAGGAAGGAATGTGGTCCCAAACCCCCCCTGCCATGGGTAGGGACACCTTCCACCAGACCAGAGCCCCATACAGCTTGGCTTTGAGCATTTCTAGGGTTTACAGGGAATCATTCCTGCCAGTCTCCTGCTGTTGTAGAAAAGGCAAGGCTTAGGAAATATTTCTGTAGCCTCACACAGGGCTGGGAAGGTCTCAGGAGCAAAACTGCCCCACTGGAGCAAAGCTCTGACATGACTTGCCAGTCTTGAAATTGTGACTTACTAGAAAATACTAAAAAAATCAGGGTCTGCTAAATAGGAGGAAGTATGGCAGGTAGAGTGTGAGAGCACAAGTTAAAGGTCCTCACATACTTTAAAATGGTCCACAGTGGCCATGAGGAGAAAAGCAGTCTGTTCCTCTTGTCCATGGTGGAGTAATGCATGTAAATAATATCCAGGTAGATTTTAGGTAACACTCAGAAGGATGAAGAATATCAAGAAGGCACTGGGGAACACCATCTCTGGTGCTGGAGTCTCCATCACTCATGGTCTCTGCAGAAGTCAGATATCTGCCAGGAACAATGACTAAAGCCATTATCTCTTGGGTTGTGGGAGACAGTAGATCTCACCATTTCAGTCCCTCTTACTTTTACTTCCCTCAACATAATTTCCTGTCCTAGTGAGAGTACAGTAAGAGGTCATTTAATGGATAACATCTTGTGAGTTATGACAATGACATCCTTGTGACAATGACACCCTTTGTTTTAACAGCAAACTTTGGTACAGCTCTCATTGACCGTACAGGGTTCAGAGCCATTCAAGCTCTAGAGAAGATTGGACCAGATCATTCTTTGAGGCCCTTGTTGGCTAATAATTCAAGGAGTTTTACTCTCGGCTGTTTATCAGTTTTGACACTGGGGAGACACATTACGGACTGTCTTTTGCCAACTATCTCCAGATCAAAAGCACTTCCAGGGTCTCCAACCTGGAGTTCCTGGGGCTTCTTGAAAAGAGCTCAGAGTTTTAGCTCAAGTCTCCAAATCTCCTCTGCACTGGCAAAGGGCACTGATGTTGACTTCAGCTTCAACCCTGCAGTTAGCCGACTGGAGTGTTCAAAGGCATCTGCATTCCATGCAAAACTCATCCATCATTCATTTAGCAACATTGCTGGAGGGCTCTCCCCCCCCACACACACACATCCCTCCAGAGATAGAGGATGACGGCCCCCTCCACGCCGCCGGAGGCAGGCAGCCTTCAAAACCCCATTCCTTCTCCCCACAGGAAAAGCTGCAGGCGTCGATACGCTGCGGGTTGCCTGTCTACACCCCTGAGCTCACTGCAGAGCCACGGCAGACACTTAAATTAATCATGTAGATAATTATACAGTACTTGCAAGGGATTTAATATTCTCAAACAAAACCTTCTGGCTTTGGAAAAATTACTCCAGACAAGCATAAATAGGAAATACTCCTTCCAGATGTAACAGACAACACAGCACTGAGCTGAACGCCTCTGTGCTGGTGCTGGTGAGAAGAGCGGCTCAGGTGTCCATTGCCAATGGAAGCAAAAAATAGAAAGGTGGTAAGCTGTTCATCAAGGAAAAAAATAGACCTGCCTGATAAAAATGGAAACCTCAATGCTAAAAAGAAATTTATTTTTACGCTTGACTTCCACAAAATAGACTCAAGACCCATATGAGAAAATTTTATGGAGTCACCACCACCACCACCACCACCACCTTGCTTACTTTGGTAGGTGGCAAATCTGTCAGACTACCCCACCTGCCTTGCATCAAGTACAGACTCTAATTTTATGCCCACCCTGTAATTGCCTAGACATGTCTGGAGTAAAACAAGCCAGAACTGGGAATGGACTGCCCCATGGGCCCAAAGTCCCCCATTCTGTGAAAAGGAGTCGCTGTTCCTGGGGACAACTTTCCACCAAAGAGATTTTCACCTGGTTGTTCTGAATCCCTCTGGGGCTACTGATTCACACTCTTTGGTAATTAAATCTCCCATCTTACCTAGATCTCAGCAGTGTGGTCTATTGAGATTTTTCATTAGCAGTTTCAAGGATAAAGTGAACAAAGATTTTGCGAGATAGGATGTTTGCAAGCACAGAACATCTCAACTGGGAAAGTACTGGGGTGGGATATATCAATTAATATACTGAGTGCGATATGGAAACAATATTAGTCCTGTTCAAATAGAAGGATCGTGATGGTGCAGAGATAGCATGACCACTCAGTTTGAGGGGATCAGCCTTCAAAAGACTTGCTAAGTACTGGTTTTAGGGCTCAGGCTTACACCCCACTGCTGTGGCAGCCCGTGGACTGAATCCAGAGCCAACTCACAGCACAAGACAGGCACCCTCCTTTGCAAGAAGAGAAGCTTTTGGGCCAGATGTTCTCAGAGGATCAAAAAGATGCTGCATAAACCTTGATAGAAGCATGGTCCACTCTCACCCAGCAGTGCCAACAGCCAAATCCTGCTCCTTTCCAACCAACCACAAAACAACCAGCCACTTTGCATGGCTGCAGCCTGGGTGTATGCCTCTTTCCAAAGGTGTGTCATCAGCACCTGGTGAGCAGAGCTGCCTGGTCCCTTTCCATGTGCCACCAGCCACAAAGGTCCTCCTGGGCATGATCAAATCCAGATCCCAGCTATCACAACAACTTTTTCATGCTCTAATCAATAAAACTCATTGAATTTCAAATAGAAGTAAAGAGCAAAGAGCATTTACATCACCGATATTTTGCTGGAAAGCTGCCCCAACACGTTGCATAGTTGGAAATGGTCTGCATTCTGGCTTAAATGTATTCATAATCAGTTTATACCCACAGATACACAGCTTCTACAGCCCTCTGCTCTTCTTAGTGTTTATCAGCTCTTCTCACCTTCATCCCTGCAGTATTTACAGCCAGAAAAATCAGCTTTTACCTGCCGTTGTTCCACCCAGCACGCCCACATAAGATGTGTTCTCAAAGGCTGAAATACCACCCACGTAAATAAACTGGCTACCTTCTTCTCCATTCCTCAGTGAAAGATTATAGTTATGGCTCAGGAAGTAACACACTTTCTTTCCTCATCTCCAGCCTTTTAGTTCAAAATACCAAGTTAAACATATGTGATGTAGGTGAAGAGAGGCTGCTTCTTTGAGGCTTTCTTAAGGCAGCAAAAAAGCTGTCTTAAATTATTGTTTATGGAAAAATAAGAATATTTTCATTAAATAAGTTGTGGCTGGAACTGTCAAAAAGCATATGTGGATATTCAGTACATAAACAATAAGCTTTTTTCTTTTCTGACAAATTGAGCTTTTTCTTCCTATGTTGTCCTCAAAGGAATAATGTAAAGAGCTCCAATAATCACTTTCTTGTAGGGGGATACAGAAATGTAGTGGGTCATTAAAATGTCCTATTACTGATTTTTAAAAGGTGATTTGTGCAAATGGCCAAGACCCAATCCTCCAGGATAACCCCTTTGGCATTTCCAGCCTGGCCTAAACTTCCAAAAAAACATACATACAGTTATTCCAAAAATTGTTTTCATCCCCTGAGTGAGATCACTTTATAATTGCTTTAAAGGTTATGTTTGACATATACTGTAAATCTTTTTATATATAGATGAAGGCATTGTACTTGTTTTCCTAAAGCCATCTGGGAATTTCAGCACCAGAGAAATAAATCCACTACCAGCAAAAGACATTCATTTACTAATTTCTATTCAAGTGTAGCTTCTACTTATTAATTAGAAACTAACAACAACAACAAGAAAAAGTAACAATAGGAAAAAATCCACCTTGGGACTGAATCAAGGTTCTTTTGCTAAAAGACATACTATTGTTGAAAGATGGTTTTGCTGTAATGAATGGTCTGAGGTCTGAAATCCTTCAGGACTGCAGCAAATCTGTTTTATTCTGGATTACCCAGTGGTTCAAATCAGATCCAGGCACATGGTTATGTTTCTGCTGAATTAGCCAGAGTGCACATTTACAGGTCAGCTTTATGCCAGCCATAGGAAGAGTTCTGATATTTGACCCGGCAATAAAAATTTAAATCTTACGCTGGGAGGCTTTGAGAGATTTTGAACAAATTTAAATTGACAGCAAGTTTTATAGCAGTCAGCATTATATACTTCATGGCCTCAATGCTTTTAGTACAGCTGTAGGAGCCCTAAAGCTGGATTTTTTGCATAGTCAAACCACAGCCTCAGGTTTGACCTCCACACAAGTAACCAAAAGGAATATAGGAATATTAAAACTGGGATTTTTGTTCTTTAACATCAGCTGAATACTCATCTAAGCTTGTCGCCATGGGCTCCATTTCTGTCCAAAGGAGAGGAATAGGAACTCTTAGGAGGAAATAGCTATCTGGCCTCTTGCAGGTCTTTATTTTCAGACTAGATGCATGACATCTTTCAAGTGCACTTTCTGCTCCATTGCCTAAAAAATGTGTGGCCAAGTAAAATAGAGGTATCTGAATATGATCCGATGAAACCTGCTTTAAACCAGTTAACCAGGCAAACTGGGCACAGAAAAAATCTAATATAGCATAGCTAAATAAAGACAGTGGTAAAACTGTATCAATTCTTGCAGACAGGTTCCCTGCAATGCTTTCTTAACTGCTTTGATTTTCAAGTATTTATGTCCACTATATTAAAGATCAAAAGACCTGTGAAAACATCTACACTTTCTAAATCAAACCTAGTAATTGCCAGGACATTTACAGTAATCAGCCCAAGCAAGCCCTGAGAACAAAGAACAGTTCATCAAGAGGACAATGGAACAGCCAACCATGGAAATACAAAATTCTTGCAGGAAACATTACCCTCTCAAGGAAGCACAACAGTTAGGTAAAAACCTGACCATATACTTGGATTTGTTTTGAAAACCTTGCCACCAAATAGGTCTCTATAGGAGTTATTTATTTCCATGTGCTCTCACAGTATTCAAAGCACTGGCAATTAGTAAAATCTTTCCTTAAGAAAATGAGATTGTGCCCATTTTTATAAAGAGGTAATGGAGCTACAAAAAAGTAGGCATGCCACACAGCCTTGTCTGAAGCTTTCCTGTAGGCACAGAGCCACAGGAAAATCACGTAAGGACCATACATGCCCCTCTGCTAGGCACCACATGGAGCACCATGTCCCATCAGAGGATGGGAAGAGAGCAAGGCTCTCCTAATTCCTTCTACCCTTGCTCCAGATCATCTGAACACATTGAGGACTGGATCACCCTCAGTCCAGGGACAGTGTGAAGTCTACAACAGCTTCCACCACCAGTATTACCTCAAAGGCAATAGGGATGTCTTTGTCAGCAGCATTGCTCAAGAGGAACTGTCTCAGTTCTCACAAAACCAACCAGTACCTCTTGGTAGAAGCTGCTTACTCCTTCTAGAGTTCTGAAGCCATCCACTTCCTCCTTCCTCTTTATGTCCATAAGCAAGCTCATAAAAAGAGCCATATTTCCAAATCATATCAAGTGAAATTATACCAGAAATCAGGGATCGTGATATCCCAGAAAGTATTTCCCACTGGACCAGGAACATGGTGGGATTTTAATGATATTACAAAAAATAACATGAATAGGTGAAAGCTGAAAAACACATCTGCTCTATGTCAGCAGTTAACAGTAAAGCTCTGAACCATGGTGTTGACCAAAGGCTCCAGCTCCCACTCCAGGTCAGGCAGCACAAACTACTGCATGTCCCTGTAGTCTTGTCTATGTTTAAGAGGCTGGTGTCCTCTGAGGACAGCAAATATGATGTATTTTGGGATGGTAAACAATCACACAGGCAGCCCTGCTCTGAAAGCAGGGAAAACCAAAGCCGGTTGTGTTGCAGATGGCAATAAAATGCTGAGCCAGGGCTGCGATGATAAAGTTTTACAGTTTTAGGTCTTTTGTCTATTAAATAACTAGGTTGTTTGACCTGCTTGGTTTGGTAAGGAAACCTCCCAGGTGCACTCTTCAACCTACCAAAACTGCTGTGTTGCATGAAGACATTCGGAGACAGACAGCGTGCGCTTTTAAACTGGAGAGACAGCCAGGCTCATACCACTGGGCTGCATTTTCCACCTTCATTCAGATGAATTAAAAAGAGACAGAAGAGAAGGAAGCATGCGTCTGGCCATCCATTATTAATGAGAGGATCAAATCTAAAACTCTTTCTGATACTGATACAGAAGCCCTTTAGAACAATCAAATTATTCTCTTTTGTCCTCACTCTCTTTATATACAAACTGTCTCCAGCAGCCTCTTCTCCAAGTCCAGGTCAGGTGGGGAAATGAAGAAGCTTCACAATTTCTAAGTGACTTTCTAAATCTTTTCAATATTCTTATTCTGAATATACTTTTGAGTATTGAAGGGAGATAGGCTTGCCTTTTTGCATTCATTTAAACCAGAATGAAACAACTTACTTCAGACAAGACTAAAAATCACCTCATTCTCACATGATCTAGTGTCTCAAACCATATCAAAGCAAAGTTCTTTAGCTGTCAGATCATTAAAACTACTTATCTACCTCTAAGCCCTTAAAGACCATTCAATTTGATAGCGGAACAAAAAAAGCTTGTTTAAGGAATCACGTTATTGCAAGCTTGCTCCACGGTGAAAGAACTGTATTTAAAGGGTTTCTTGAAGAATGGTACCCATCCATTCTGCAATTATTCAGCCTCCTCTGTAGACCAACATGCCTAATCATCCTTTGGATTTCTTCCACTTGCTGAACAGTTCAGACCTGATGCTGGGAAGCACAATTATGAATTTTCAGAGTAGTCAGAATTCGTTTCTCACATAATTTATAGAAGTAAAAATCTGGAGTGACATAATTAGTCAGTGACGCTTTCCTGGATTTACTCTACAATTGTGTAACCACAGAGGAAATCTAATTTTAAGTATGCAGATTCGAAGAATCATCCATTTTCCAAGTTTGAAGATAGCACAGGCTCTATCACACACACACACACACACACACACACACACACACACACACACACTTTCACACAGAAAACTAGTCACGACTACAGGCATATAACAGAGTTAGACTTCAAATTTACATTTAGGCATCTAAATAAGTGACCCAGTTTTTAAAGGCCATCACTAATGTCACCTACTCCTGTTTGACTTTGAAACAAGCCCCTATTTACCTATACCTTGATAGGCAAATCCCCAAATTTCTCAATTGCAAGGCTTCCTGGGGGAGTGGGCTTTCATGTAATGTTTTGGACGCTTTTATAGAAATTTAGTGTACACTCCAGTTCTTTCTGGAAACAACACTTACATTAAAATAGGGTCAAAAGTAGATCTGTAATTATTTTTAAATGCTTCCACTCTTCTCAAGATCTTCCTGTGGGAAAGATCTCTGTAATAATTATTCATAAAACAAGAAAATGTAAATAACATGTTAAATTTGGACTGCATTGTCTGCCGAAGTCATGCATCTAGTATGACAAACAAACCACAAACATCTCATGTTCCCATACTGTGATTCTATATTAAACAAACAAATGTCCCCAACAAGCTGTTTAAATTGAATATTGGTAAGCACCAAGAAAACAAACAGCTTACAACACTGCAAAATGAATACACTTGGAAGGTGGACTGATGGGATTTCACCATGTTACTGGAAAGGATAAAATTATAAATAAATAAATAAATACATTCCTATTTTTGCATAAGTCTGAATTAAGACAAAATTATTATTATTACCAGATATAACAAGACATATTTCCACATCACTATTCCCAAAATCCATTAATCATCTCTAATCTGAGCACTGGAAATAATTAACAGCCTACTGTGAGTGCTCCCAAGCAAGTGGGCCAAGTAGGGATTAGGAAAGGACTTTCAAAGGAGATCCTTCACATCTTGGCTTTGGCAGTTTCCTAGGGGAACTTTATGATGATGAACTGTATACCCATTCACGTGTTTACCCCAGGAATAAGTTCTGCCCCTTTCAGAGGGGTCCTGGGAGTGAAGTGGGGAGAAGACGCCGCAGTTTGTTTGCAGACCCTGCCCTTGCTCCCCTCACCCTCCTCACGGGCTGCGCTGTCTGCAGCACATACAGCAGGGGAGAGCTCTCTGCTTTAGTTAGCATTTAGCTAGCTGAGGCAGAGAAGTTCCCCAGACTGTGGCTTTTCTTTTTCTTGGGACTGATCACCCTGCTCTGGACTGAAAACCCAGAAGAGCACTGGGAGCTCACACCTGTGGCCCAGCAGGGCCTGGGACGTGGCATTTTCCAGCGCTGGAGGGACTGATAAGGGACTGAACGAGATGAGCTGCACCCCACAACAAGGACTTTCTGAGTTTGCCATCTCTTCAGAACTGCAAGAGCTTGTATTGTTTAATGTTACTCATTTTTTCATGTTTGTGAGTACCAGTTTTTTTCCACTTTTCTGGAAGGAGATTTTCCTCCCAGACCAGCTGGGGGAGGGGCGGTTTGAATTGGCTTTCTAGAGGAGACCACTTCAAAAGTTTCCTCACAATATTTACCCTAAACAATGACAGGGAGATCTCATAACACTGCTCACTTACTCATCATCACCAATGTTCTCTTTCATTTCCCAGTCAGATGGGAGGTGAAAAACCAAAGGACTTTCAGATAACAGTTTACATCTCTACCATCAATATCTACCTGGAGGCAACACCTGCATTCCCCTTCAACACTGCATAGTTACACTTCACTCCTTCTCTGTGAAGCATTGGTCCAGGTGTGGGAAGCACTGTGACACATCAGCAGAGCTCAGCTTTGCTCCATATAGTCCTGACAGGCAAGAGCACACATGAAGCTGACTGTTCATCACCTCCTTAGGGAATGCATCTCCAAAACCAGGATGTGGCTTCAACCACAGCCAACAGCAGAATTTCCACAGATGGAGGGTCACTCTCTGCAGTTTTTTTTAGTTCCCATTCCTGCTCTCAGATCAATGCAGAGGTTTTTGAGGCACAAAGGGTTCATCTGTGACCTCTGAAGGACACAGACCACTGAACCACAACCATGTCATTGATGCCTCTCTCCTCTTAACCTCCAGCTGAACTACAGCAGCCTCCCAAAGCATGCATGCCAGACTGGATTTTTCTTTCCCAAATTGAAGGTTAACTCTGTTGGTAGAAACTCACTAGAAGCAATGAGCTGTCACTCTCAGAGAATACATGCTGCTGGTGCTGACCACAGCATCCATTTCTTTCATAGAACCAGAGAATCATTTAGGTTGGAAAAGACCTCCAAGGTCATTGAGTCTAACTTCAGCATCTCAGTGTCTCTCCTGCACTGAGGAACTCAAAACTGAGCAGGATTTGAGGTATGGCCCCACCAGTGCCCAGTGCAGAGGGGCAGTCACTGCCCTCTCCTGGGCCACACCATTGCTGATACATTCAGGATGTCCTTGGCCTTCTTGGCCACCTGGGCACACTCCAGCTCATGTTCAACTCATGTTAACCAGCATTCCCAGGTCCTTTCCCACTCAGCAGCTTTCCAGCCACTTTCCCAGCCTGGAGCTGCAGGGGTTGTTGTGGCACAGGGACAGGACCCAGCACTTGACCTGGTTGAGCCTCACACAATTGGCCTCAGCCCATGGATCCAGCCTGTCCTGATCCCTCTGCAGAGCCTTCCTGCCCTCCAGCAGATCAGTACTCCCACCCAGCTTGCTGCCATCTGCAAAATGACTGAGGATTCCTTTGATTCCCCTTGTCCAGATCATCGATTAAGGTATCACACAAGACTTGCCCCAGTACTGACCACAGCAGCACTGCCTTTCTGCAGCCAGACCTCTTGGAACATGGATCTGGAAGCCTCCCAGACCTCTTCTGACCTTTCTCAGGCAATGTGTGATCATGCTTTTGGAGGCAGCTGTATTTTATGCCTGTTTCTGAAGTTCCACACAAGCAAGCCCAGAATGGTACTCTGATTCCAGAAATAACTAGATGGGGTAATCACTGCAGTATTTGGTCCAGTTCATTTCAAACAGAGTTTTTTGCCTGACTGAAAATTATCTGTCAAAAAAAGGAAGGGAGAGTGCAGCTAGAGATAGAGCAAGCTCAGCTTCTTAGATTGTAAGGGGGATTTTACCTGGCATTGACAATTGTGAAGTATTTGCTGCCATAACTGTTGGACCTACCTCCAGCCAGTAGAGCTGTGGGTTTTTTTTATTTTCCCCTGTGCTCTCAGGGGAAATTCAGAAGATGCTTGCCTTCCTGGAAGTCTGCACACAAAGTTCATCAGAATCCAGATACTGCAACCCAGATACACAGAGTCTTCATCGACTTCACTCTTCAGGAATGCCATCACCACCATGTATTGGTCAGGAGACTAATTTTCTACACATTTACACCACATACCATCTCACTAAATCTGCACAAAGTCTGGGGCAAAGGTTTCACGCACAGAAGCTGTTGTCATGGCAGTTCTTGAGTATCTCTTTGGCGCTTTAGAAGACTTCAATTCTGAATTGAGCCCCAATTAAAAATACATAAATAAATGTTATGCTCTATAAAAAATGATTCAATGCTTCATCTAATCATGTACTTTTATGCAATCGTCCTCTCTGCAAAGACAAGGAGCAAAGCCCAGAGAGCACAGTCTTGCCTTCAGGCATTTTAAATATTCAAGTTTCTGAGTTAATGTTCTTATTGGACTAAAGGGACAAAAGAGGGAGTCCATTCAGAGTAAACACGCACAATAATCTTTACCATCCCAAACAGTATTGGTGTATTAACCACACACTGGATACATCAGGTGCACTTTCATGTACTATGTTGTTCAGATGTGTGTAACTGCAGATCATATCTAAAAGAAGCTAGACAAACTTTCAGAAACATGACAAAGATTAAGAACGCGCAACAAGCCAGCTCCCCCACATAAGCTCTCATCATCATCATTCTCTGTAACAGGATATAACCACTGAAAGAAAAAGACACAAAACAGAACAGCCACACACCCCTGTTTTCCCCCCAAATCTACCATTAAGCCCAAGCTTCAAAGTGAGCCTTATTTAAACCAGACTTTTTGAAATTAAATATAGTGCAACTACAATATTGGACTTAAATATTAGAAATTAAATACAGAGTTGGGGATACTTTTAACAAAAAAGCAAGTGCAGCATAGGCAAAAGTCCAGTTATCAAAAACTAAAGAACTAATCCTTCAAATACTTAAGGAACTATGTAATATTGTTCATATCAACAGACTTGCAATGTATCTGTTCTATCATGTGCTTAGAAACATGCTTGGGATCAGGAGCTGAAATCTGTATATGTTGTCACTAGAATATTCCCAAAGATCATATTACATATGTCAATATTCAGCATATATTTCAGCAGTAGAAAATTCAGCCCAACTCTTAGTATACAAAAATACTTTTCTTAAGCACTTTCAGCATCAAAGTCATCATAACATCTCAAGCAACATACTAAGATGCTGCCGAAGAGAGTTGTTTGATAGCCACATCAGTGCACTACATATCTATGAAAAAAAAATCAGTTTTACTGATGACTAATGTTTTACTGTGAGCAACCTGCAGGCAAGCAAGACTCAGAGCCAACAAGAAAAACAACAGAGAAAAGGAAATACTTTGAAATTGAAGAAAGAACCACTCTTCCCAAGCAGGAAAGCCCATGAAGGGTTGCCAGCAAGCACTGACAACCCAGGCCAGAAAAGCCAGAGCGTGACAAAGTGTTATTCTTTCCACCCAGCACCAGAGAAAGCAGGTACAACCTTCCTTGCTTTTGCTAGTCCTACATTCTCCCGTTCTGGCAACAAGCAAGCATGGACCTGATTAAATAGCATCTCTTTTGCAATAGCTGCTAGCATGCTCCAATTTGGGCAGGGTGGATAAAGAGAGGAGGAGTAGTGTGTCAAACACATCTTTAAAAAGACCCCCATAAAACCTGAGCAATCCCCTCCACCAAAATGAAAGAGGAGGAGAGGTTACAAACCCATAAATCATCACACTGATGGCAGTGAGTGACAGGAGATTTGCTCCACTGAACCTGATCTGCCCTTAGAGGTCCCAGTGGAAAGTGTAGCAGCCTCTCACCCTCACTGGATTATTCAATCAACTTCAAAGATCTTCTTTAGCTGGCTTAAATCAACTGTGATGTGTAGAGGCATCTCTCCAAGAGGAGAGGCGAGAACATGGTGGAGACCCTGCACTGGCCCAGGTGCCCTGGGAAAACCTGCAGCCCCTGGAGATCAGACCATCTCAGAGCTCCACCCGGGTGCTAAACGAGGACTGAAACACCTCAAACTCAAACACAAACTAATGACCTGGTGGCAGCGAGAAACTCTGTGGCAACAGCAGCTTTATCTGCAGCCTCAAAATGAGCTGGGCTGACCCCTCCAACACCAGCCTCAGGAGGGCGAGGTCCTCTTCTGTCTGTCTTCATCTACTTTTCTTCCATTATTCTACTAAAACGTGAGTCCCTTCAGATTACTGCATTTCTTTGTATTTTTGCTCACAGTTTAGAAGATACCCAGGGCAGGAGCCATCCTACAGCTGTGCTGCATGGAGAGAGGCAGAGACAGACACATCACAATCCAAATTTCACCCCTGAAATTATTTCATAGGAAAATATGGTGAATGTGACTATGAAAGGCAAATCAGAAATTATAATTGCAAATCACAATTAGAACAGTGATCATATTTCCTGAAAAAGGGTATTCTTCTTTAATTCTCTTTTTGATTTTACCAGACCCACCAGAGCCCTTGTATGAACTCATGTTGTTACAAAGCACAGAAACTCATTCAATTATCTTCGCATCATCTGGAAAACAACAACACAACAGTCCTGTAACTCTGGGCTTTGTCAGGTGAACCAATTTGGTATCATAGCATTTATTTAACATTTTATAATACAATAGTTTGTAACTTTGGTTTCACTTTCTTTGTTCTGTCCCATGATGAAACACTGCATAAGTACCTATATGTCTGCATGGCACTTTGTTTCTAAAAGCTGATTAAAAATGCATTCTTTAAAAAGGAAATATATGGAAGTGACTTTGGAGGCCTAGATTTTAAGCTTCTTTCATTTTCTTTGACATCTGTTTGCTGAGCGCATATAATTTCTCCCTTGAATTATTTAAATGTCCCAGTGCTTTTTTCATAAAAGGAAAACTGAACCCAGATGCCCAGCCTCAAGATGGAAAACCTTAAAAACACAATAAAGTAGAGTAAGTAAAGAATTCCAATTCTCATCCACTGGGAAGACCTAGTATTTTAAAGAGATATATTCACTGGAATATCATATTTAAATTCCTGTGAAAGTTCCAGAGAACTATACTAAGAAAACCCTAAATATTTTATTTTCTTTTCTTTTGCCTGTTTCCGTACCTTCAGTCTGAAAAATCTGAAGAGTTTGGGTGTCTGATACTGTTCTTGCAGATGAGACTGATGACCACACATCCTCATCCTGCCGGTTCTCACCCTGATGTAAAAAGCCCAACGTGCATTGCAGGAGCCAAGCCTGAAAAGGATGTGTTGCCCAAGAGAGGACCAATGTCCCACAGGACTTGCTACTGCAGGCTTTCCCACTAGCTAATTTATGGACTCTTTATTCCCCACAGACAAAACACAGACGGAAATTTTGCCCTGCTTCTACAGAAAGCCTAGAAGTGCAAACTGTAACAGGAATCCATTAAGGAAAGAAGCAGAATTAAATGGGATTTTGTAAAACCATAATCTGCCAAGAGATATTTTGGATTATTTTGAATAGATTTGATACACCAGGTAATAGTATTTTTCAAAGAAAAGACTAAGCTCTTGTTTAACCCATCTCAGCTATTCATCCCTGGGGTTTCCAGCCTTGCAGTTCTCCTGGGGAAAGGGAGGTTGTTCACAACTTCCCTTCTCGAACTGTAACACCACATTTTTACATTTGTGTTTTGAAACTGCTAATCTTTAGTTGGAAATTAATTGTACTTAGGGGAAAAAAAAAAGGAGGATGCATGCAAGCTTTCTGGACTGTCATATGAGAGGGATAAATATAAAGCAGGGCAGTTTCCAAAGCAGAAGTACAACACTTGGAGAGGAAGAGGGAAGAAAATGCTGAAAATAAAGTTGCTCAGATAAATTATGTTGCACTTCATCATTTTAAGATGGACAGAAATGTGCGAGATTTAGTTTCTGCCTCATTGTCCATGTGGCCACAGCTCATTAGGGCACCAGCTCACCCCACAGGTCTTAACCAGCAGGGACTTGCAGGAGTGGAAATCCCTTCCCTCAGACCTCAACTTGGGAGTGCAGGACAACAAAGAAGAGACTACAGCTTGGTCACAGCCCAGAGCAGCTCCAGTACACTCAGGCAAAACCACTGAAATGCACCTTAATGAAGATCAAGTGAGCAGTCACCAGTCTGCCTCTGCTTCAGACACCTTGGGAGTGTGAGCTGTCATGCTAGTCTTTACATTTAAGGCAGTAAAAGCTTTGGAGAGCAAAATTTAAGAGAGCAGATGGAAATCCAGCCAGGCTATCCTTTTCCACTGGCATGCAATGAATCAAGAGCCAGGAACATGCCCTCAGAGAGGGATTTTGCTTTTGTCCTCCAGTAAAGACCCAGTCTCTCTCTCTCTTTCACACACACAGGCACAAACCAGACACTTTTCCACACATCTTCTCCCTTCTCTGGCCTCTTCCACCCTCTCTTCCTACCATCATTACTTTGGGGTGCTGCTATCAAAACCTATGCTGCTCCACTTTCCATGACTGAGCAACCTCACCAGTTTGACCTGCAGCAGTGGTTTGGGAGGCTGAAGGCAGGATTTTCAACCCCCTCAAAGGGCATTTAGAAACCAAACTCCTCATGCTAATAGCAATGGTTTCTATAAACCATAAGCAGCCTCAGCAAACTTCAGACTTACTTTGCAAGTCACTAGAGTAGAAGCAAACTTCATCTGGCACCAAAAGCAATTTTTTGCGTCTTGGAAGCTGCACAAAACATTTATTGTCATGAGAGTGGTGAGAAAGTAGAAATTCAAAATCTGAACATCTATCTAGAAAAAAGGTTCATAGCCCAAGCCAGTCATCATGGCTGAGCAAGCTCCTTGCTGCATGTTTGGGAATGCAAGACGTGCTCATAAGGTCTCTCATCCCAAGGACTCAAAGGGTAGCTGGTCTGGGGCAGGATCCCTTCCACTGCCCCAGGGAATCAGCCAGGCTGGAGACCCAGCCACAGAGGTATTAGTGCTTGTGAAAAGGAATGTGTAGGACCATGGCAGCGAGCAGGGCAGGAGCCCCACAATAGCCTGGTTTTGACTTCTTATTTCTGTCAGAGGCAATCAGTGAGCCCTGGTTACCACAGGTCTGCTGCCCTGTATGAATTGTTACCCAGTGCAAGCTCCACTGTGTGCCTGAGCCTGAATTTCCCTCCAAACACAACATAATGGCTCACTCTCAAGTCACGTCTAGTTTTTATTGCCTGCTATGAACTAGATTTCGTGCAGTGCTGTGAACTGTCTCTTGGGGATATTAGGTTTCAAGGTCTCATTAATCAGCTTTCCATTGAATAATGAGTTTAAAAAAATCTTTAGTTTTGCTTACGTATATACCACTTGTTGAACAAGAATGACTCAACAGTGCAAGGAAATATCTCATTTACAGTTCTGTGCTAATATGTACAACCAGGTGCTGAAGAGTATGAGACCTCAAAAGTCATCTCTGTCTTGGAGACAAGAGATATCTTGGGCAGTAATAAATAGAAAAATCCTCCTAAAGCACCAAATAGAAAGCTTTTGTTCACACTCTAGTGAACTATAAAGTCTTACAAAGCCAAAGAATAAACGCTGTTTTAACATCACAGAAAACATTTATTTTTTGAAGCTTATGACCTGCTTAGGGTTAGGGCATTCCAGTGCAGCTGTAAATTTGTTATCACGATTACTACGTGTCTTCTTGGACTTACATTCAGCAGAAAAATGTAAAATTAATCTCAAGACCTGCCAGCTTTAGACTACTCATTCTCTGAAGAGCCCTTAGGCAGAGAACTTGCTGCTAAGAAACCCAAAGGTCTGGAAAAAAATCAAAGCGACTTTTTGCAGCCATGGGGATCTGTATCTTATTCTGCTCTGGTTGTACATAATTTTTTAATGTCAAATATTCTTTGCATTAACACGCTTTTCTGTCTTGGGCAAGGACAAAGGAAGGTAAGACTTCTGCTTTCTTGATTTTAACCTAGTATAACCATCTTCAAAGTCTGACTGCCCTTTTTCTGTCACAGAAAGCACACTAACCTAGTTTGGAAAGTATCTCAGTGGGCCTCTGCTCAACCCTCTTCCATGAAATAGTGTTGGACATCCCTGCAGATTCCTGCACAACAATCTCCACTGGTGTGGATTCCCCAGCCTCTCTGGCTAAGTGACCCCAACCCTCACGGTCAGAATTTTCTTCTCTAATGTTTGAATTATCACTCTTTTTGCTGCAAGCTTCTTTCCATGGGCCATTTTCCATCTGGTGTTAGAAGGGGAGGGGGCATGAAAGCTTGTGTCTTTCTCATCTTTAAAATTCCTGGAGAATCACAGGCACAGAGCAAAGGAGAGAGAGGACCAAATTATACAGACTGAGCAGAATTTCTGTGTTAGTTTTATTCTCACATTAGACAAATTTGTCATTTTTATTTTATTCTAAATGCTAATGTGTGGCAACACCAGCTGCCAATTTAGAGAGACATACTTGGCATGCCAAGATTTATGTCAAAAAGCTTTGAATCCTTTACTTAATTCTCCTGATAGTCACCAACCCTTCCAGAAAGACAGATTTACTTGGCACTCTTTAAAAAACACTTACTTGATGAATGATGCTACCTCAAATCATAAGACTCCCAAACTCAAAGCTCTTTGTCTAATGAAAACTATTACTGCTTTTTAATAAGTTCTTCAGCATTTAAAAATAGCACTCCTAATTTCCTGCTCCACTGAGCACCACCTTGACTTCAAGTCAAATTATTCACAACCTCTTCTCCACCAGCCCTGGGGGATACAAGTCTTGCATTTTGGGGCTAAGTACTTCTCTCAACAGCTGTGAGAAGCTCTCTGAGGCAGGAAAGAGCAACTCACATCTAACAGTACCAGACATCAAAGCTAAGCCACACTTTTTTTCCTGCTATTTTAACCCAAATGTTGTAGCGTAACAAGCAGCAACACCAGCAGGATTTCTTTGAAGCAACTTAACTAAATTATACTGTGGGAGAGCAATAGCTCATGAAAGAGATAACATTACACAAGCAAGCTTTAGCAGTTTTAGCTTGCTCTAGTTCTCACCAGGCACATTTCCTTCACGAAAACACCAGAGGCATAATACTCACAACACAAACCCAAACAGAAGTGTGTTACTGTGCCACAGTGTCACAAACCTCAGTACTGATATTTAAAGCAGCTCTTTCATCCACAAAATCAGTACGTGGGTGCTGTACAGAGCCCCAGAGAAAAACAGATCTCCTTGCACAGGTGTCATCCCAAGATCCAGGCATGCAAGGCTCCAGAAATTTACAGAGCCTTCACATGGGTGGAAAATTCACCCTTTACCCCAGCATGAGCAGCATCAGGACCAAGGGCACCCAGAGAGCACAAGCATCACCAGAACCAGTGATCTCTATATTGCATTGCCTTGCCCTTCTTCAGAAATTGTTATTAAATACTTCTTCCAGTGCTTCCTCAATTATGTCAGACCTCCAAACCCACTAAATTTCTTTACATGTTTTTGCAAATCACTTTTTGAGTTACTTTGTTTTTTCTTGTTGACAGTTCAAGCATTTCAGATACTCTTACAGGTAAATGAGTCTCTTAAAAGTCTGGTCCTTTCCCAAACTGCCTGACTTCCTGGAAAACTGACATACCTCAAATATTTTTACAGATCTCCCTGTTAATTGCCTTCATTAGAACATGCTTCTGTGATTACATTTTTGTCTGTACAACACAAAAAGAGACAGTGCACTTTAGTGTGATCTACTTTTCTATAAAACTAGAAAAAATGTTTTTAACAAACATGGGAGATAAATTCTGCATAATATCTGCCTTTTTCAGTTCAAACAGAATATTTCTAAGGACTTGAAGGGAAACACTATTTTTCTGAAAAAATGCTGTTACTGAGGGCTTGGTCAAATGGCCAGTGAGAGCTTCCCAGCTTTCTCCTAACGGTCAGCTTCTATTATTTTTGATGCTGCAGCCTATGCAATAGGAGAAAAAACAGTCAAGTACCAGCTGTCTGCATTTCCTTAGTCAGTTATCCGACATCTCTGATAAGACTTTGTGCCCTGATGCTGTGGATCTGTGAAAAAAATACCAGGAAGTTCTTTCTCTGCAAAATTTTTATTTGGGCTATTGACCCACTGAGTTCATGCAAACTGCTTTTTCCTGAGCATGCAAGTTGCTCATCTTGAGGGCAAAAAAAATCCAAAGCCAGCTCCTTGTTTTCCATATGGATAAAACTCCAGCTGGCTCCAAGAGAACTACTTGTAAAGGTTGTAATGCAAAGCCAAAACAACATACAGAAGACTTTGGTAGAAGAAGGCACATGAGTACAGTGAGAACCCATACTCATAAAACATGAAATTATTCATTTGCAATATATAATGCTTGACCTTCAAAATATATTAAAAGGTCCATTAGAAGCTTTTAATTCAGAAGTTTTTTTAAAAAATTATTCCACTACATTGAACTGTAGTTAGTCCAAATCTCCCTGCAAACTCAGTTGCAGCTTCTCCTTAATTTTTCCCTTTGCAAACAGAGACAATCTTTATTCCACATGTGCATGCAAATTTCCTGTGCAAAGAACTCAAGTTTTATAGAAACTCATTTCAAGCATGACATGAGTTTCTCTAAAAGAAGCAGGACACAAGGATGCCATGCCTAACACATGGCAGCTCTTGCTTCATTCTCTCTATTATAAACCATCCTGGAGGACTACTTATGTGATAAACAGTCTTGCTGGATGGTTGGAAAAAACAAAATAAAAACCTGTTGATATTTTCCTTCAGATTTTTTGTCACTGTGTTAAAGTGTATACATGCTTTTACATGTACACAGAGAAACTAGACACAGGACAACGTATTCTCCTATATAAAAACTATACTAAAAGAGCTAACAATTCCAAAATAAGGCTGAAATTGTGAGTATAGGGAAGCTTTTTTTTTTTTCACTAGGCCTTCTTGGGAAATGACTTGTGATAATATTAACAGGTATATGAATTCCTTAAGTAAACACTATGCTCTCTGTCTTTTTGTGCTAATACTGCCTTGGCCTTATTATATATGCAGAAGGATCTGGCCTTTGGCCATAGAGCATTTTTGTACTGCCTTGAACTAGAACTTTCTGAAATCAATAGTATCCATATGCTCCAGTGCACCCAGCTTGTTTCTCCAGGGACAGGAAAGAGGCCCAGTTTAATACACACTTAATTCAATTAAGAGCTACACAGCGATAGCCTTTAGTAAATTTTAACCTCCTCTCCACGCATCGTTTACTAACCCAGCATTAATTAAACACAGTTATTCAACTAGCATGCTTATAATTACTGCATTTTCAATGAATGAACAAAAGCTATTTATGGGGCCCAACCAAACAGCGCCTGCTCATTCACGGCGCGGGGCTGAGCACAGATGCCCGGAGCCAGCTGGCATTTCAACAGCACAAACAGCAGTCCACAGACACACAGAGGTAGGTCAGCACAAATATCTTCTGCCCACAAGGAAACACTGCGATGGAATGCTTTAAATTCCTGCTCTGAACATTTATTGCTGAAAAACACACCGCTGCCAGGTGCTTGCATACCCAGAGGACCCACTAACCCCAGTTCACCAGCACAGCCCTTCTGCAGATCTAACAGGTTGTGATCCTTTGTCTCTATGAGTGCCTTTGAAACAGCCTGGCACAAAGTGCCATTAGGTACTAGGAAATACTAGTGTTACTACCACCTTCAAGTATGTGTCTCTCATCCAACAAACCTCTGGGAAGAATCCACTCTGTGTGGAAAGGCATGATCATGGATGGTTGACTGACAGCTCCTCTGTGCAGCCAGTGGCAGGATGCCATGAAACACACAAGCCTGCAGAAGTGGACAAGGACACAGGATGTGCAGCCCACATCATCCCACTAAATCACGTTTAGCACCTTCAGGTGAAAAGATTAAGATTCTTCAGATGAGGCAGCATGGGATTGACACTGCATTGGGTCTAAGACAGCTGCAACACCCAGATTAGCCACAGGCCTTTCATCCTGCATTATCAAATTCAAACAAACTAGCCAAGTGACAGCAAATGTAGAGAAAAAAAGGATTTCTAACATACACCACTAATCCAGAAATTTGTAACAAATGCATGCATGAAAACTCAAGCACAGATTTGAATTTTTGAAAAGAGGGGGAAAAAAAGGAGTTTTGCCTGTTTTTACAAAAATAAAATGCTAAATGTTTGTGCATGTGGCTTTTCATTCATGTGTAAATAAGTGTATGACCCAATCCTCCTACATTGTTTTATCTGGGAATGTTTTTAGCATACGTGGAGCAACGGGAAACTTAGTTTAGACTTAGCCCACAAAATCAGCAAGAAAATTGAGAGTCTTTCTCCTAGAAATATAGTGAATAGAGCATCTCAAAAGGCAATATGATATATTTGTTACACTGGTTTCAAATGGCTCACAGGAAGGGGGTTATACCTTGGCCACCTGCCTTTTGGATAGTTTCCATTAACATTTTCTATTTCATATCACATACCTGTGATGTTTGGCACAGATGACTCTGCAAGGCAGGTGAGGGCAAGACCTGGGTTGCAGCTCTCTGCTGCACTGAACACTGAAGCACAGTAGAGAAGAGAACCTTCAACACTGAAAGAGCCATTGCAGTTCTGTCAGCTTGGGCGATGGTGTCCTCAAAGTGGGAGAGGCCTTGCACGGAAAGGAGGGAACTGGGTGAACAGTCTCATCAGTGGGCAGGAAGAGCTGATGCTGGATGGTTACATGCCTGCAGATCCTGCACCCTGAATGCAGGAGGGTGGTTTAGCAAACTGAGAGGCAGCTCTGGCCACAAAGTCACATCTTGCAGTGGATAAAGAGCTCACTGTTGAAATGGAGATCAGTGATGGGTGGTGTCCCTCAGGGGCCTGTACTAGGACCAGAATTATTTAATATCATCATTGGCAGCATGGACAGTGAGATCAAGTGCACCCTCAGCAAGTTTGCAGGTGACACCAAGCTGAGTGGTACTGATGACACACCTGAACAATGGGATGCCATCCAGAGGGACCTGGACAAGCTCAAGGAGAGGTTCACAGGAACATCATGAGGCCTAACAAGGCCAAGTGCTGGTGCTGCAATTGGGTTGGGACAACCCCCACTATCAGCACAGGCTGGGCATGACCAGACCCAGAGCAGCCCTGCCCAGAAGGACTTGGGGGTGTTGGTGGGTGAGAGGCTGGACATGCCCCAGCCATGGCACTCCCAGCCCAGAGAGCCAAACGTGTCCTGGGCTGCATCCAGAGCCCCGTGGGCAGCAGGGGAGGGAGGGGATTCTGCCCCTCTGCTCTGCTCTGCTGAGACCCACCTGGAGCTCTGCATCCAGCTCTTGGGACCCAGCACAGGAAGAACAGGGAGCTGCTGGAGGGAGCCCAGAGGCCGGCATTGAAAATGATCAGAGAGCTGGAGCATCTCTCCTGTGAGGACAGACTGAGGGAGATGGGGCTGTTCAGCCTGGAGAAGACTCCAGGGTGACCTAACTGTGGCTTCTCAGTAAAGGGGGACTTGTAAAAAAGATGGGGACAGACTTTTTAGTAGGGCCTGTTGTGACAGGACAAGTGGTAGAGATTTTAAACTAAACAAGTGTAGATTCAGACTAGATGTAGGACATATATTTTTTATGATGACAGTAGCACAGGTTGCCCAGAGAAATGGTAGATGTCACATCCCTGGAATCATTCAAAGTCGGGCTGGGGATGTGAGCAACCTGATCTAGTGAAAGGTGACCCTGCCCATGCCAGGTGGGTTGGAACTAGATTCCCTTCAGAGAATCCAGCCTATCATGCAATTATATGATTTGACAAAAACCAGCAGAAAGGCTGCTACATAAAACAGGACCATGATGTCTGTAGACCCCATCCTTCAGTCTCCAGTTTAACAAATGTTCATGGTTCAGAAAATAGGTTAGATAAGAAGCACAAGAACTTTCCTCTTAATCCTTATTTAAAAATTTTATTAAATCCTTCTCTTATTTTACTTCATGGTCAAAAAGAAGCACCATTCTGCTTTGCCAGCAGCATTAAAAAGCTTTCACACCTGTTCCCAACAGCAATGCTACACAGCCCGTTCACTGAACACATTTGTAACTCGGGAGCAATTACTCCTGCAGCATATTGCAGTTTAGCCTGCTCATTTGTCTTCTAACAATTATTCTGCTTTTCAAAGGACAAACTCCTCCCCTCACATGAGCAGATGGGGAAATGTCATCTCTCATTCTTAGAGAAACTTTGACCAATATTCTGACTTAGGCATTAAATAGAGCAGAAGTCTGCAGAGCTACCTATGCTTTATGACATAAATTTTTTTATGCATGAGCTCTGCTGTCAACAATGTCAGCAGCAATACCATGATGTTACATGCAGTGTTTGTCAGCTGGTCGCTTACTATGCAACAAGGGCCTGAGAGCGCAGAGAGTGGAAAATCAGAGCCCTCTTAATTTAAATTTATAATCTGCAAAATCAGGACAACGAAGGAAAATACCAGAAACTAGCCCAAACAGTAAGATTTAGACCATGATTCAAGATGCTGAAGGTGCAGGAGTGCTCAGGAGCAGTGGTGATGACTCAGCCGGTGAAAAAATGCAAGAGGCAGAGAGGCACACAACTGCAACAGCTGGAACAATACACAACACTGAAAGCCAAGAGGCAGTAGGGCCCACCCCCGGACCCGCAAAGGACAAAAGCACCTGAGTGACAAAAGAGCACAAGAAAAGGGGCAGCCTGGGAAGCGTCTCTGCTCAGGCGGGGCCACAGGAATACGAGTGGCAGTGGTGGGGACTTTTTCTTGGGGACAGCTAAGAGGAGTGTTCTCCCACTCCGAGGCAGGGTGTGAGGGATGCACTTGGCACCATTCATAGCATCACTGGAGATGAGAGTGACAACGAGGGGACACAATAGCACTCTATTGTGGCCAACAGCTGGCAATGGCCACTACACTCAGAGACTGCAAATCAGTTTGCATTATAATCTCCTGGGTTTGCGTGCTTGAATCACATCATATTCCGTTTCTAAATATGAAAAAAATCTGTCACTGTATTTTTAAATTTTTTTTGTTGAGGAGAAGGAGGAAAAACTAGTTTTCATTAAAAACTACTGACTTTTTTACTACAGTGAAGATGAGCAGGAGAAGTACGGTTGCCAAAATAAAGAAGAAATGTAACTGCCTTTCATTGAACAAATTTCTCTTGAAACCTGGGATAGGCATTATTCTCCTCAGGGAAGCAAGTCAGTGACAGTGGGGAAGGAGGAGGCAAGCAGATATGGGAGAGGTGATCTGCACATAGGACAAAAAAATCTCCAAAGCAGCATGTTACTGTGAAAACAAGCATAAGATTTCTCTATGCTGACCATCAGAACGTACCCAACACTTCCAATATTAAGCTGCTCTTTACAACTAACTACCAACACTGCTTAAGACTGTGTCTAACAGTAGCTGGAAAGAGAGTGGAGCAGCCACATTTAGCTCCAATAAACGGCTTATCTGCAGTTTTTCCTCTTCCTAACTATTTGTTAAAGATATATGTTATATAACTCCATACATCAGAAAGCAAATGTGGCATGCAGGCCACTGTTGTTACCTATGAACTTTGCCATCTCATTTACAGGCTGGAGAGGTTTATTTGATTTTTACATCAAGCATTAAGCAGTGAGGGTAAAACAAATAGCACAAAGCAGTTAGTCAGCCAAGTTTCAATGCCTCTGATGGGACCCGAGCAGACATCTCAGTGATGTGCTTTGGCTCTCAAACCAGACTACTGGGAGCATAACAGAATTGATAAAACAGTGAGTAATTATGCATAACAATGGCTGAAGGATGCAGTTGCAGATGCAGCTGGTAACACATCTTTAAACTGTTGTCTTGCTGGCAAAATGAGTGCTTAGAAAAAATAAAAATGACTGCAAGTACCAGGAAGATTGCTGCACACCCTTTCTTGTCTCCAGAGGGAACAAAGCCCTAAGTGTTGGTATGGTTGGAGATCCTTCTTGGGTATATTTTGTTTCTCTTTTGAGTTTTCTTATAGCATAATTGTTCTTCTTTGCATACCCTAAGGGTCAATGTGAGGTTATGCTCCACCTTTCTGGAAGAGCTATCAGAATGCTGGTTGGAAACTTGCGCTCTTTTTGACCTGTTCTGAACTGAGTGTTTACATATGGAACTATTTCTCCCCTTGTTTTCAGACCTTTATTCAGGGACCTGCTTAGAGACTTCCCCTCTTGACCATACCTTTCAAAAGAGCAGCTATGTCCCCAGTGATGCCTGTACTAGATTTGGATGTCTGAAATCCCGTCTTTTCCTCCAAAGTCAGGAAAGCTTTTTGGCTGTTTTCAGTAGCATACTGAGTATCTCTCCTGGTGCAAAAGGATGGGACAGATCTGTGCAGCCTGGGGAGCACATGAGTGTACCACCAGCCCACAGGGCTGGGCTGCACCTGAAATGCCAACAGGACCCAGGGCATGCCACCAAAAGCTCTTGCAGCAGACAGAAAGAGAGTCTGTTTGGGGAGATTACAACCACTCTCATCCCCAAAGAGTTTGGAGCACAAAAGGTATTCCTCTATCAGACAAGAATAGGAGACTCTGTAGGGAGGTTAGTGAGACAGACACAGACTTAATTTGAGAAGTTAAGCCATTTTATTCATGGAACTGCTCTGCAGCACTTGCAGTATTGACATGAGCAGACTGTAATTGCCAGGATTGTTTTCTGCTGAGTGCTCACTTTCCAAAAAGTCATTACCCAATCAGTATGGAAAGTCATTAGCTAATCCCCTTAGGATCAGACTGTTAACAGAATTTGGTGGGCTGCCTGGACACTAGCCAAAAATATTATATATCAACACAGAAATGAAGAAAACATCTTAAGGATTACTCAGCTGCACTGGGCAGAGCCCCTGTTCAAAGGCTGAGTACTTTTCTGTGCCAACTTCAACCTAACCAATTTCCCAACTTATATATTCTCTGGAAGAATTTCTGAACTGTGCTAAATTGTGCCAATCTATAATCCCCATAGTCACTGCTGCATTTCTAACAGCATGTTCCCTGTGCCAACAAGAAGAGCTGCAGAGGTGGCTCTGTACTGGCGGAGAAGGTGACCATCAGTGGGCAACCCACTCTGTTGCAAGATAAACCAGGCCTGTGCAAAACCCAGATTAACTGGTGCAAAACCGCAGACTGAAGAAAAAATCAACCTGAGGATTAAAGATTAGAGTTTAAAGATTAGAATTCGCTGAGGCACAGGGAAGATATAGCAGGCAAGGGATAACAAGGATACCTGGATTTAGCAAAATCAGGGAAACTGGGGAAAAAGAAAATTGCAATTTGAGATGAGGATTTGCAAGGATTACTTCTTAAGAAAACAAACTCCAGAGCCCTGTGGTTTTGTGGGAGACTATTGCTGGCCAGGGTGAAGGCAGCTGGGTGCCAGCTTGACTAAACAATTTTTCTAGAAGTAATGATTTAGTTAAGGCACACCTTGTCTCTAAATGCACGGCAGCTCTGCTTTTTTTTTTACCAGTTATTTCTCCATTAAAAATGTGTCTACTGATGAGAGACAGCCATTCATGCTGAGTAAAAACTGGTGGTTACCATGGGAGAAAAATAAAATTCAATTCCCAGTAGGTCTGCAAGTTCCAAGTACTTCCCTAAATGAGCTGCATGCATGCAAAACATCCCCTATGGGATCCTGACACAGAGGAAGGTGCACTGCTGCACAGGCAGGAATGGAACATGATGGTGCTTTGATGACCATCTGCACCTGGTAGCATCCATAATATGATGGTGATGGAAACAGGGAGAGGTAGAAGAAAAAAAACAAAAAAACAAAAAAAAACTTCACCCTGATTTTAAAGGTAGAATTTCACAAATTCATAAATAAAGTTTCTGAAGAGATGGCAATGCAAAACTAAGTAGAAGCACCAAGTGCCCCATGGTAAATATTGTGTTTTTTTTGGTTTTACTATCCAGAGTTCAGCCTTTACAGATAACAGAAGCCTTCAGCCAAGACTGAGCACCCCAGCTGTTATGAAGATTTCTTCCAGCATCTGTGGGCAGCAGAAATCCTAGCATACAAAGCACTTTGTGTCAGATGCAAATATCTTATTCTCTGCATGAAAGTCATTATACCAAATGTGTTGCTCTCACAGGCACTTGTGTCAAGCCCAAGCAGTGCCTGTCAACCTTCTTCAACAACATATTTATTGTGCACAACAAAGCACTTAAAATGTTTTGCAGAAAAGTGGTTGAAAAAGGAAAAAGAAAATCCCTTGCCTTCTGCAGATGCACATCCTTAGGTTAGGCTTTGCTTTATTGTGCCCAAAACACTAAAACCTGTCTTAGCTGGAGAATTAGATCCAGCTTTCACACTTTTGTGATGACCCAGAGCCTTTGCTCTTCCTTGCATGGCTGCTCAGTGTTTCCAGCCTGTTGACACAGGCATTCATGAGGGACTGGCACATCCTTCCATGCCAGTGCCCAGCTCTCTCTGTGGAGAGCAGCAGCAGCAGTGGCCCAGGCGGGCAGATGCTCACACTGTATTTTTCATAGTATCCCAGGCTTTGGAGTGTGTAGCGTGGGAAACTGCCCAAGAGGACAGGCCAGGCAGCCATGGAGCTGGCTGCAGCCTGGCATCACACTGGCAATTAACTTTGGCTGTCTATAATCTGAGGAGAGGACACGCCACATCACATGGCACAAAAATCCCTCCAAGTGATACCAATTGTGCTTTTTATAAACTAAGTACCAGTTTCCACTGCTATGCTTCTCCCAAGAAACTAAAGCAGAGTGGAAAATAATGCTTGGAACACACTCATTTTGTACACATTGAGAATCAGGACAGCTACATCACAATATTTTGCTGAAGTGAAATATTAATTGCAGATCTGTGGTAGTACCTCCTTTCTTTGTGGGAAATATTAGTGATATAATCTGTATCCATGGTACAGAAACTGTGATCTGTTGAATAAATTTGGAACTATAATTTACTTAGTGTTTTCTTCCCCCCTGTTTTTTCATTGCTTTTAGGAGAAAACCCTCCCACACAGTCAAATATTCAGCTGGAAGAAAATAGTCTGAAGTCATTCAAATCCACAAAGCAACTCCAGCTCTGGTTGCCCCTACATTTATAAAATTACCCTGTGGTATTCTGGAAGATGCACAATTTTTACAGCAGGGTTTTGAGGTAAGAAGGAAGAAAAAATGCTCACAATTCCCTTAATCTTTCCATCCTATATTTTGAAAGGAAGCAAGAAGTATTTAAATTGCCACTATATAAAAAGGAACTTCAATAATATTTTGTTAAAGAAGATTTTTTTGCTTACATGTACTCATATCTGGTAAAGTCATCTTTATAAAGAGATTCAAAAAGAAACTTTTTAGAAATAAAGATAGCCACGACAGATTATTACCAGCATTTTTCCATGAATCATCTCCACTGCACACAGTAAGAAAGATTCCCAGACAACCTGGTAGGTGACCAAGAGAAATAGTCCATATTTTGGATATTTTACTGCAGGGGTGGGTGTCCCTCTGTGCAAAAGCTCAAAGAAAAGAATATATGTATGCTCAGAAAGAGAGGTCTGAACTCGGTAAATCTTCAAAGCTGTGTAAGGCTGCATAAAGGACAGCAGTCAATTTTACTATATGTCCATTGAGAGTAAACCAAAAATTAATCAACTTAATTGTCAACAAGGGATATCTAGGCTACATAATAGAAAAAAACCCTGCAAGGATTGGGCAGTGGAACAAGCTAGTAGAATATGATTTTGCCTTAGGTTTTTCAAAGAATTGGCCAAATGAGCTACACCCCATCCATCAGGAATGGCCTGAACATATTGCTCTGCTCCAGGATGGGCAGCTGGATTCCACAACTCCCTATATCCCTCTGGACCTACATTTTGTTGACTCTCTGGTCCACACTATTTCCTCAGAACAAAAACAGACACCCATCAAAAGACAGACACAAATCTCTGCAGCAGCTGAGAGCACTCCCATGGAACGCTGTGCTCTCTCTAAGAACACAGACACATTTTTTGCTATACTGACCCCAAAGCACACTGCAGGAGAACAGGTATTCACAGAGTTGCAGTCAGTACCCATCTAACAGCAGCTAGACATGGGTAAAACAAGCATTAGTGGAAGAAATTTGAATCAGCTCTGATTTCAAGAGCAAAGCAGACACTTTCAATCATCAAGCAAAACAAGGATCATGTCATCCAGCAAGAGACAACCATTCCCAAAGTACAATCAGAGGCAAGAAAATCCATGAGTGAAAGAGGACAGCCAGCTCCACCAGTGGCGGCGAGTGCCATTACCTTGGTTACAGACTCGCAGGAAATTCAAATAATTTGCAGTAGTAGTGCACTGGAGATGATGAGTCAGAGATGTGTCTGGTCACGGAGCTTCAAATCGAGATAGAAGATCCCCTGGCTTCCAGGTGAGCACCAGATGTACAAGAGCACCAGTTCAGTGTCCACAGGCAGCACAAATGTTTGGGATGCCTCTAAGTTGCTGCAGTTTGTACAGCAGCAGATCTCACCAGAAGGGTGAGTATTTTCAAAGATATTCCCCTGAGGCAGAGGAAAACATCTGGCACCCCCCTACAAAGTGTTCCCTGCCACCCACACATGAGCTGGACACCACATTGTGCTGTGAAAAACCTCAATCTGTTTTTAACAACTAACAAAAAACATTTCCAGAAAATGAAACTTAACCTAAATGTTCCTTTGCCAAGAGATGTTGCCTCCTTTCTGGTTACATTTATGGGGAGTGGACACTCACGAGTTAGAAAAACAAATTAGTAAATCGGTGGCCACTGCCCACCCCCTCCCAACCCCTCAAAATAAAAAAAGGTCTCAAATGGATCTAAGTTCTTCCTTGTGTTGGTTTCTAGTTGATCTAAAACTTTCAAGCCTCCCATGTGAAAATGCCAGCAAGGAAACAGGACACCAACTGCCTCCTACCCCTGGGATACACACAGGCACAAGGAGGCAGCGGCAGAGGATTTTCAGCCAAACCCCAGGGAAACCAGCTGTGAGAATGTGCAGCTCTTCCCCAGAGAACCACAGAGCAGAAGCCAACAACTCTCAGTCGCAGACAGATTCCAGTTTTCAGGGCTGAGTTCAGTAAGCCAGTGTTTAAAACAGAGACTTACTCTTTTCTTGCATCTAATTCACAAAGAAGAAAGAAAAGACAAAGTGCCTTTGAGGAGGTGCTGGTCCTGGTGTGCTGGCCAGCTGATGAGGTTTGTCAGGGCTCAGCAGTATTTGCTGTCTGCAAAGTCTTTTATTGCATCCCCATCCTGTAATGGCTAAATGCTGTATCTAACACCATACACCCAAGTGCACACCATTATGTATTCCTGGGGTATAGATGGGGTTATTTGCTGCTTGCTGCAGCTCCTTTGTCTGCCTTCCCCAGGCAGCATATTTCTGGAGTTTGAGGATGTGGAGCTGAACCATTCCACCCATAAAGTCCTACCTCCAACACCAACACCATCTCTGGTCTCAGTGGCTTTCCATTAGGCCTCTTCTTTCTGTTTTGCAATTGGCACACACTCCCCACTAATATTTAAGAAAAATTACAATAAACAATATGCAATGTATTCCTGATGCTTGCCAAAACAAAGATGCAGGATTCTAGCATTCAAAATCATGCAGGCATCTTAATCCCAGTCCAGGGTTTCAAGGATCTGCCCTGGTCTTGGGAGATCAGACTTGTTTGGAGAGTTACTTGACATCCTGCGTTCCTGTCCTACTTTTTTGAGCTATCTGAAGAGAGTTCAATTAAGCCCTTCTAAAGGACATAAGAAGCACATACTTATATAAGAAGCTTACAAATGAACAATCAAATTATTGGACTTTTGGGCTTTATACTTAGATGATGATTGAAGATACATGGACAAGCATGAAAGGGAAGGAGAGTGCACAAGCCTGCTGTTCATACAGATGCATGATAACACCCGGCACATGGTACCCCTGAGTGTTAACCACCCCACCAAACAACAGGATGAAAACATATTGTAGCATCAACAACAGACAATATTGTCATTCCCTCTAAATTCATGATTTCATGTACCTCAGGGATGTCTGCGTATCTGACTCCACAGATACAACCTGATATTGCATATCTTCATTGCATTAATTCCCTTTTATTGAAAGGATCTGATGTTATTAATTTTTACATCCATTCAATTTCATATGCTTCTTTCCTGACAAATACTACAAAGAAATAATTTAAAAATCACTGCAATTATGCCCTTTGTAATGGCTTCCATTTAAAAAAATAATAGTCAAAGCCATGAAAGAGAGACAGACATTAATTAATAAATGCATTCACAAAGTAAGTTCCAAACCTCTGACAAGATTTTGCCAGAAATACTCAATAGCCAAAAGTTTCTGTTGAAAGCCCTACTAAGTCAGGTGGTAAATCAATTCCAGCTTTTCCTCTGTAACTCAAAAAAGTCTTAGGTACTTCTTTCAAATTACAGAATTTGAAGAGGGGGAAGGGCAGGCTGAGGTCACAAAACAGAGGAGTCTCACACCAGATTTCCTTGGAGCTATTATGGTGTCTATCATCATTTAGCTTAAAAACTCTACACAATATAGGCCAGCTCAACAATAATCATCGTCATCTTTGTAGGAATGTCCCTTTGTAGGAAAGGTGCTTGTCAAAGCAAAAGTAAATGGACAGTAGTTTGCTCATGGCTAGAAACAAGTCTTTTAAAGTCTGACAAGGGTCAACACAGGACCACTCTGTAAGCTGAGGTTTTCCTGTCTGTTTTGTTGTTGTTGTTGTTGCTCAGCCTGATCAGCTGGTGGTGGCTTCTCCAGATGAGTATTTTGTTTAGATAAATTGAACATCACACTCCAGGACACAACATTTCAGCCATCAAGGCCCCACTTGGGGGGCCCCAAGGGGCCCACCCCCCCGCACAGGGGCTGTACGATGGAGCAGAGGATGAAGCAGAGCCTGGCTGCCTCCAAAAGCCCCATCACTGAGAGTGTAGAGGCAAGGGAAATTCTCCTAATGACCCAAAGCCCCACAGTAATAACCCTCCGGTGCTGGCAAACACTGATGAGGCACACAGAGACTTCAAAGAGGGAAGGGAGTATTTCATAGGAGATATTTTTAAGTTAGACAGAAAACAAGTTTCTCTTTTACTTACATTACATGGAAATGTTCAGTTCCCCTCCATTTTACTTTCCCTTTCTGTGTTTGCAACATTTCCGTAGGCTTTGTCTTGGGTCAAAAGCAACATACTTAATTGTCCTGCTGCATGCTCGGCTTTTAAAGTCAACAGTTCTTTGTATCAAGGCAGAAAACACAGTTCTATAACCAGAGTTAAATAAATTACTTAAGAAATCATCCAGCTGAAATAGGTTTTCCACGATTACAATTAATTATAGATGTGATTTGTTGGCATATTAGTTACAGTTGCATGTGTACCAGTCTGCTGGCCAAAACATTCCAAGATCAAAGGAGAAGCTGAAAGTGGACAAGATTATTTATTATCTTGATGAATACCATGCTCAAGAAATCGTCATCACAGCCGTGGGCTGTACAAGTACAGAACAAACAGATATTGTCCTGAAAACTGAGTGCTGAAGCAGAGATCATGAAACAGATCCAGGGACAAGTCAAGGATGAA
Source organism: Trochalopteron elliotii (assembly GCA_024734555.1). Lineage (NCBI taxonomy): Eukaryota > Metazoa > Chordata > Aves > Passeriformes > Leiothrichidae > Trochalopteron > Trochalopteron elliotii. The sequence goes on from JANPWX010019667.1 coordinate 591,713, forward strand.
TTAATGCATCAACACCTCACTTTTTAATTTCCCTGTATTAAAAAAGTATGCTTAAATCTCTTTTACTTCATCATGCTGCTTCTGTCATCATGTAACCATTATGTAAGACAGTATAATTAAAAATAAACTTTTCACTCCCCAGCAGCAGTTATGCAATAACTTTTAATTAACTACGATCCTTCATGTTCAAGAGAACATTTAAGGAGTTTAAGTTATAACTCAATGCTCCTCTTCATAGATTCACATTCAAATCCTTTAACAGAAACTATCTGCGTTTTTCTTCTCATCTCTCCAGTACAAAGACGGTTTGTCAGGTTTTATTTGGTTTTATCTGCTTGCAAGATGCTGTCTCAGAGTCCTAAAAATGCAGGGACATATTTTGTGCAATCTGTCAGCAACTGTCTTCAGATGCAAGGCTACAGGGAGTTGATGAGCTCTTTTCTTATGAGTCACAAAAATGGATTATCCATTCTTAATCCTCCCTACACTGGCAAATTTCTTTATTTGTTTTGTACAGTAAAAATAAAATAAAAGTTAAAATTGGTCTGATGAAACCATACAAGAACAGTTTTCTCTTGGAATGCTCTGGCAGAAGAGAACATCACTTTAGAGAGCTACAGAGCTTCCAGTATCTCTTCCATTCTTCTCCAAAAGTAAACATCCCACTTGCTTCCAGGACCCATTCTGGCACTATGGATGGTTTCCCCCATTGCTCTGGGATTTTGTCATATCATGTTCCCCCACATGATGTTCTGTAGTTTTGGGGTTTCTTCAGGGCTTTTTTGAAAAGTCATCTTCTCTCCACAAACTTAACAAATGAGATATCATTTCACCTGTTTTTTTCACAAAACCATAAAAGTCTTTTTCACCACAAAAGTCTTACTAATCCGCATTCGCTTGAAATGCAAATATTTTTCACAAAATTGTTCCGCTAATTTTCATGAAAGCCAGCACCTTACAGGATCACAACCCTGTCACTGAAACTCTCTTTCAGGTAAATCTCAGAAGAACAAAACCTGAGCTTGAGTAACCTCCCTTTCATTTTGAATGGGGATTTAGGAAGAGAAGGCTGAGTTTTGCTGCTGTTTGCTAATCCCAACAGAGAGAAAAAGGAATTCAAACTGCCTGAGAGCTCATCCCTGAAAATAATGTGATTTTCCTATATGATTTTAAAAAATGTATCTCTTCATAGACTTGAGCTTAAAAAGGAAAAATGGAGGGAAAAAGAGGTCTTCATACTTCTAGCATATGGTCCATGGCCAATTTTTAGTGCAAAGCTGCCCCATCAGGCAGCAAGCTGATGGATAGAACAGAAACCAGGGCTTCTTCTTTATGGTTATTTCCTTGCTTATTGGATTTGGATTTTTAGCTTCACTCTGAAATGTTGCCATGCTACACTGAGTACAGAGTAGCTGGCATCACTTTAAAGGCCCTGGCAGATCTCAGTCAGCAAACCAGATTAGTTACACCACACAGGAAGGAGGGCTTGTGTGTTTTGGGGAGCAACAGGGAAGCAGGAAGACATCCCGTTGTGGTGGTGAAAGGGGCACTGGTGGAGGGAGAGGGAGGGGAGGGAAACAAGTCTGCCCTGAAATTTGACTTTCATCTCAGACAGTGTGCTCCACTTAACTGCACAAGGCCATTAGGCACGGATACAACTTGAAAGTCCTGGGAGACCCTGGCAGACCGCACTGCACGTGAACAGTCTCACTGCCAGAGCAGAAGTTGGTGTCCTGTCATGCCACATCAAATCCAGGTTAGTGAGCACTGGGAAGGCTGTGGGGCAGCACAATCAGTGTCTGCATCAGCGCAGGCGGTGTCCTGCGGGTGACACGCGAAGGCAGCGATGGGTGAGCACCTGAGCGAGCTCAGGGGGAGCAGCACTGCTGAGTAAGGTCCCTGTGCTGCAGAAAACATCCTGCCACTTCAAGGTTCCATCTTCCACCCACTTGAAGGAGGCTTCACTCACTTCCATGTGCCTGTGCCATGCCTAATTTGCCAGTCACTTTGAAGGGGGTTCGGGGCCAAGTGCTTCCTGTAAATTACTCCTTTCCCTGCAAAACCCACTTAATGGGATTGAATGAAGGATCTGTTTGGCCCATGGGGTATGTGAAGTCCAGAATTAGATTTTATCTCAGTCCATTATGGAAAGTTTCAAAATGGAGACAGATTTTCAGTCATAGGCTGATAAAAATTATTCCAAAAAATACAATGCAAAAATATGAAAGGCTTTTTTCCTTCTACAAATAATTTTGAAATACATGGTCTATTCAAATCATATACATCATTAAAGAATTATAAATGACAGCTACAGAGGAACCAGATAAAGAGAAAACTGTGATTATTTCAAAATTTTCTCATCCTGTTTTCTGGATAGACAAGAAAAATCATTAAAGGAGAATCATAAAGATTACTCTGCAAAGAGAAAAAAAAAGTCCCTCACATGCTTCCTAAGACACCAGAGTTTAAACATATTTGACAATCTTCTATTCATTAAAAAACACATTTGGCTAATCCCCTTGGGCATAAGAGTTTCCAAAATTTAGCCTAATGTATCCTGGGCTGCATCCAGAGCCCTGTGGGCAGCAGGAGAGGGAGAGGATTCTGCCCCTCTGCTCTGCTCCGGTGAGACCCACCTGGAGCTCTGCATCCAGAGCTGGGGTCCCAGCATGGGAAGGACAGAGAGCTGTTGGAATGAGCCCAGAGGAGACCACCAAGGTGATCAGAGGGCTGGAGCACCTCTGCTGTGGGAAAAAGTTGGGAGAATTGGGTTTATCAGCCTGGAAAGGAGAAGGTTTCACGATGACCTAATTGTGGCCTTCCAGTACCTGAAGAGACACAACAAGAAAGATGGAGGGAGACTATTGGAATGACAGGACAAGTGAAAATTGGTTCAGATTGAAAGAGAAGATTCAGTTTAAATTAGGTTTTAGGAAAAAATAGTACAGTGGGAATGGTGAGGCATCTGGCACAGGTTGCTCACAGAAGTTGTGGGTGCCCCATCCCTGGAAGTGTCCAAGACCAGGCTGGAATGGGCCTTGAGTAACCTGCTATAGGGAAAGGTGTCCCTGCCTATGGCAGAGGGGTTGGAATGAGACGGTTTTTAAGGTCCCTTCTGACCCAAGCCAATCTATGATTCTATGATCTCTAACCTAAAGTTAAGGTACCATCTCTTCCCCTCTATCCTGTCACTTTTTTTTTTTTTTTTTTTTTTTTAATGTTTCAGCACTTTTTCCACTAACAAAAGAAGACTAAGTTATTTTATTATTTTGAACCTACCCCTTGGAAACACTGCTTCATTCAGATTTTGCTTAGGACACAACTCCTTTCACAGTCAGAGGATTGTATCCTGCATAGGAGGAGATAAAGGAATAGCAAAACAATTGCTTCAAATATTATGTATATCTGGGAATTACACCACCTTATCAATATAAAAAAAGCATGTAAAACAATATAAACGTATTAGGTCATGTTCTGGTCACAAACCACTAGTTCCCTTTCCCCTGTGATCCTCCTGTCTTTGCCTGCATCACCAAGAGCATCTGGCAGTGCTCTTGGTGCCCTCACTGACCGTCACTCAAGGGCTGTGTGACAATATTTGCTGGATGCCTGTCACCGCTGGCTTACACCTTACCTCTCCCGGAAGAGACATATGCAGTGCATAAAGATGGTCTTTCAGAACCATAAGGTTATTTTAACATGACATGCACACAGAGTGCCATCTTGGGGCAACGTGTTACTAAGTTTTCCAGATGTTTTGTCACTGCAGCAACTACAGACTGGATTAATTTCACCTCAGTTCTGCTGCCTGTATTATATATCTGAATGTATGTCTGAGCTGCTTAAAAAGAAAGGTGGTTTTTTGAAGCAACAATTGATCAGACATCAGTGTGAAGGTTACCTGAACTGCCCAAAGCACTGCCAGTTTTTACGCCCTGAATGCAGGAACAAAAGCTCTGACAGCATTTATTTTTGGTCAGATGACCATACATATATACACACACCTGTATACTGATTAAATGTAAAAAAACACGGAAAATACAGCCTGCAAGAAATCAAGCCTCTGCTTTTAAAGAGTCAGCTATTGCACAGGGAGAAAAAAATTATAAAGAGTGGATTCTTGGAGAAATTACTAAAAATTAAAATACTAATACACTGGAAGAAGAGCTGAGCTGCTCCTGCTATTCTCTTCTGCTGTGGAGGCAGTGCAAAGAATCTGGTCTCAGGGCTTGGCTCTGCTCAAGTCCATCCAGGATCAGTCCAAAAGCAACCCTACATATAACCTCTGATGTTCAGCCTTAGCCCCACACAACTCTCAAACCTGCGTCCAACAAACAAACAAACCCCACTGATAACCCCTCAGGTGGAGCAATATGGTGGCACAGAGGGATTTCCAAGACCTGTGCCTAGACCACAGAAGAGTAACAATCCAAAAATGACCAGTATCACATCAGTATCACATGGAGTTGTTAGACAGCAGAGAATAAATGCTCTGAGAAGATAAAGAACTGCATTGTAGTAACACTTCTATCCTTCTTACAATAATTTAATACCAACAGGAAAAAATACCAGGCCTTTCTATAAATATACTTAAAGCATTACTACCATGTGTGTGGAGAAGGATTTTTGCACTTTCTTTCATTGCAAAGCTTAAATCCTGGCACGATCTCCAGTGAAAGATGAAGCCAAGGGTCTGCTGCAGAGCCTGTGTGTGTACCACAAACCACCAGGCACTCTGGCACAGCAGCCCAGCCCTGCCAGCAGCTCTTCTCCTGAGGGCCAGGACCAAAATAACCCCCTGGGAAAACTTCCAGAGCCATTACCTACCCACTTTAACAAATACAATTCACACTACTTTTCAGACGTTCCCTGTTTCATTCACTGAATAACAAATATGCATGAGGAAACCAGCAATGGAATTTAGAATAAAGAGATTCAGTGTTTAAAATTAGCCCCCATGAAGATGTACGAGGAGACAAGGAACAGGCAAAAAGAGAGGTTACAAAAATAAGACTGCATCATCTGTAGAATAGATACAAAAGCATTTTCTGCTTTAATACACAGGCATGGCATCTCCTACACACCAGAACCTGCACACAAGTGTCCATACAGAGCCTGAACAGCAAAGCAGTCATATAGGAAATGCCAGAAGTTGGAACGAGCTGGTTTTCAATTGCCAACCATCAGGCAGACCCAGAAGTCCATCTTTCTGTGCCCTTTCCAACGTGGTTGAGTGCCTGGACCTAAAGAAGCATTTAGGAGAAGGAGGGATGGGCTCTGAACAGTCTCTGCAGCGTGATCACAAATCAAGCAACAGTCTGCAGAAGGCCAAGACCACAAGTGTTATCAGAAGGGCAGCTACAAGGAGTCCCCATCTGAATGATCTCCTGTCCACGTGATTGAACCTACCAGCCATGAAAAAGTCATAAGTATAGAGAAGGAAACACGAGGTGGCGTCTCCTGTGCTCAAGGGTCAGCAAGGGACAGCTAAAGGCTGCCACAGCAGACCAAATTTATGATAGAGACCTTCTGACACCCCAGAGGGTGTCTACACAGGTAGATTCACCCAGGTTAAAGTAAAGTTGGATGAAAGCCAAAATTACTCTTCTTGGTTAATGGGGCATGGGATGAAATAAAATCAATTTGTAATGAAAGTTCCAAAAGATGAACTGTCGGGGAATTCATTGCAAACAGCATTGCATGAGGACAGGTCCTTAGTTTCCTCCTACCCCACCTGAGACCCTTCAGCCAAGCATGAAACCACCAAATACCAACAAAAACCATGAAAACAAATGGTCTCATGCTTTTTCTATAGGCCTTTGCAGTAACAAGTGGGGCCAAGTGCCACACAGAGAGAATGGATACTGGCAGCTGTGTGGTAAATCACAGCCCTAGACACCAGCTTTTTGGAGAGAAGTTTCTGCAGCCTGCAAAGAGAAAGTCAGGCCCCAGGCTTGCGTCATCCCACCCCTGAGTCATCCCACCATGCAGATCCTCTCCCGTACCATCACTCCTCAGCCTGGCTCATGTAATTATTACAGCAGAGCTGCAATCATCCTTGTGCAGTCAGACCAAAGCTGGCATCCCCACCCACACACAGAAAAAAGAGCAACACTCACCCCAAATTCAGCACCTGAGCACAAAACTGAGACCCTAGGATAAAAAGGGGAGGCAGGGAGGGCTGCCCTCAGGCTCCTCAAGGGATTCAGACAGAGGATGCTGCCTGAGATACAGGATGCCCTACATAAAGGGGACAGGAGAGGGGACAGAGCAGCAGTGTGGGATGGATAATCTGTGCCTGGCTCGTGCCTGTGACCAGGTTATGTCAGGTGCTATTAAGGCACGAAGTGTGAGCACGCATGTGTGAAACCCCACTGCAGACTGCTCCAGCGGCCCTGAAATTAGGCCTCCCTAAAAAAAAAAAAAAAATTAACAAAAAAACCCACCAAACAACCAGACAGAAAACAACAGCACACCTTATGCAGCAGTTAAGAGGGAAAAACATGCACCCAAATGTGCCCAGGGGAGCAAACCAAGGAGATCTACACCTCCAAAACCACCCTCCTCCCCTGGGCTGAGTGCTGCTGCTGCCATTTCATCTGCTCAGCTCCACCGCCCATCCACGTCCCCTGAAGGCAGAGCTGCAGCCGCCGGGGAGCTCTGCTGTGCCTTCAAAGAGCCTAAACTGGGTCAGCAGAACGGAGAGAAAAAACCTGATTAAAGCATGAAGAAAGCTAGCAGACCTGCTGGCTGGGAGACAGCAGTAGGAAGGGAAAGGCATTCACAGGCTTTGCATCTCCTTGGAGGCACAGAAAGACAAGGGCTGCTGGTCCCCCATTCTACAACTGCAGGGAGAGAAATGTGTTTCTCAAATCTATAATGGGATGCAGGCAACAGAAACACATTTGGGGATGGGGGAGTATAAGTAGATAAGTGTGTCCCTCTGTCCTCCATGCAGTATTCTGCCGGGGGCCACCCTCACCCACATTTCCAGTCAATTTATTCTGACTTAAACCAAGTGAAACAATTTAAATCCATGCAAATCTAAAACCCTTCATGAGCCTTATGGCTACGATTTGCACCATCCTTTCTTGTGTCTGAATAAACCCAGAGATGTCAGAGGAAGAGCCCCAACAGCTGCCAAACTCAAGCAGCATCTTTTGGATGCAATTAAAAATGCTAAACAGGATAAACAGGAGGCCACTAGGAGGAAGCTTTGTTTCTCTGAGAGAGACTTCTGACCTTAAAATAAACCAAGCCAAAACCACTTCTGCATCTGTAGGTGAAGTGCAGCGAAAGGGTTTGGGGGCTGCTAAGTTCCAGGAGTGAGGTAGATCCTTAATAAGGACATGACTTCTGGAACTATAATTGGGGTGACATTTGAAGAGAAAGAGAGTTTTGCAAACCACAGAAATCAGAGCAGCTGAGAGCTCTTCCAGTGACCAAGGCTTTGCTGATATCCAAACCAAGCGATGGTGGATAATAGAGATGTTGTTGTCCCCTGGTACCACCAAAACTTCCAGACCCATACACCCCATCTCCCTGAAACCTAGCATAAATCTAACCTCACTCTGGAAAGCACCTTCTCCAAGTCACGTCGTTGAAAAGGCCAACAGGTTTTTCTCCACAGATCCCTCTGCAGAGCTGCACATCCACCACTGTGGTCTGTGGGCCCACACAAAGCCATTGCACCCTCGCCCTGACTGCTGGCTCCAGGGTGGGCTGTGTATTTGCTTAATGACATCCAATGAAAATATCAGCTTAAGAAATCACAGGATGGGTGGGGAGAACATTCCCTGCTAGAAAGAATCTGAGCTCTGCAATTGCACATACGATATCTAGATATTGTGGTAAAGACCTCTATCTACAGAAGGAATAGGAGATTTGATCTAGTACACAAATAAAAATCAGAAATCTCTCCTGTCAGCCATGGAAAAAGCTATCAATAATTCATTTTAACAAAAAAGGAGATCAAAGAAAAATGCTGTGTTAGTTTGACATTTTGATATGTTGGTTCAGGATTTTTCTTTAATGTAATATGTAACAAACAGCACAGTTCATCTATAAATGCCAGACACGCTTGCAAATTGTTGAATATAGCAGGTCCTATTAATATTCACTTAGACTTTTCAAATTAATTCATTTTCACTGCCTTTACATCACTCTTACTGCATCTACCCAGCAGTTGTAGGTCAACTGGAGCTCTCAGAAATGCTACAGAGTTTCCAAAGATAAAGTTTCAAATTTGTAACCACATTTCCATCTATTTCTTCATGTTACCCACCACACAGCTTAAAGTCAAACCAAGCTTGTTTGACTATTACGTACTTGCTGTGAATTGCTTCTAAAAATTGTACAGTCAGGAGCCAGAATGAGGTCTTGTGTCCTACATCAACTGTCTGTGCAAGTTCACTCTCATATATTGTGGTTTGATTTCACTTACAATTTCCTTATGGGCATTTGGTGGAGTGGATGAAGTATATTATACTCCAGAAAATACAGGCTTGCAATCCACAGATTTCAGTGTTATGTTGCAAGAGGTATTTATTGCAGTGGAGAACTGCTGGCAAATTTAACATATATTGCTCAAGCTCAGTCTGTATTCCCTATGCTGTGCAGAAGACACGAGGGGACTCACATCTTCTACATTTAAGTGGGGTAGGGCAAATTTCTTGCAAGATAAAACCCCCTCTAAAATGCAGAAAATGGTTGACTCTCTGTGACTTATCTGTTCCAGGATTTAGTAAAAAAGTAAATACTCCTGTTGTTACATCACTTTGATTAAGGATTCTCTTTAAAGTACTTTTTTTGGCAATATTTAGGCAGTTCTTTTAAAAACTACTTCCCTAGAGTGAAGTCCTTGATGGTAACAACTTTGTTAGAGGCTGACACAGTATTGTGCTGCCTTTGGAGGGAAAGTAGTGGTCACTCATATCCTGAGTTTGGCTGGAGAGTACAGAGTCTTGGATACAGACTTGTAGATCCATGGCTTTTCTAGGTATTGTAGCTTTTAAATGGTTATTACATTGGCCGCTCTATCTAGAAAAGAGCTGTAGTTTGTTGGAGGGGCATCAGTTACCAATTGTGATGACACTCCAGATAGTAAAGTTGTTACCTGATACAGATGATAAAGTTGTATCATCCTTGTTACATCCAGTCCATTGTGAACAGGAAGAGCCAAAATTACGAATTTATTTTTTTTTCCCCTCCACCAATTGTCTGCAGAGCGCCATGCTGACAGTTGCAGCCACTGGAATCCTATGGCACTGCCATGTCTCCAGGAACAGCGCTCACAAGACTGAACTGCTTCTACCCAGGAGGGATCCAGGCTGGTTAACACCCCTCCCAGGGAGCAAACTGCCAGAGGAAAGCCTTTTCCTCATGCACTTCAACCCAAGGACTCCCATCCCCATGACCTCTCATCCCCAAAACTCCCACCCCCAAGTACAGTGTCTCTTGATTCAGTGCTACTTGCAAGGAAGCAGCTCCAAGGACAAGACCTTAAAGCCAGGGCCATCTGCGTCTCTATGTCTGCTTGACTGCCTCTTGGGCATCTCTCAAACCATGCAGGTTTTGCATATTGAGGAAAGTAAGTCCTGGCCATGCCTGCAGGTGGGACCAGCTGGTCCCAAAGGTGGCCTTGGATCTTCCCTTAATCACATGTGGAATATGCACAGGGAGTAGAAGAACAATGTTGAAGCTAAAGACAGCTCTCAAGTTCTTCCTTAGTCTTGTTTTTGCTCATGCCAATAAATTCGTTAGATCACTTAGATGCTTTTGAAAATTTTAGTCACTGTTGGAATAATCCCCCCAAAAATCACAAAAGAATCTCAAAAAAGCCACTGCCACTCAATCAAAAGGCTACAGTGTGAACTACAAACCTCTGAAACCTGTTTAGAAAAGCCACTCCCAGAGCAGGAGATAAGGAATGGCCACAGCCAGCCAGCAACAGACTGACATGCAACAGGGTCCCATCTGGCAGGATGAATTTTATTTCTGATTACAAAAAAACACAGCCCAGAGGCAGTAGCAGAGGCAACAGCAACTGGATGAGGATCTGGCAGCTCAGACTGTGACACCCCCCTCTAATATGACAGCTCCCAGTTCCCGAGATAGAGGTCTGAAGCAGATACCCTGCCCTGGTCCCAGAAACACCACAAAGAGGAGAACAGAGCACTGAGCTGAATTTATGGGGGTTTAAAGCACAAGACAACTTTACGTGAGCCTGACCACTCTCAGATCTTCACTTGTATCATGAAATCAGGACTGGGGGGGCAGGGGGAGGAATCCTTCCCCTGACATGCAGTAGGAGCACAAACAAGTTATTATTTGAAATGCTGTACAAAGGTTAAGTCTTTAATCCCCTTAATCCAGACGACAAACAAACAAAACCCCAAGAATGGGATCCTGGAGCACAGCTGAGCACTGCCAGGTCTCTTGCAGGGGCTCTCTATTCACTTTGCTGCAGCCAGTTACGAGCCTCCAGCTACAAAGTTGCTGCAAAGAAAACAGATGCAGGCATGTTTTTATTCCCAGTTCTTTAAAGCTTATCACAAGCAATTTGGCAGCCTGGACTCAAGTTTCAGTGAGCAGGGTTTAATCCTCAGGTCAGTGGTACCAGGGTCACTGGATTTCCAAGTCTGGCTGCTGTTTCCCTCCTACTGACTCTTGAGTCCAGTGACTCCTCCTGCTTGTTACTCAAGCACAGGGAAAATACAGATACTGCTGAATAAAATCAAGAGTGGTCAAGTCAGGGGAGGAATTAGACAGTGACACAGAGAAGCATCAGAAGATGAACTGCAGAGTTTTTGGGGCTGAGGAGAGTTCCTCTTTTGGTGCACCATAAGGAAAAATTTGGGTCAATGCAATGCATGCCAGCATTTGTTCCACTCCCAAAGCATGACACTATGGTAAGCAGACACCAGTGCAGGCACTCAAAGGGTTAAACAGATTTAGGACCTGACCTGGGTTTGTAGAATACTGGGAAACTCTTCCACTTATTTCAGCAGGAATTGGGTCAGCTGCAACCATGCATCCTAAATGAACCACAGGAAGAATGTCGCTAATTTCAGTAGTAGTATTCATGCAATTCAAAGTAGATGCGTGGTTAGTTACCTTGCTGAATCAAGTACAGGAAAGGTCTAAGCCAGTGAAATAAGCAGCACATTTAAAATGGCACTATCCTTTCTGCCATGCAGCCCATCACAAGGTGGTGAGCTACGAAAGATGAGGTGCAAGAGATTGTAATTAAAAACCATTTCCTGTCAAAGTTGTTCTTATCTTTTCTGTATCTGTCTTACCAAGTATGAGCCATTCAGTGCAGAGTCTGTCAATTTAAAGAGAAGAATTGGTGGACGTGATCTAAAAGGTCACAACTTCAGATACTACTACTACTTAGATAAGCCAGCAGAAGAGTTAACAGCATTGGTACAGCCCAACCCTTGACAAGAATTTCTAACAGTCTTTTTGGAAATGAAAAGTCCCCTTGGAGACTCTCCCGGTTGATGTAATAGCTCCCTAGGCCTCTCTCCACTTTGCTACAAATTGAATTGGACCCAGTCTCTCATTCTGAGCAGAGGTCAGGCCAGTCACACTGGCAGAGCAGCAGAGCACGTGAAGGCTGCAGTGCTGTGAGATGTTCTCTGGTTGTTGAGCAGTCACTCTGGTGAGCATCAAGCACACCAGATCCACATCATCCCTGCAGTCCTGCTCACTGTGTCCCCCCCGCAGCCAGAGCTGCAGATCACACACCGAAAAGAAAATGCAAAAGACAATTGCACAGTGCAGATAAAAATTATGTGATCCAGACTCCAAATCTCAGCACACAGGGCCAGGAAAAGAACACAAAGGCTCCTGCCTGAGCTGATGAGACCCACAGTAGCCAAATTCAAAGGGATATGCAATGGTACCAGCAGCTCCTGTTCTGCACAACTCCCTGTCTCTGGTCTCAGCAAATTCTACTAAAGCATGCTATCCATTTGAGATTATATGTGCAGTAAGAAGAAAAACTAGGCTGGAGGAGGTAAAGAAAAAAGCAGATCCTGATTTGTAACTGGGCCCTGAACTGCTGCTAGAACAAGGTTCCCTCCGCCATGATGGCAAGTGTCTGATTTCATTTCGTATAACTGCAAAGGTCACTGCAATATTACAGCTCAGTTCTGGTTTCATTTGGAAAGAAAAAAATCCCATGGTTCATTTAGATCACTTGGGAGCAGTCAGCCTTCTCCCAGCTCCCAGCACAGAAGTCTCATCTACACAGTCCTTCCCCCCCACTTTCACAGAGACCAACAGTTGTGTTTCAAGATGCATTATAAAATCAAAAGAAATGGGGAAATTACTGTACAGCATAGAAAGGGTGAAAAGGACTATGAAGGGCAATAAAACCCCTTATTTATGTGGAGACTGCTCACGCCGTACGCTATCAGGCTGCCAGGCCCCTTGCCTGCCTGGGCGTTGACAGCCTTTCCACCCCTGACAGTTCACGAGGTCATGGTCCCTGCTGACATTTCATTACACTTACCAGCCTGCTTTTCCTTAGCCCCACCAATTCCAGGTCTGATCTCACAGCCAGTAGCTCAAGAATATGACAATTAAAGATTAATGTTATAAGTGCATGGAAAGTTGAAAAATTCAGATTTTTTTATTGTCATGACAGACATATTCATTTTTAAACTTCACCCTTGTGCTTCAAGACACCAGGCCAGGAGTGTCACTTTTCCCCAGCAGGCTGCAAATGCTTTCTTCCTTTCAGCTGCCAACTAGTTTTGTAGGCTAATATATTTTTCTTTATTTAATTATTCACTGCAACACATGAAACATTAAGCAGCTTCTTTCCATGAAGAAATGAGTGCTGTTTCCCAATGACAACATGCTAAGTATCCTTAATAACAGGAATAAGGAAATGAGTTTACTAGAACAAAGTGGGAAAGGGCAGGGAAAATGAGTGAAGCTCAGAGCAACTAGAATTTACTAACACAAAAAAACACCAAGACTTCATTTCTAAGAAAATAGTCACAATTAGCTGATCTGGGAAATACAAGCAAAAAGAAACAGACTTTTAAAGCGCAAAAAATGTTTTCTGATATGCCTTCTGGGCTACAATTCTTCTCTTTCTCAACACTGATGGCAATGGGTCAGTGGGAAAGAAGCCGCAGATGCAATGTTACAAAGTGTAACAGTTGTGTTTTCTTAATGGTGCTAAACCCCTGATAGCTGTGAGAAATGTGTGCTCTTCCAAAGAACAGAAAGTTAAAGGCCGAAGTCATTAACAAAAAAAAGCCATTCCAAGCCACAATTTTTCCTGTGAAAGCAGGACTGCAAAGACAACTTCCAGTGTATGCTCCACTCATTTAATGTCTTTTGCGGCAGCAAGAGATGGCCTCATCAGGTTACAGAGCATTGTGACCTCCTGAGAGCACCCCACACCACTGCACTGCCAGCTCACCATCGATCCAGGACGGGACAAACCTGGTGACCTTGACACTTCTGCGGGCTCAGATGAAACTCTCCACTCTGCCCTTGAAAGCCTGGGTAGGATGGTGTGGGCGAAAGGATTTTTCCTGATTCTAGTGTTTATTTGTTGGGTCACAGAGGTAAAATTATCTCTGTTTGATTACTTAAAGCTGTTGGCTGTGGAGATAATCTGTGCATTAGCAGCTGTACGGTGGGTGGTTTGCAGTTCTGAATCTGTAGCTGGAAGGAAAGAAGTAATTTTGCACAGCACTTTAAAACTGAAAACTGAGCATACAGGACAAAAAGCACTCCATGGCCCCATGCAGAAGTTGCCTTCTGCAAGGAGAAATCCTCCCATTTACTGGTGATGAGGAGGGTGAGTGTCCAGCCGTGTCCTCATGAACTCCCCCACCTCCCACGGCAGCACCCACAGAGAAAGAACACCTTGAGCAAACACCCAGTGAGCCTTAACTCCTGCAATTGCAACATCTGTCTCTTTATGCTTTTACAAAAAGAGACTGATTATGAGTAGCACAGCTTAAAACAGCAGGTCTCAGCAACTTTGTTTAAGAGCCACAAACTTGCTATCACAAATCTAAATCCCATTACCTTTGGGAGGAAGAGGGGGCTCAAACCTCCTACCTGGGCACAACTTCTCTGGGAAAGGTGGAACAATGCTCTTGTGCACTGTGGACAAATATTTAGAGTGCAAACACTGCTGGAAACAACAATCTAAACTCTCCATCTGCTAATCTACCAAGCAGCTACGCCTTGCGCACTTGTGTTTGTAGAACTATAGCAGCTGCCCCTTCCCAAGCAGCATAACTTTGGTTCGGACATTTTTTTCTGAGGGTTTGCAATTTTTCTCCTCTTACCTTCATTTTGTCTGCAGCTGCTGAGTTTTAGTCCTGCCAAGAAGGAGTGGGGGCAGTTCTGGGCAGATTTCAGGCTGGAAGATTTATAAAGAACAGACATCAAAACCAAAGAGCAGAAAACTGATAGAAGATAGAAAGGGACATGAAGCTTCCCAGGGACAGGAATGACAAGAAGCAGAGATGCATACTTGTCTTATTAAAAATCTGCATATGAAAGCAGAGGGAAGCATCCTCACACACAACAGACCTCCTTCATGCTATCTCTTCCTATTGGCATGACCTGAGATAAAGCAGAGACACACAACTCATGTTAAAGTTTAAAGTATCACCTATAGGGAGTTTTTGATTGATTGGGATTTTTTGCGGAGGGAGGGGGTAGCAGTTTTTCCAGCATTCTATGTGCAAGTCCTTTACTGTGGTACACAGACACGTGCAACCTCCACACAGCCACAACTACACCAAAGATCTGTAGGCACAATTGATAATATCTGGAACACATTAAAAAATTAGAATGCATAGTTCCCTCAGCAGCTGTACTACTTTTCTCACAGTCTTTACTAATTAACATACATTGAAGAGCTACCAACAATCACAGGCCCAAGGTCGTGTTTAGCTTCCTTTCTAAACAAGGCACAGAAAAATACCTTCAGCATACCTTCTGCAATGCTGCAGTCTCACACGTAACAGAACTAAAACTTCAAAGAGTTTCTTTGCCATAAGCTCCCCATTTTTCTTTTTCTTTTCTTTTTTTTTTTAATTTTATTTTAAATCCCATAAATTAATCAAATATGGCATGTTTGTGGATTGGTCCACCACATCTCTTTTTCCAACCTCACCCATTAAAATCCTGCCTGACATTGAGAGCAAAATCGGAGTAAATTCATCCCTGTGTATTTTATAATGCAAATTATCACACTGAAAAATGCACAGCAAGGAAGGCAGCCAACAGACAGCTCATTTTGGTGAAAGGGGTGGGAAGGGAGGACAGAGAGGCAGCTAGGGCAAGAAACTGCTCAGGTTTGCAGATCCCAAAAGAAAGCATTAAAACCCATTTTGAGGCACTTCCAACATTTCCAGTGGCACCCTTCCTGCACTTTAAAAGCAATCTCCACTGTGCCACCAATTTTTATATCTTTTAGCAAATCATTTAAGATAGTTTTATCTGCTCACTACCATAAAGAGTTAAAAGTGACAAGGTCTGCATTGTCTTAGGATGAAAAAAAGGGACAGACAAAGCAAATGTTTTATTTACGCTTTAAAATTGGATGTGGAAAGATTTATAAATGGATTAATTTTAATTAGTGTCCTCATTTTATTAAAAAAAAAAGAAAGCATGCCTTAAAATTAATGCATTGCTACCCTGAGTATTAACAAATATGTCAAGTCTTTGCTTCTTTTAAAGCTCCTTTGTTGCTTAGAGTTTTTCATTATATATCAAAAGCAGCCTCTGATGAGGCTAATTTTCAAGAAGGTTGATGGAATGCAGCATGACACAAACGTTCTTCTTGATATTTAACAAGGCAGGCCCAACATTAATCTCTGGGGGGAATGTTTGCACTGTGGCCTTTGTGTCCCATCTCACAGTATGGTCGAGGCAGGTCCTCCCTCCAAACTCATCCCAAAGAACATCTTTGCTGTTTGGGAAGTTAAAAGTAGGTACCCAGAGCAGAAGTGTTTGAACAATGGCCTTAACATTTGTGTCTCCTTGAACTGTTTCCCTAGTGACTGCAGAAACTGGATTCCTCACAGATAAAGCCCAGGTGTGGTACCTGGGAAGATTTTTAGAAGACTGCTTGAGATACCTTGGCATTTGTGCTGTATTTTATTAGAGCACCAAGCAAAATGGAGTCACAGCAAGACCAAAAGTAAAGATTTTCTGGGGTTCAATAATCTAAACCCTGCCTACCTGAGTTTCTTCTGCAGATGCCAGGACTACAGACAGCAGAGATGCCAACCATCAGCCTTTGTCCCCACCTTCTCCACACTGACTCGTGACAAGCACAGAGAGGTGTCTACCTTAGGGGGTTTACTTAGAGTATGAACCAAGTAAGAAGTCCTGAGCCATTTGCTGTCTCCAGGATACCAAGGCTTAACCACCTTATACGCAAGTTCACTTGCAATATTTGCTTGTAGTATTTTTTACATTTTAGGACTGTATCAGAAGGCATCCCCTCTCCTAAACACAAAGTCCCATGAGTAAGCTCTCTCATCTGAGCTGCCTCTTCCTGTGTACGCTCCACGAGATTTGGCCTTCACCCCCAACCCCACCACCAGCACCCACCACTGAAGTTCTCTTCAGCTCTCACTCAGTCACTGCAGCCTCTTCTTTCCACACAGTTAATCTGATTTGCCTCCCCTACAACCAGGACCACAACTGAATTAATTGATTTTAAAAATTACCACCACTGTGTTCCTGCTTTTTTATTTTCCTCTTCAGCTCCTTGCTGCAACTATCTTCTAGTGCTGAACTTATCATGCACTTGGACTCTGCCTTGCTCATTCAAGCCACTGAAATTATTTTCTGTGCTGGAAAGGGCTGGAGAGGAGCTCCCATCAAATGTTCCTACAGCTCCAATGCCTCCATAGCCACCAAGTGCTGCCTATGCCCACAACAGGTGGAGAGGACTGGCACATCACACGATGACCACACTTTCACAAACCAGGTCCTCCCCTCATTGTCTTCTTCTCTTCCATGTCTCTCCTGTGAGCACCCTGCCCTCTCTGCACTGCCCAAACTTGTGGATGTGACTACTCTCTAGCTCCTGATAGCCTGTCTTCAGCCTCCTGCTCCTATTATGGCAGTCCAAACAGGCACAAAATTAAACCCCTGGATGTTCTGGAGGGCATGTTGCTGTTGTAATAGCCCCAACACAACCTGCCTTTTAGGGTATCACATTTTAGGGTATTTAGCATTTTAGGGTATTACAACTGTGAATCATTGGCTCATGAAGGATGAAGTCTGGCACCTTCCTGTACTCCAGCCAAACAAAAGGGAGGAGGAAGAGAGAGAAGCGACACTTTCACCTCCACTTGATGAAAGCAAAATCTGATGCAGACGGGGCGGGGGAGAAACGGTCTGGGTGCTAAGCCTTTATTAATTAATGCATGTTTTGTAAAAAGAAATGCAACAGTGCACTCATTTCAGCTGGTTTCTAGGAGCTTTTGTGACCTTAATAATTCATGTTTATGCAAGCTGCTTATAATGTTAAGCAGTTGGGTTTCGTAGATTTTGTCCATTGCATTTAACTGAGATGAATACATCTAGCTGTTAAATGAGGTTGGTCATAATACTCACAGGGAAGCTTAAAAAAAATCAGTGTTTTTAGAAGGGCTAACAAAATTCACAGCTTTGTCTGAAATAATTTTCCATCTATTAATAATACACACAATATAAGAAACAGAATTATTTTTTTCCCGGGATTCATTCTTTCCCTTTGTTTTTCATGTTTTGGCAGCATTTCGATCATCAGTTAATTGCTTCTCAAGCACATAATCAGGGTCTCCTGCCTGTTTTGCCTCTCTTCATAGCAACAGGAGCGTAAAGGGGAGATTACAAATACCAAAGTATTCAGGAAAACTAAGAGGCAGGTGGAACTCTTATTTTGAATATCAGTTTGGGCTCCTGCAATGCAGAGCAATAAGTAGCAAGAGCACTGCTAGCACAGGGAGAGGCTTTATTATTCCAGGCTTGTCACCCATGGACACTCAGCTCCTCTGGGACGCCACTTCAGACAGTGGCCTGAACTGAGCAGCAGCTTATACCTGACCCACCAGGTAGCCAGAAAGCATGCCAGCAGCTAGAATAAGCAGCTGCTTGTTGTCCTGAATATCTTTTTAAGTCTTTCCCAACACACCAGCTGTGACTATTCCCACACACTCTTCACTCAAACTAACAGGTTTCTGAAAAAATCTGCACTCACTTTTTATCAGTACAAGACAGGCCAGTTTTCTCACTATCCCTACAAAAATCTGGCAGTTCTTTAAGAGAAACTGAGAACCTGCTCTTTCCTGAGCACCTTCGACAAGGAGACAGGGACATGGCTGTGAAGGGTCACCTCTATGAAATGCTGGCAAGCTTGTGCATGTCCCTGCCAGACCACGTTTAAACTGGAAGCTCTTCCATAAAGACTCTTAGTTGGGTTTTAACCTGACTTTATTTAACTAAGTTCTTATTTAAGAGAAGCAGTGTTCATTTAAACTGAAAGCACAGTTTCCTCCTCAATGCAAACTGCAAAGGGCACCTCCCAGCAAACAGAAAGTTTCTGAGTGCAGCTGAGGAAGAGCAAACTGTCCCTGCAGTGCCAACAGCATCATGAAATAATGAATAAGTGAGAGCTGAAAGAAAAAGATAACTGTAAAGGATGTGGAGTTTTGTGCCAGGTTTGCTCTGACTTTAGTAGAAATGGGCCACAATGGATCTTTTTTATCCCCAAATAAGAGATCTTGACTCTTAACACAACCTACACGCACATTGACACTCAGAGCCCACACAATGGCCTTGAAATACCAACCATTTCCGGCAGTCAGGCAGCCAGGTGAACTCCAAGCAATTACAGACCAAAATGAAACCAGGTGATTTTAAGGCAAGTGTTAGGTCTTCCACAGAAAACCTCAAGTTAAGTTTTAATAGTTATTTTTTAATGGCTTGTTAAAAAAAAAAAAATAATGTAATCCATTTTAGCAGCTTACAGTAGTTCTTGGAACAGCCACCTCCCTCCCACCCACAATAAAAAAAAATGGATGAGCCCATGGCAGTATCATTGCCAGTAGCTAACGTAAGGTCCACTGTCTTGACTATCTAATAGTAAATAAAGTTCAAAATCTATTTCTTTGCGTACTTACATGTTTCAGACTAATAGTTTTACTCCTTATAGATTAGATACCTAAATCACTTGGCACCTACTCCAAGCTCTATCAATTTTAAGGCCATTCCTTACCTCCAACGAGCACTGAAGGGAGACACTAAAGATGTCATACCATACCTTCTGAACAGTAGGATGTCCTGCCACCCATCAGAGAGATTACTCCTGAGCTATCATCCCATCTATAGGAGGTATTAAAAGGCCACAGATAAAATCATTAATCTCAAAGCAGGCTGTCTCCAGTCAAGGCTTCCTACTCACAAGCTCCATTTTTCCAGTGTCTGTATGTAGTGAAAAGCTATTCCATTAGAGGACCACTCCAAACAGGAAATACCAGTTGTAAACAGTTTCCCTGTGTTTCTCAAGCTGAGCTACCATTTTTGATGCTTGCCCATATACACAGAAGAGTCATGTAGGACATACTGGTCTTCAGACTGACAAACTTGAAAAAGTAGTTCATTTAGGAAACTTGCAACTGTGAGGCCTAATCCTTCCCTACCTCCCAACCATGATACACATGAAAAAAGGGCAGCTGCCCCCTCTTTGGCTGTGTACAGCCAGTGATTTCACATCTATCAGATTGGAGCACTCAGGCTGCCTTCATGCTGGGAGCACCACAGTGAACCAGAAGACTCTGACAATGAATGTTTTTCTCTGCAGCTTTAACTACAGGCCATTACCTTTCACATAGAATACACTTAGAAGTAAATTAATGTACAAGGTACCAAATGATTTAGTGGAATGTTCTGCAGACAAACAATGCTATCTACCCCCAAGAATCAAAATTAATTGGAGGAGGAGGAATCTTTTAATTGATACATCTCTATATTGTAAAATGGCACTTGACTGACAGGCAATTACACTTCAAGCAATTTCTATGATATAGTGTCTAACAGAACAGATACAGCAGGAAGGAAAAGAAAAAGCAAGCCTAAATACCGCAAGAAATAAAATTTGTGTGCACTCTCTGTGTGATCAATGCAAACATAACCACAAACATTTGCATTACAATAGTGCAGTAAATAACGACCTCACAGCTGAGACATTTACAAGCACATTAGTAAATACACTTTCACATCTCACAGAGAGGATGGCAATTTATTCAACCACCCAAATAAGACATCTTGCAAGCACAAGTCATGCTTTAACTAGGAAGGATCCTCCTGAAAGTGAAGCTCAGATGTCCCAGCAGGTCCTTTCCACCCTACACATCCAGGGACTGTGTTTCACCACACTTCAGACTACTCACTGCACAGAGGCTTAAATTCTTTGATGAGCATGTGGACACGGCCTGAAAGACAAGGCTGAGCCCATCACACCCTGCTCCCCAGAGCCCCACACCTCTCAGCAACCAAGGTGCACCAACCTGAACAACTGTGTATTTTGGAATGGTGCCACCCATTTGTTTGCTGCATTTATTTATTTCCAGCTGAGCTATGGGACAGACTTCCCATACAGAAATGTTCGTGGCTTTATTCAGAAGATAAAAAGAAGGATGTCTTCTACTCCATAGGAGGGCGAAGATGGATTCCTGCTGAAATAGAACGTGTCACATGTCATCTTGCAGCCCAAACCCCATCGTAGCAATGAAGACATTTCTCTGCTCAGCTCCTCACCCCAAGAAGTCGAGGACTGAAATACAACCCATATGGAGGAATGTTCCTCTGTGGTACAGAAGAATAAAGGGTGAGGAAGATGATTAAGAGAAGGGGAATATAATCTATGCTGCTGAGAGCCTGGGAGGAAAACTGAAAGCTGGTCTGAATTCAGCATGTTTGTATTCCAGCTAAATATGGTAGGCACGTTCAAAGCAGAAACACCTGTGAGGAGGGCTTGAAGACTGGAAACTGGCACTGCAGATCTGGGATGACCACAAGCTCATCACTCGTGAAAGTCTTTGAAACCCAGGCACACTGGGAACACAGGTAAGAGTATAAGAAGAGGATTAATATTTTAAAGATGAAGAGCTGGTTAAAGTTTAATACCTGTCCCACTTGTCATCTGAAATCCTTCATGAAGGGAACTGAGCTCAGATGAGGAAGGTACTTCAGGCTTTAACATGAGGTCAGTTGCCATTGAAGCTCCTGCCAGCCTTGATTAAAGCTGATGGGCTGACAGCCGGGCACTACAATGAGCAGAGGTGGCTGCCAGGGGTCCCATCTACCCTCCTCCCCAGCACAGGGGACACAGAGGAGCTGCACCATGTGCATCAGAGTGTTAGGGTGGCATTAAGTAAGCAGAGCCTTTGGGGTTTGTGTTTTGCTGCAGACTCTGGACAGAAGCTTTCTCAAAACTCATGGATTCTGTTTTTGATTTTGTATTGAGAAATGCATACCCCAACAGATCTCAATCATCAGTTTTCACTGGCAAGTTCTCTTCCCACATCCCTCGATGGATGGAGAGGATGAACACTGTGGGGGACCCAAGTCTAAGTAGAGATCAGGTCTATGCCCACCTGAATATATAACATAAATAACCTACCACTACGTATGTAAGTCCATAGAACCCAGTGAGATGCATCCCAGAGTCCTGAGGGAATTGGCTGATGTAGTTTGCAAGACATTCTCCATGATATTTGAAAAGTCATGGTATTCAGGAGCCAGGTGACCAGAACAGAGGAAACATCATACCCAACTTTAAAAAGGGAAGAAAAGAGGACTCCAGGAATCACATGTCACCCTTACCACTGTGCCTGGGAAGATCACAGAACAGATCCTCCTAAGGACTGTGCTATGGCACTTGGAGGACAAGATGATTTGGGACAACCAGCACAGCTTCACCAAGGGTAAGTCCCACCTCACCGACCCAGTGACCTTCTGTGATGGAATGACCACATCAGCAGACACCTTTGACATGATCCCTCACAACATCCTTCTCTTTAAATTGGAGGAGAGATGGATTTGATGAGTGGACAGTTAGATGGATAAGAAACTGGTGAGGAGGTTGCATTCAGACAGTAGTGGTCAGTGGCTCAGAGTCCTGATGAACATCAGTGATAAGTGGAGTCCCTCAGAGGGCTGTACTACAAGCAGTGTGATTTATTATCCTTATTAATAAAGAGATGAAGGGATCAAGTGCACCCTCAGCAAGTTTGCAGGTGACACCCTGCTGAGGTGGTTTGACAGGATGCCATCCAGAGGGACCTGGACAAGCTCAAGGAGAGGTTCACAGGAACATCATGAGGCCTAACAAGGCCAAGTGCTGGTGCTGCACCTGAATTGGGACAACCCCCAGTATCAGCACAGGCTGGGCACGACCAGACCCAGAGCAGCCCTGCCCAGAAGGACTTGGGGGTGCTGGTGGGTGAGAGGCTGGACATGCCCCGGCCATGGCACTCCCAGCCCAGAGAGCCAAACGTGTTCTGGGCTGCATCCAGAGCCCTGTGGGCAGCAGGGGAGGGAGGGGATTCTGCTCCTCTGCTCTGCTCTGCTGAGACCCACCTGGAGCTCTGCATCCAGCTCTGGGGACCCAGCACGGGAAAGACAGGGAACTGCTGGAGGGAGCCCAGAGGAGGCCACCAAGATTATCAGAGGGCTGGAGCACCTCTCCTGTGAGGAAAGACAGAGAGAGTTGTAATTGTTCAGCCTAGAAAAGAGAAGGCTTTGGGGTGGGACCTAATTGTGGCCTTCAAGTACCTGAAGGGAGCCTGAAAGAAAGATGGAGAGAGCCTTCACAGTTCTGTAGTGTAGTAGTGTAGACAGGACAAAGGGGAATTGCTTTGAACTGAAAGAGAGCAGGTTTAGATTAGGTATTAGGGAAAAATTCTTTGCTGTGAGGTTGGCAAAGCACTAGACCATTTTGCCTGGAGAAGCTGTGTTCAAGGACAGGTTGAATGGAGCTGAGAGCAACCTGACCTAGTGAAAGATGTCCCTCTCCACAGTAGGTAGGTTGGAATTCCACGACCTTTAAAGTTCCTTCCAATCCTGGCCATTATATGATATTAAGACCAGCACATACAGTAAAATACACAGCTCAGTACTGAAGCTAGACTTTCTCCACACCACCGGGCAACAGCTTCTGCCCTGTAAGCAGAGAGAGAAGCAGGAGTTTGTTTCTCCAGTCAGATCACAGTTGCTGATTTATACAAGTGTTGCATTTGCATACAGCTGGAGGAGTGGAAAAACTCTGCTCCAGCAGGAAACAAGCTGTCTTTTACCCATCTGGGAAGATGAGACCATTGCTAAACTTACAGACAACATGCAACAGGATGGTGGCTTGGGTAAGAGGATACCTAGTGAAGTCCACAGTATTTACAGAAAACCAAGCAGCTGGGCTGCTCTCATGCAGATCCATAATACCAGGAGGAAAAGCAGGATGTTTTCCCTGGAAGGCAACAGTGAACGCAGTGGGTTTGGCATCTGTTTCAGGAGGTCCTACCTCTGTCAAAATTCTGGACAAAGCCTATTTGTATGAGACTTTGCAAAGAGTAGAAGAAGCATCAAAGCTCTCCTTCGTTTTGTAGGTCAGGAAGGCTTTGGGTTTGGCAGGGTGTCAGCTCACATATATTCTCTAAAGTGCATTTTAATTTTTCATTGTAGCAGCACCTACAGACTTTGATTGAAATAAATAATGAACTAATTTGTATCATGAATCTAGGAATCACTCTCTTCTGGTCCCCATCATGGAGAGGATTTTCTTCCCAGTGACAAGTGTTAATGCATTTATGCCCTAGTTTCCCACAGTGGGTGTCACTATTGAAGTGTCAGGAAGGAAGGTTAGAGCTGCTTTTTCAGACTGTTCCTGTCAGCCTCAGCAGTCCATTTTGGATGAAAACATCCCAGCAGAACACAGCCTGAAAGAAGGCTGGATTTTAAACAGCACAGCAAAAGTCTTTGTGTTGTATATGATTAAAATGTAACATTGAATAGGTCTTTCTCCCAGTCTGAGTCAGGGAGGACAGCTCCACTGTGTAAAAATTACAGGGTTTTTTTTCAGAATGACAGAAGTTTCACAAGTCTTTAATGTAGTTAAGAGACCATTTTCCATGGTTTCCGCATTTTTCAATGCCGCTCTTTTTGACAGGTCCCCCAGCACAAATCCTGGCAGGTACTGTTCCACTTGTGAGAGCTGACAGGGGACAGCTGGTCGTTCATCATGGTGAGACCCCAGAGTGGTGCCTACCTTCACTTGTCACACAGCAAAAATGGCCAGAACCAAAACCCAGTGGGATCCAGACACTCTGATTTGAACCATCCTGTGTGAGTCATAATTTTAATAAACAAAGTTAGGGGGGAGGGGGGGATGAGTAAATTATCAAAAGCAGCCTTACTGTAATTTCAAAGTTTTACCAAACTACTTTAATTCAATTCCATTTAGAGAGAAATTTAGATTAAGTGCACACAGTAAGTGCTGTAACCCACCCAGCTCCTAACTCCCTTTGCAAACTAACACTGCAGAGAAAGTGAGTAAAATGCTGGCCAAATTGAACAATAATGAAATTAAAGCACAACAGCATGGCTTATGACAATGTTCTAGCAGCATCTATGGGAGCCTGCACTGAAGAGGAGGTGTCATTAGGCAGGTACAACAGGAGAAGTATTAGATTGCAGTATTACAGCTTCTCCCACCTCCCTTGCAGAGCTTTACAATGTCACAGCAAGGCAGCAATAGCAGTGTGCTGATACTAGATTAGGAGCCCTTTTTAGACAGAAAAGGATAATTATTTTCTCCTGGAGAGTACCCATAAATTAATATTATTCACCCAGACCACCTCTGTCATTGCTGGAAGCTGCTGCTGAAGGACCACAGACTCTACCCTAGATGACACCACATCGCATGCAAATCCCCAGCTCAGAGCAGTGGCAACTGCACAAGATATAATGTCTTGTGACATGGCGAAGGTCATATTAGACTATCTGACCTTCAGGCTAAATTTATCAATTCAATGAAATATATTAATAGCACAGTTTTTAATTAAGACAACATCATAGAAAGAGCAATACTGCTTGGTCCATTGCAGATCCGTATTAAAATACAATATTCATTTAATCACTTTTGTACAAGATCTAGTTAAAATTAGCCAGCAGAGCTGTTACTGTAACACGTGGGTAATAGAAGCAGAAAGCTGAGGCTCACCAAAGCAAAGCCACTGCACTTCATTACAACCACAGCAGCCTCAGCAGGGCCAGACACACCAGTGGGGAGAGGCACAAGAGGCAATGCCAGAGGATCATACATGGTACAACTCACAGACCTTAAGAAACAAAATAGCAGCTCGTTACCCTGTTATTGTTTTGACAGAAACAGGCCCCAAATTACTCATTTGCTGCTGCTATTCTCACTCCATCAGCAGTTGGGTCCGCCTGAGTTGGCGCTGGATGCGCTGCCCAGTGTGGCGTAAGGCCGTGCCAGGCTTTCCCAGGCTCTGGGCAAGACCCAGCAGCCACAGGGACAAGGGGAGCAAACCCAGAAAAACACCCTTTTCTACTCCTTCTCTGCATATGTTAATCTACGTGCTTATTCCTGTTTACATTATGAGGTGTATGTCATAAAAGAGCTTACAGGATGTGTACTGCAGCCAAGATAATATTGCTGTTGGAGCCTCTGCCTTTTTATTTCCTGACTTAACACTGCCCAGTTAAAACTACTTTCTTTCTTTCTTTCTTTCTTTCTTCTTTTTTAATTCTGCATTTGTCTAATGGAGCTTATGAGTGGTTTGAACCCATTTCAGGTAAGAAAGCTACATAAAGCACCCACGAACACCTGCAGGAAAGCCAGCAAGAGAACAAGTTCTATACTGGAGACAATAATAATATTCAGAAATATTAGCTAGTATAGAAATGTGTACAAATATAGTAAAGAAGCTACTTTTAGCAACAACATTCAGAACAGTTTAGAAATGTGCCTGCATTACAAGACCTTTTCACATATTACTCTGGTGAAACCCAGACCTTTTCATTTAGGGCAACTCAGCTGTCTTTTCAGGAG
Source organism: Trochalopteron elliotii (assembly GCA_024734555.1). NCBI lineage: Eukaryota > Metazoa > Chordata > Aves > Passeriformes > Leiothrichidae > Trochalopteron > Trochalopteron elliotii. The sequence goes on from JANPWX010019667.1 coordinate 617,829, forward strand.
ACAAAGTGTGCTGTGTACAAGAACTATAATTAAAAAAAAAAAGAGGGTTTTTCCACAGATGTCATGTCTTGGATTTTAAAGGCAGGAAGCATTTCCCAATGCTTTTGCAGATGAGCTAAGGCAGATGGACCTTATATTAAAGTCTTTCCTACCTCCCAACACAAGCATGCACTCTTGCACCCAGCCAAAATCCTGCCCAGAGATGTTCCCTATTTCACAAAGCTAAGAAAACACCCATGGCAATTTCATGAAGATATGCAATAGCTTTTAAATTTGACCCTTACAACATCAAGGTTTGATGTCACCAGCATTGCCAAATAACCCCTGCAGTAGATACCTGCCACTTGAGATAGCTGCAGCTCTCTGCATTCCTAGGAAATCCTTTGCAATACCACCTGGAGTCTGACCTTCTCTCCCTGCTTCAACTCATTTGAGACAATCAGTGTCTTGATTGTCTCTCTTGGGAGTCCTGGGCATCACTGGCTGGACCCAGCTCTGCTGGGCTGCTAGCACAGCTGCTGGCAGCTGCATCTGCCAGCTCAGGAGCTGGTAAACCAGACTAAATATCGACTCACACATCAAGAGGTTTAGACTAGCATTCTCCTATCAACATTTCAAAGGGAACATAGAAAAGACCTCATGTCATGAAAACCGAAATCCTTAAAAATAAGAAAAATAAGAAAAAAAATCCTTCCCACTTCCATAAAATGTTCATGAGTTTTATAAAAGTAAAAAAAAAAAAAAAATAGGTTTCCTCCAGGCCAGGCATTGAATAATTTTAAAGAAAAAAAGACTTCAAAGACACATTTTTCCATTCTATTTGCATTCAGGCATTTTGTTTTTCAGAAAATTATTAACTCAGTAATACTATTGCAGGCTATTCTTCCATGTGCCATGAGCTTTGGCTACCCAGATAATTCACCCAGTGCACAGACCCATGCAAGAGAGGGAGCAGGCACTCTACAAAAGTTTGTGAGTCATCCCAAGGGATTAGCATGGTATTTGCAAGGACATGCATCCTGCACACGAAAGTGAGAGTTGCAGAGGGTGTACGGGCATTGCAGTTTGCCTTAAAATGAAGGCAGAAGAGTTTACACCGAGGCAGCTGAGCACTCTGATAGTGCCGCTCAGAGCCACTCCAGCTGCCCCTCTGCCGGGGGTAAAACGAAGCCCCAGCTCTGACGTCTCCACTAAAAACATGAGGCTGATGCAGGGACAGTGCTTCAACCCACTGCCACTGCACTGGCCAGAGCCCACCAGCATCTTGTGTCAAACCCCCACAGACTCCCGCAGCCCCCAGGGAGAAGGGAGTGAAGGCAGTTCTGGGACGATTCCTCTCCCAAGGCTTCACAGCGCTCTTTCCTAGCCAGAAGCAGTGAAGATTTGAAAGCCCGTGGAGGGAAATTCATGAGCATCGCCGTTCGTTAAAAGGGTGCCGAGGGAAAGCACTGAGGTTAACGGGATGGGCTGTATCAAGCCCATTTACAGCTTTATGGCACCTTCAAAGGGGCATCAGAGCTTTTTACGGCCACGTAGAATGGTCAGATAGTTACAAACTGAGACAGGTTTAAGAGAGTACCCCAGGCCACCCGAAGGAGAGGCAGCACAGTTAACTTCAGAGTTTGAGGTCACTTCTTGATGTTTTCCTCTCACATATCTCATCCACAACTGCTCACCAGCTTACAAGACTGCATATATCACAGCCTGCTTTGTGCGAACAGGAGTATTTAATGACACAGAGAACTACCTTCTGATGATTAGGGGGGGAAAATCGGCCACATGCTTCATGCTGTCTGATTTTATTAAACTGCTGTGTACATGGAAGTGGGGGGTGGTTGCTGTGTTTTCTGCAACGGCAGCCCCTCTGCCTCGCATCCCCGGGTCCTGTTGTACTGCAAGACAGTAACAGGCACTGTCACAACATGACCTAGTCCACACCAAGAGACAGAACAAAGTGTCACAGCAGGCGACGGAGCTGCCCCTCGCCCCCCAGGCAGGCACGCCGGGATTAGCAGAGCGAGGGCTGGTCAGAGACCCTACAAGCACCCCCAGATCAGGGGATATGGCCCACTGACCTCGAGAGGAATGAAACCTCACCAACCCCGGCAGGACGGACTCTTCTCAACACCTGCCCCATTGACCTACACAGCGACGGACCCCGCTGACCGCGGGGCGTGGACTCCTGCAAGGCACCAGCCTCCTGGGGATGGAGGCACCAAAATGACGGGGTACGCATCGCCCTGAGCCTCTCCAGAGGAGATGCGACCCTCAGCCCTCCTAGGAGTGGACCCTAGGGATCACGGGGGAAGCACCCCACGACGCATGGAGGGGGGGCTGCTACCCCGCACAAACAACTCTGGGTAAGATGAAGAGCCTCAGCCCGGGGTAGGGAGATGCCCCCTGGCCTCCCGCGGGAGACGGAGCCCCCAGGGAACCGGGGGAGGCACCCTCGACCCCCTGCAGATGCAGCCCCTGTGGCAGAGGCGAGGGGGCTGCACATCCCCGT
>JANPWX010019667.1:620734-672116 GCA_024734555.1 Trochalopteron elliotii
GCCTCCTTCCCTCCGCGGGACACCTGGGGCCGGGCACGGGCTGGGGCACGGACCGCGCTGCGGGAGCCGGCCGGTTCTGCGGGAGGTGCCTGGGATCTGCGGCCCCCGCAGAGCAGGCGTTGTTCTCTGCCAGGGTTTCAGTGTTTTCGGGCACATCGGGATTTTTTCAAGTCCTTTAAACGTTTTCCTTGTATCGCTTTTATCTTCGGTTCTCGCTCATCGGGCAGTGCTAGTTCCAAGGATGATTTGAATGAACAGTGAATGAATTGCTCTTTTTTTTTTTTTTTAATCTAAACTGATCATTTCTAATATTTTAATAAACTTCTTTTCTTTTTCCTTTTATAGAAACTTCAAGATTATCAAAATGAAACTGCATTCTTAAGTGTTTAGTCGCTTTTTCAGGTTCGCTTTCCTGCAAAAGCACTGCAAAAGGGAATGGTCAGTGTCTCTGTCTTTCAAGCCAGAATCCTTTCCTGACTCATGCCCCTGTACAAGGCTCAGGGTGTGTGGTTCCAGCAATGCTGTTCTAAAATTAAATTAAAAAAAACAAAAAAACAAAAAAAACAAAAAAAAAAAAAAAAAAAAAAAAAAAACAGGAGACAGAATTCAGATCAACCGAAATGTCTCTAAAGTATTGTCTTTATTAAAGACTCTGTCAGGTAATCACGTTACAATTTGGCCCAGATGCTCTGCCTATCACTTCTTTGAAGATGATTGCTCTTGATGGCAATGTCTGGGCTGATAACTAAATCAAGCTCAGCGTTTAGAGCAGAGGGCTGTCTACAGGCACTTGTTGCAGTGACAGGCTCGCCACGAGATACCAGGCAGTGCCTTAGGACTCTTCAGCACGGGAAGGACGCTGTGAGCTGAGCTGAATTGTTCTGTGAATGCATAATGCTCCCATGCAAACAGACCAGTACTGCAGAGCACACCCGTGACCACCCTCCGTGCAGAGGAGAGAGGTTTGCCCGGTGTCGGCCAGGCCACAGCATGCAACGAGAAAAGAAACCCAGCCCCCTTCACACTGATAAACTCCAGGATGAGGTGCAAAAATCCAGATGTGTGGTTCTTGTCGGTGACTTTCTTTCCATGAGGGAATCCCAGGGACAGGGGGCAAGCCATAACGACTGAGACCGGCAGGAGAGCAGCTCCCAGTGAGTGGAGTTCTTTCCACCAGCACTGCCGGCAAACAGGCTGACACCTCGCCAGACCCCATTAACCCACAGCCCTCAGGAGGACCTCATCCCACCCTGGTTTTCCCCTGCGTCTTCACTCTGAAGTGTGAGCCTATTAGGTGGCTCCCTGCGGGGCCAGGGTTAATCCAGCACACAATTCAATGAAATGTCACTGGCAACATATTTGGGGGTGCAACAAGTTCTGCCACCACTGAAGACATCATGTGGCTGATGTTGACCTGTGCCCCTGACAGGATATGAAGGCCTCTCTAAAAGCACTGCAATATGAAACTAATTCAGCCCTCATTTGTGACTTTCCCCCCCTGCTTCTAGGAACCTGCCTTTGAGTGATGCAGGTTCGTTATTTATCCCCATGAGAACAGACATGCCTGCGAATCACTCCTCTGTGTTGCCAGGTAGCTCTCTGGAAATGGTGCTGCCTCACAACAGTGAGATGGATGATGGGGTGAAGCAGGGTAACTCTGAGAATTATACCCTTTGACTCCCTTGACAGTTCAAAACTGTGATTATATCCCAGTGGGACATGAAAAATTCCCAGAGGGTCTGTGGCACCCAGAGTGTTGACCCCTTATTTCAGAGCAAACTCTCCCTTGCGCTCAGTTCTGCTGGGAAATAATATCCAATAGCCATGCAAATGTTATGATTAACTTTAGCAGCAGTGTATGGATCAGAATCAACAATATATATATGCACTAACTTCTGATGACTCATTATCTTAATTTTTTAAAGATCCACAAGTCCAGCCTATTTGTACAGCTCACTGAGGCAAAAGAGCAGATTATTCATTAATCACTTCTTATTCAAATCAGAGCACCTCTGTTCATTTCAGGGGTTATACCGACATAGAAGTGGCATGGAAAGGGACTGCTTTATCTTTCTCTCCTCTCATAAAACAGTATCATTTAAATATCTCTAAAGTCAGTCGTATCTGTTTTCCCCATTTTTTGCATCAATTGCAAGATAACAATATAACACACTGAAGGCTGCATGCTCCTGCTGGAGAGCGTTTGGCCTCTGGCAGGATTACAGGCTGGAGTCAAAGCTGATGCTCATAAACAATGTCTTTTACTAAGCTTTCATAGGCAGCTGTTGGCATTTGGCTTTGTGATGTAAATCAATCATTGCTTATATCTTCAGATTTCAGGCCAAAAGGTGGAAAAGATACTGTGCTATATGTGTTGGATTTATTCTGCAGATCTCTATGGAAAGGTCAGCTTTATCTACAACCAGAATCAGTCATTCTGGAGGCTGGCAGCAATATTTTAGATTTTCCTGTTACACATCTGAGAAACACTGCTTTTCCTACTGCTCTTCCTGAAGGTTATACAGCTCTTATGCAAAATGAGCATCAAAATCCTAATTAAATAGGGTTTCAGGAGAATGGATCTCTTGACACTGATACACAGGAATTGCAGTACTTGTGTTTTGCAGCCTGGTCAGATGTTGATAGCATCAGTAGGATCCTGTATTTTTCTCAGACAGCAGCTGAGCAGAGATTAAATATATCCCTCAATGTCTTTCATACTTCACCTCCCAGAGAGTGCCCAAAGTCTCATTTTGTATTGCTTTAGATAAGGGAAGAATGCTGAAACTGGAACAGTTATCTGGAACCCAGAGGAACCTTAAAGGGGTTCTGGAGCCCAAGGAAAAGGAGAGAACTCAGAAAGATCAGATTAGGCCAATGGAATAATATTCAGCTTTTGGGATCCAAATGTATCAGCAGGACAGAACTTCAGTAGCATATTTTCAGAAACATGGAGTACTTTCAGAGTCGCTACACAGCAGTTGCTAACAACTTTTTACCCCAATGCCATTTTCAGAAATCTGTAATTTTGTCACATTTTCTAAGAGCAAGTAGGATTTTCTGCCCTGACCCATGTTACCCTGGCAGTGTCCATCTTCTGCTGAGCTCTGGGGATGGCTGGACAGCATCCAGCAATACAGGCAGATCTGCTGAGCTGTGACATGCCCTCAGCTCTCTCTGAAATCCCCAGTTGTAGGGGGTTTACATTATTCTGAAGTTTCCCTGATTTTATGGGTCTTTTTTAGTGGCTTGGGGACAGACTGTCTAGCAGTAGGTACAGAATAAAGTATAAATGAAAAAGCACAACATCATCATATCCAGGTAGGGTGCACATAATGCTGCCATCACTGACAGCAAAAAGTGGGGCAATAAGTATCTAGGACTGATTAACCTGAATTATGTCTTTTCCCCCACCAGCTTCCAAATTTCAGGCTGTGATTTAAAAACCGCAGCGTGAGTCCTGACACATTGTGAGCTCCACTGGCAAGACTTGTGCTTTGCTGTGTTTATGGAACAAAACTGGTACCCTTCATTTTTGTTATGATATAATAATCTTCTCTCTCATCTTGTATCTGCCCTTTACACAGACTCCCCCATGGACATAGCTGGTATAAAATAGACCAAGGACAAGCCACCTCTGGCTGTGCTATTGTAAATTCCATTCACAAGGAGGCTAAAATGAGCTATTCTATATGGAAAAATTAACCAGCGTGATTACAGTAATAACCCAGAGTTATCATGGTCCTCAGGTGGGCACACTGTTCCAATTTTATTTGGAAATAATTACTTCAAAAGCAGAGCAATTTTTTCCAGGACACTGGCATACTTTGAAGGAATGTATCCGTGCAGTTTCCACTGTAGCAGCAATGACAGTGATTTTCTTTGCATAAGCAAAGCCCAAGAGAGGGAACATATTACATATGTCTCCTCCGTAATGTGCTGCAGTAAATATGAGACTAAAAGGGCTGGAAAAGAGAAATCTTGGAAGTTGGATAGAGCCTTGCACAGAAAATGAAGAGTCACACCAGGCTCAGAGCCACAGTCACAATTTGGCTCTGCACAGCCTTGTGTCATTTGTAACAGTGACACTCCACTTTGTTCCAGCTTTAATTTGGATCACCAACCAGAAGCAGGAGCAGCAATAATGCAAAAACAATGATTCTGATCCAATATTTTTTCACTCCTTTCTGAAACCCTACGTCTTTACACCAAGTGGGAAAAATAAGCTAAGAGCTGTGAATTCATCAGCAGGGATTTCTCTCCATTTATGCCTCTCCTGGATTTTCACAGACTAACCACAAGCCTACCTAGGATGTAAAGTTCCCCAGATCCAATGAGTTTCCCTCAGAGCACAAAAGTGGTCAACCCCTAAGAAATATGTAGTTTGAATTAGCATGAAACAAAAGCATAACTCCCTTGAACATACGGGGTGGAGAGGTAAAGGCAGGAAGCAAAAGGGCAATTATCAACAAGATTTAAAATTTAAAATGAGAAAATATACACTTAGATACATTTCCTACATATTGCTTGTGGATATCACACATTAAATTTTCATTTTCTGCAAAAGTCTAAGATATGTACTCTATATAAATACCTCAAGACACCAAAGTCAATATTACAAGTCAAAGAGTCTTAGATTCAAACACACAGCTACAACTCTTCACAGAAGTATTAATTTTCCGAGCCCCTGAGGGTAAAAGCCTTAGATCATTTTGGTATACGTAAGACACAGCTCTCTAAAGACCCTCTTCCATGGAATTTCAAGATCAGCACTTGTTTCAGTTTCAGTGATATAAGATACCAGAGGACAAATTCACCCACTGGATGATCTTGACTGTAGACAAGAGACCAAAGAAATAGATAAATCCTAAAGTTAAAATAAATCAGTCACTAGAGATCTTAGAGCTTTTCATCAAAGTAAGATTTTGCTAATTTTGCTAATTTCTTTAGCAAATTAGTCATCCCCTTCTTTATATTGTGCAGTGTCTATCAAGTCTGCTCTGACACTGTGTTTGTTTTTCTTTGATTTCTGCCATTAACTAATCAATTCCTCCCTTTACCTACAGCAGCGCCTCTGTGTGTCTTAGAATTCATTAGATTTCATTGTTAAATTTGTGGTCACATATGTAGAGTCATCTACCATTTCAAAAGCACCTTCTTCAATTTGAACTTCATCTTTGCACAAAAATCTTTATCTGCTCATACCCATAGGAGAAACCACAATGTCTTATTTACACACAGTTGAGTGTGTGCTGTCTCGACAGGATGATAAGAAAAGCACTGATTGAACCCCTTCTGCAGAGCACCGGCACCAAGGAGTTATCAAATAACTGTGGAACAGATACCAAGCCTTGCTAAACATTGCCAAAGCAATCTGTCAGCAGGGAATGTCCACAGCCCTAATGCACAAATAGCAGAGGCAGTGGCTAGTCAGTATCACATTAATCAGGGGCTGTGCAAAGAGAAGTGTTTTAAGAGATTAGGGAGTTCTGGAGAAGCACTGCCCCAAGGCTACCCAGCTGCCAGCATTCCCCTTTCCTTGGGTACTGGCACTGCTCCTGCTTTCCCTCTGCTTTATCCAGCATGGGCTACAGTCCACCAGAACCAAGGGATCAGCCTGATTTCATAACACAAACAACCAGTTGATGTCCTCTCCTTGCAGGAAGCACTTGCCGCAGATAAATCTCTTAAACACTCTACTCGTTGTTCAATAAAATGCTTGTCACACATGTTCATCATTATAATCCTTTGCAGTCAGATAGTACCATTCTTCTGATGAGCTCAGCCTACAAATTTAGCTTGAATCTGGTCTGACATCTGCCTCCAAGTATGCTTTGATTTGAAAAATCACGTTAAAACCCAGCCTAGAATTGTCTCTGCTTGTGCATGTAGGTCTCTGTGTGCCTGGACACAAGGATAGAAATTCCTAATATTTCAGTGCTGTTTGAATGAGTGCTGAGCACTGCAGGCCATCTGCCAGTAACTATTTTTCTAATCTTTGAAAAAAATAAGAAAGGAAGAGATATTTTAAAGCTTTTGCTCATAACAGCAGTGATTTTTCTGGAAATTCAAGCAGCTCTGAAAGGAATGTACTGCTTCCAAAGGCATCTCTCACTCAACAGGTTTTTTTGAGTTTTGCATTACTATATGTCTTCATGTTCTACCATGTCAAATAAGGACAAAAAATTACATCTTCATCTATCTAGGGTCCATATGGCAGATGCCTGTCCAAGGCATTTGGAATCTCATATGTAAAGTGCTGAAGAAAAGAAAAATCATCTTGTTAAATGAGGGCAAGGCAGAAATTAGGTCCACTGCCATAATGTCTTAGTGTATCATGAAGGTCTCTGTAATACTGCATATAGGCATTCAATATTCAGGAGAGACTTTTTAGTTTAATCTGTCAGTTTTTAACAGTATAGTATACACAGCATCCTTTTTTATTATTTTTTGTTCCTACAGGTTTGTCCTCAAATTTCACTTGTTACCATTAGAAATCCTTCATTACAAAACTTTTCTGGGAAAAAAGCACCCCCTTAAAAAGGAAACCTCACCGCCCCCCCCTCCAAAAAACCAAACCTAACAACCAAAAAACAACAGCCAAAAAAAAAAAAAAAAACAAACCAAAAAACCCCCAACCAACCAAAAGAACCCCAAAAGAACAAGACTATCACTAACTGCCTGGGCTGCAGTTTTGTCAGACTCCCATTGCACAGCCAAAGCAATCTTTCTGAATATCTTTGAGGCATTTGCATTGTAACATTTGCATTTGTATTTCTTCTATGTCAGTGTTAAAAACAAACAAACAAAATCCATAAAAATAAACATGGGGGATAAAAAAGAGAGATCCGAGGCTAGCAAAATACTAACTGCCCAATGAAAAAACCTGCATGCTTGAATTCTGTAGTCTTCAGAGCATGTCATATGGAGACTTGTGAAGCAGCAAAAATCTCTCATAAGGGCTGCCAGATCTTTCCTCAGTGGTCATTTCTAGCAACCAATATTTGGTTTCCTGAATAACATGTTGTTATTCAGCTTGAACTACCTGGGGTCTAGAGTTCTGAAAATGTTAATAAAAAATGTTTTCCACACAGTTCTATTTTTGTATCATATCCATAGCACTGCAAGCCAGAGCTGTTACTTCAAATAAATGTTTTTCTGTGCCATTGAGACACAGGTGCGTTGTAACAACCATAAGAAATCCAAACGATCCGTGAATCAAATAAATCACCAGAAATCCTGATAGAGAGGAAGAGACAAAGAGACAGACCTGGAAAATTAAACTGCTACACTGCTCCTGAAGGAGTGCAATTTACGGCAATGAAAAATGTCCTTGCAAATAACAATCAAAAAACTTCCAAGAGATGAAATGTCAAACACTAATGCAATATTGCTAAATACCCCCCATACAAATCCCATTTTGGTGACATTAAAGAGTCAGAAGGCAGAGAATTACCATCCAGAGAAGGGAGGAGTGAAGATATGCCTGAAGAGAGATGGGTCCAGCTGTGGGCCAGAAGCATCAGCGCATTAAACTCTTCAGCCTGGTGAATTCCCACATGGAAGTGAATCAGCAGAAAAGATGTTTATGTGCCTATTTCTTTCTGACAGAGGGAAATGAATGAGTTTTCTCCTTATCATGAATCTGTCAGGTTTAATGGAAGACTTAGTCTGATTTTGAGTTAATTTGCTTGGAGTAAAGGAGTCCAAGTGCCTTAAACACCATGAGTTTTAAAGGAGTCTAAATGGCACTTGTGTGATCCAAGTGGCTGTTCTGCAGGCAGCCAAAGGCTTTTGCATCAGCTTCTTTCTTTTTTTTTTTTAAGACTTCCTTGCCAATGTCAATCTGAGCAAGTACCTTGTGCCAGGGGGATCCAGGGACACCCAGGTGCAAACCCATCACTCCCCACCTGCACAACACAGCTCAGAGAGCAGCTACTCCTGTAGGGAGCTGCAGCACCACACATCTGCCCGCAGGAGAGGAAAAAGCAACACAGCAATGGGTTTGTAACTCCCAAGTTATGTCCTATGTACCCAGTTTGCAAGCTGGGAAGGGGGCAGAGGCACAGGAACCTTCTGTCTCTCACTTGGTCTCCCAGCTGAGGGCCAGCAGAGAAATGGTCCCCATCCTCTTTATTTCAAGGGGCCAGGCTTGCTTGGGAGCACCTACAGGCTGTGAAAGCCTCGGCCTCTGGGGTCTTGTGTGACAGCCTGGGCCATGCCAGGTTTCTGTCTTACAAACCTGACAGGTTCCTACCTGCACTGAGGCCACTGGACCATGGGCCATGTCTGGGTACAGATACAACTTTTGAAAATCATATTGATTGCAGTGTTTTTGAGGTGGTAATTATAGGGCTGGTGGAAGGTCATTGAGCAAATGCCACTTCTGATGGTGTCAGATTATGTACTGGTAGACCTGTTTCTGACAACTTCCATCAGTCACTTTCATATTTCTCCCTAGCCCAAGATGTAAAGTGCCATAGTCCTTCGCATCCCCTCCTGACCTGGCATCCTGTCTGCTATGGGACACCTGTGTGACTGGGGGTGCTGAGCACACTTCTCTGTCCAGCCTCATCTCCTCCTTTTCCTGCACAGTCACTTCTGCCTGTACCCATCTGGATGGTGGTGGAGAAAGCCCACATGGCCCCAGGATCGTGGTTCACCAGCTTAGATCAACAGAGGTATGGCGATGAGGACATCAGTCCTCATGAATGCTGGCATGCATTCACAGAATCATTAGGGTTGGAAAGACTCCCAATGTCATCAAATCCAGCCTTTGACAAACACCACCATGCCAATCAATCTCTAGTACCAAGTGCCACATCTGGTCATTAAATATTGTACCTGTGAATGTAAACTTTCAAAGTTACTGAGTTGCAAACCACTTCTGTCTAGGAGATCAAGGGGGATTTTCCACTGTGTATTTCTGCAGGGTGCCCAGGCTTGGAGAATGCAAGTCCAAGGCAAGGAGCCTGCTGTGGACCACCACCCTGACTGAAATGCCAACCCAACTGTGATTCAGAGCTCTTGTTCAGCTGTGATGAAAAAGTGAGACTTTTGCAGAGAAAAATCTCATTGAGAGAAACACCAAAACTGTTGCTGTGGGCAGAATCCTGCTGTGGCAGGTACAAGGCTTCCCAGAGCAGCTGAAGTGGAGGAGCCCACATCTGCTTCACTTTTCTCTACAGCTAAGCTCCCTGTAATGCAAAAAGGAAGAATATGCCGGGTTGCCTCTTGGATAGAGAACTTCAAGAGGAATTCACTGCTCCACAGCCGAGCTCTGCCATTCTTTGTTTCTCCTGGCATCTCTTTGAGCTGCTGCAGCTTTGTGTAGACTAAGTGGGCACTGTGAAACCCTGACAAAGGAGAGGGAACCAGTGGGATATTTCTATTTCTGGAATTGCCCATTAGAGAAGCTATTCTATGGTGCGCAGCATGCCAGAACACTTAAAAAAAAATAAATAGGAATGAGAATATTAGCAGAGGAAGCATATGTGGCCCCAAGACCATGACTCATCGGGTTAAATCAACCAGCTGAGGTCAGTGCTTCTATTTATTAGCTTTTAGTTGCAAGAATGGCAATGGGGACAGTGATTCTATTACTTAAATTTTACATGCTGTGAAAAATACGGCAGTGATTAATGTCTGTAACAGGCAGCTAGATGTGCTGCTTTTAGAATGTAGAAGCTATTTCAAGGTCAAAAGTTTTAGTTTTCTTCCCAAAGTGGGTTTTCAACCAATAAAGGGAACTTCCCACAGAATTCAGGATCTGTATTTATGAGCAATAAAGGTATTTTTTGTTCTCATCATCATCCAAAACCAACTGCACTACAGCTTGATAAGAAAAGCCCCACTAATTGCACTTCCAGAGTCACCCATCATTCATGAACTTTGGGGCCATGAAAGCATTGACTGTAAACTAATTGACAAACATGAGGCTATTTTGACAAATACAGAGAACATATCTGTGGTGTGCTGTTGGATTTCTTTCTGGTGGCTCAGAATTCAGCTACCAAGCATCCTCACCCTAGCCAGTGTGTACCCTGGTCATTCATACCGTCATTGTGGGGGGGGGTGGGTTGGATTTGATGCTGCAGGGACAGGGGGCGTCGTTCTCGATTTGCTTCTGGGCTGCTGCATCAGGGCACGTTGAAAAACAGGCTTGAATGGGCGGGGGGAAACCAACTGTTTGAGGAAGGTCCACTTCTGCCACCAGGACACAGCATGCAGAACATTATTATAGGTGCAAACAGCCCTTCATTCCTGCTGTCTTACATGTGAGCTATTAGCATTTTTGTGTGAAATTATCCTGTTCTGGTCCTTAGTGTCAATTAAAAACAAAAAAAAAAATTAAACCAGAGGTATTGCTGATGGGAGGACGGAACACCCAGAAGCCTGTAGACACATCCAGGTGCCATGTAATTGTGCAGGAGGAGAGATGCCCTGCTCTCTTCCCTTTCACCATGAAAGCACAGGACCATGACAGGGCAAGCCCGGAGCTGGAGAGTAACTGCATTATCTGCAGTGATCTCCGATTCCCAGCAGAGACGCAGAGGTAAGTTAAAACCGAGTGACTCATGGCTCTGATTCACGTCCCGCTGCCGCTGCCCTTCATCCATCGCGCTGCCGCCCGGGCAAACAGGGGCTAGGCAGATCTGCCCAGCGAAACCCAGACAGCCCAGGAACCGGAGCTCACTCCGGGCTGCGGCGGCAGGCAGAGATTGTGGTCTCTGTCGGTCAAAACTCAGAGCAGTAACCCAGGGAAACCCCATCCCGTCAGCTGTGGGGACACAGAGCAGCTGGAGGCCGGCAAGCTCCCCCGTCCTGGGCTGCGTGGCTGGGGAAAACCCCGGTGGGAGACCGCAGGCGTCTGGGGCACACCCGGGGGAGGGACAGCGCCAGCAAGGGGCGAAAGGCTGCGCCAAACACGTCAGAGTTCCCCAGCTGCCAGCGCCAGCAAGGAGAGGGCTGAAGGGTCTGTCAGCTTATTAGCCAGCCCCTCCAGGCGTTTGGGATGGTGTTCCCGTGTCTCCCTTCCCAGGCAGCCTCCTCACTCGTGCCCTACTCCTGCAAGCAGCCGTGCTCCGGAGACAAACCCCGGCCCTGCAGCGCTGCCCAGCCCTGCATACCCGCGGCTGTCTGTCTGCCTCCAGCCTCCCAGCAGTCAGACACAGCCACCGGAACGCGCAAAACTTCCATGGCAATTACAGGCAAACCTTGGTGCCGGTCGGGCCTTTGCTGTAATTGCCAGCAGCAAAGATAAAACCTCGGTGCAGGCTCTCAAAGCTGTTGGGATGACAACCCCGCTCAGCTCAGTGCTCTCTGCAACACCCGTCTTTCAGCAATGACGGCTGGTGTCTGTGCAGGGCTTCATGCAGCACTACCTGCTCACTCATTCTTCAGGTTTCTTGTTTGTTAATTTTTTATTTTTGTTTTCTCTTGAGGCCAATTTCCAAATGAGATACTTTGGTAAGATTTTCTCCCATAAAGCTCTCACTAGGCACTGCTTCCAAGGTTCACACTCATGAATTTCATTGTTTCTGATGGAAACTGCAGGTATCCCAGGTCCCTGGAGCATTGAGAAGAGATGATTTAACTACTAATGTCAGTCTGACAATTTTGTACCTAGGTTTGGAGGCACACTCTATGGCTGGTTCTCCACTAAGTGCTTGGTGTGTTGAATTTTTCATGGGTAAGACATCTATGACTAAGGTATCCAGAAAGATTTTTCTTTTTAAATACAGGTTAGCTATTCTTTTATTTGATTTGTGTGGGTGTTATTTCACTCAGTGCTTGTGTCTTGTGACCCACTTACAGGCTGAAACAGGCTCCAGTGAACTTTCATGCCTTTATATTCCTGTTACTCTTAACTTACAAAAAACCAAAACACCAAAACAAACAAACAAACAAACAAATAAAACCCCCCAAAAAATCACCAAAAAAAAAAAAAAAACCCACCAAAAACATCAAAAAACCCACAATAAAAAGCCAAACAACCAACCTAAACCAACTTCTAAGGCAAGTATCCTTGAGGTTTTAATCAGAAATGGCACTTCTGTATAACTGATTGTAAAAGTGTTCAACTCGTGCGGCTCATGGGCTGTGAGGGCAAAGCAGAGTCTCAGCAGGTCTTGCAGTGCTGGGCTTTTCCAGAAGGTTAACTAGTGGCAGGGACTGTCATGAGCTTTTTTTAGCCCTTGTAAAACTCATGTCCCACATCCAAGAGGATCACAGACCCAGAGCATCTCCAGATTTACACATGGCATTTGGGGTGAAGCCACTGCAAAGTCTCAGGTGCTCCTCAGCTACCTCCAAATCCTCCCCCAGGCAGGAGAGAGCACTGGGAGAACTTCCAAGATCCCTTTTGGAAGGAGTTTAAAAGAAAAGGAAAAGAAAGCCCATTTCTACCCCAAAACAACAGTGCCCTTGTGAGGAGCTGTGTTGATGCCTAGCACTTTATTTTACTGGTATAATTGTGCCAGGAGATGGTGCATGCTCTTCTGTACAGACATGTTCCTAAGGAGTTTAATAAGTTCAGTCTATCTTTGAAGAAGTTGTGAATTAACTTAATTACAATGTCAATGTATCTTCAGAAGGTAAAGATCTCACTATAATGGCTGGAAGTTACAGTTAGGATACTTGCCTTGGAAATGAAGAGCCTGTGCACAGTATCTGCACCACAATAATCTCATCCAAATGAAGTTATTGAAGTATGAAAAAGAGGTGTAAGGCTCTCAGTCTCCTGGCATCTTCTTACATCATAGCAGTATGTCTTACCAGAAAATATGATTTAGCCAAAAACCATGATACACAGTGGGAAACAGATAGAGGGTTTGGTCAGTAGATGGGACTTGATTTACTGACAGTCTCTCCTCACCTTCAAAGTAATCTTAACAGCCACAGTGCAAGCTTCTGCAGCTTCAAGGAGAAACTTACCCATCTCAGAGCATGCCAAGTGATGATGGAGATATGTAGTGACTCTTTACAACTTGGAATATCTGAGTTGTGTGGAATCCTGTGCATTTTATTTTGATTTTGGGGGGTTTTTTTAGGAACCATGCAATACAGCAGGTCATGAAGGAAAGTTAACAAGAAAGCAAAGTGACTCATTTAGAGAAAACATAGAGAGGAGACTAAGAATTTTCCCTTCAGCCCTGGAAGTAAGAGACACATAACTAAGGTGCATTTCATGTAAAAACTTACAAATTCAGCTCATGCATTAGAGAACGCAGCAACTTAAACATTAGGTGCTTACTGAAATACTCACACGGTCTGTACTGTGACAAAAGCTGGAGACCTCACATCCACACAGACAGAGGCAGCAAGGATGAGAATTGAGCCAATACAACATTTTTACAATTACTTATAAACAAAGGCAACAAGAACAAGAATTGTCACGGTGTAACATTTTTACAAGTCACACAAAACAAAAGGTCTTCCAAAGGCAACAAATGCTTTCAGGCCCACTAATTTCCCTGGGCACTGGGGTCAGTCTGTGCTTTCAGTGAGTGCAATTCAAAGCTTAATTCTTCCTTTCTGTTCCATCCCATCACTGGTGCATCCCACTGTGTACACAGAGATCCAGTTTCCACTGGCTGCTGTAAATCACTCTTTCTGATAACTTGGAGCACCTCTTTTAAAACTTCCCCTTCCTTTTCCCAAAGATTCAGAAAGGTTGGCTCACGTGCCCTGTGGCTTAAAGCAGCCAGCGAGACTGAAAGCGGTGGGTAATTTCTAAAGAAATCTGGAACGCCTACATGCTTTTTAATTATATAGCTATGTGCTCACTTAATTTAATTAAAAAACAATTACCACAATTTATGATATGAGTACAACTCTTTAGCAAACCAGAATTGCAGCTGAGTTTGCTTTTTGATTCTTCTTTTTTTGTTGTTGTTTTTGATTGTGTGTGAGTGATCCTGGCTGATCCTTTTTCCTTATGAAATAATAAGTCTGTTAGGGTAGGTGCTCAGGCTGCTAATTTCTGAAGTGGCAGTAGCCTTTTTCTCTTCTTGAGGCAGGTTGGACAGAGGTGGCAATTTGTTTATTGGACTTAAACGATGTTGAATTGAAAAACAGGAGACTACAAGAACCTATGCTGAACACTATGCTGTAAATGGGAGTCTCTTACCGTGCAGAGCAGTACAGCAGGAAAGATCCCTGCAGGGAATACAAGTTCATGCTACACCACTGAATTCCTTGATATTCATTCATAGAAGTGAATGTGAATTAATTAGGAAAGGCAGGTATTTCACCAGTGAAGATATGCTGTCCTGTCTTTGAAGAAAGAGACAGGTGTATGTATTTGCTGAAAATATCCCATAAATTCTGCAAAATAGTTTCTTTTGTTTAGCAGAAGTATCCACAACAAGGGTCGTCTTCATGAAGAAGTGAAAATAATTATAAATAACACCCATGAACTTGAAGGATGTTGCAAAACCTCCAAAAACTTCTCAGCTCATGTTATTCTGACAGCAGTGGGCTGAGGTGCAGCGTTTCTGCCTCTCTCTACATACCTCATGCCAAACTACAGGCAGATGCCTTCCTTGGGGTTTGCTGCCTCGATGAGACCCCTTGGTGCATTATCTGCCTGATGTTGTCGCCGTCTTGCAAAAGAAATATTGATTCTGGCAGTGTGTCTGGCAGTAACTCCAGTTTATCTGTCAAATTAGACATTGAAAATCTGCATCTAAATCCAGTCCCATGAAAGAACTGAGCAAAGCTTCTGGCACATGTGAAAATTTGGGACATACAGGACAAAGCTGAATAATACTGTGATGAAATTTCTGCTGCTCAAAGAAAATGAGCAGACCACCCTCTGTTTCCCTGCTATTTCACCAATCTTTTGAGCAGGAAGATTGCTGGGAGTATCCAACTTAGCAGCCACAGTCCAAGCAATGAAGCTGATCACAGGATTACAGAAATACTAGCTCAGAATGACCTTTAGAGGTCATCCAGCTCAACCTCCCACTTGGAGAAGAGTTTTTGCCAACACTGGATCCGGTCAGCTGTGGCTTTGTCTAGACCAATGCACAAGACCTCCAAGGATGGAGCTACCACAGCGCCTCTGGTAAGCCTATTTCAGGGCTGTAGGTCCCTCCCAGAGAAGAAATTTTCCTGAAGTTCAATTGGAAACTCCAAAAGTACAGTTTGATGTTATCACCCACTGGTGTATTATCTACTGCTACTGAGATGAGTTGATCCCTGCTAGTTTTGTAACTCCACCACCAAGTAGTTGTGGACCTCTAAGCCTTCTCTTCCCTAGATTATCCCAGCTCTTTCTACCTTTCCTTGTAACCATGTCCCCCAAGCACAGGATCATCCTGACTGGCCTTTGCTGGACCTTATTTCCTCAACATTCTTTCTGAATCTTGACCTCAAACCATATCTTACGTGGTATAGCTAATGTTGATAAGCTCTTCTGACGCTTCTTTCCCAAAAATTATGAGATGGTGTTGGAAGTCTCCCTGAAGCCAAGCATCCACAGTTAGTCCACTCCCAGTCCCCACAGGAGGCATTTCATCACAGAAGGCAATTTTGTCAGTCAGGCCAAGTTGGATTTCATGAATCTTTGACCATTCCCCAGTGCCTTTCTGCGCTATTACATGTTTGGAGTGGCCTCAAGAGGCTGCCCTTCCTGCACCTCTGCAGGATTTAAGACAAGGCTGACTGTACCCTCTTCTCCACCTCAAAGACAGGCACAACTCTGGTCCAGTACCTAAGGCCTTCTGAGTCACTGTGGTTATTCCCAGCTGAATCTGTCCATCACTGTCAGCTCCTCGGGGTGAATCCCATCCATCTGTATGGATCTGTACATCCAACCTCCCTGAGCAGTCCCTGGCTGGCTGCCCGCCTCCATCCCAAACTGTTGGGGCACACCCTGAGCCCTGGGGCAGGCAGAGTACACATCAGTGTTTCCTCATCTCTCATGCCACTTGGTTGTCTCCCTCACTTTCAGACCCACATTGCTCACTATGGGCAGCCTCATCTGGAAACACCACACATGATGATGCCTCATGAACCTGATAGATCCCCAAGGCTGAGAGAGGGAAGCCCAGGGAGGCTCCTAGCCTTGGAGAAGGAAAGAGCCTGGGAGCAGAGCAGCTCCCATGGCAGCCTTGACAGTTGGCTGCAGATCTGAAACAGGCAAGTGGCAAATCTGCAGAGCCCTGGGCAGCTCAGAGACATTGACGTGGGAGAGCTGGGACTCATTTGACTGTATAAAGCAAAGAGCTGAGGACCAAGCAGAACTAAACCTCATTCATTACTGCCACCCCACAGGGTTTCTGAACTCCTTTCTGTGCAGCTGATGAACAGAGCCTGCAAGACACACTAAGAGCAGCATAGTCACCAAACTGCTTGTACCTCTAGTTATCTCTGAAGCAATTACCTTCAGAAGACACACTTCAATTAAGGCTGCTGTTTCTCTCTATTACTGTGCAGAGAAATTGAAAATGTGCCAGACATATCTGCTGCTTGTGGCTCACAAATCCTTAACCCTTGTACTGACTGCCAGCCATATGTGATCTTGGCAGCAGGTCTTGTCCATTCTATCCAGAAGAACTTAAAATTAAAAAAAAGGATTATTCAGTACAATTAAAAGACAACTTTGTCTCCTCTTAAAAGATAATGTTAGGAGCTGGTTCAAATGTCTATAAATGCTGTGTGCAAATTTCTTTGCATATCAGTACTGCTTGTACATTCTGATGTTTTGGCTGAGCGTCTCAGATTTGGGTATATTAAAATGTGTGCAAATCTTCAGCTGGATCTCAGAAGGAAACTCTCAATAGCTGGTGCCTAGCATCAGGCAACATCCTTGCAGCAAGGCACCTACTAATGCAACAAATTTAGCTCCATTTCCTGTTTGCAACATATCCAACAAACAGACCCCAGCTGTTATTATGTGTTTATAATTGCATTTTATTTCAGCCCTGATTTATTTGTACATATTCCAGCCTGAGGAAGGTCACACGCACTCCTCGTTTCAAGCAGAGCCCGCGTGACGTGGCGCTTTCCTCCGTGAGCAGCGGCTGCTCCCTCCCACGCAGGCACAGCCGCAGCCCCAGACACATCTGCAGCATGTTCACTGGGGAGCATGAGCCAGACTCTCATTGCACAGCTCCCCCACCCCTCTGCTGAGCCCAAGGGATAAATCCCAGTCCCAGAGGTCTCCCTGGCACACAGAGTGGGACCGCTGGGAGAGCAGGCTCCAGGGGAGGAAGCTCATGGCCTGCCTGGATGGAGACAGGCTCCCTCATCACCTGCGAGGCACCAAGTGTTCCCAGCCTCTGGCCCACAGCCAACACCAACTGCACTGGGAGTGAAGGCAAATGAAGCATGTATCCCTGCAAGGTCTTCATTAGGAACACCGAGAAAGGGTTATGACCAGAGGAATCCCAAATCTTTCCAGTACAGGAAGCTGCCTTAGACCAGTTTTTTGTTCAGGCACCAGTGTGATTCTTCTGCCAAGAACTCTGCTTACTGCCACTGCTGAGGTGGGTTACCATAAAATTCCTGCTCAGAAAAATGATCTGGCTTTGACAAATTTCCTCTGCAAGTTCTCTGAAAACACAAGGTCTGAGACTCTTTATAGTGCATACAAGTGTTCTGCTTAGCACTGCAAAATCTATTAATGACTTAGATAAATTGTATTTTTCGGAAGTGTCTGAGGTCCTGAGAAGCTTAAAGAGTCAAAGCAGGATTTTAAAAGCTGGTTGAGACATGATTTGGTTTCATTTAAACAGTCTGGAAACAAGGACCTAAAATGAGAGTCTGGCAGTAGCAAAGAAAGCTTATAAACTGCCTGTCATTCACTTTATAACCACCAAAGTCTTCTCTAACATCTACCTTCAAGATCAATCCCATGTCAAAGGGAGAAAAAAGCGCCAAGATTTGAATACATGCAAAAAAGAAAGGGGCAACAGAATACAAATCTTGAGGAACTAGTGCATTAAATGATGGCAAACCCTTTTTGAGCAGATATCAGATGACTAGATGAGAATTAACAATCATTAACAATCAATTGGTCATCAAGAAAAAAAAATGAAATACCGAAACATTTTAGTACACTGTGCCACAAAAATGGCTTATTCGATCACACTGTAAGTGTAACTATACCGTTTTCTTCTCCCACTGGTCCCTTTCAATCACATAATATACACAAAAAGAAACCTTGTAAATAATGAGTGCCTACAACTTTGGAAATATAAATAGCCAAACAGAGCTGCTTCTTCAAGCGGCAACACAAACTCAACCCTTAACAGAGAGCCCAGAAAAGAAAATTACTCTGGTATAGAATAATCTCACTGTAGGAAAAGCTTGAGTGAGAGATAGCAAGTCCTTGAAGCGCTGACTCACAAGATCTACTTAGAGAACTAGTAAAATCATCACCTTCAGCTGCAAGTTCTCCATGAACATGCATGAACAATAACTTGCCTTAGAAGTTGTCAAAGAGAAGTTTCAAGGTAAATTAGCACCAGGTTTTGTTCACCTTAACAAACTAGGTGTTGTGAGTTGTAGCAGGCCACCAGCTGCTTCAGTTCGGCCATCAAGGCAGCTACTTTTGACAAAACCATCTGCTGAAACAGAGGCTCCTTGAGGCTGGGATGGGAAATCAAATCAGAGGGGAAAGTGCTTTAATCAAACACCACCTAAGGCACAGGACTAAGTGCCACATCCATTTGTTTCCTGAACACTTCCAGGAACGATGACTCCACCATCTCCCTGGGCAGTCCATTCTAGTGCTTGATCACCCTTTCAACGAAAAATTGTTCCTGGTGTCCAACCCAAACCTCCTGTGGCACAACTAGAGGCTATTTCCCCTTGACCTGTCACTTGCTCCCTGGGAGAAGAGCCTGACCCACACCTGCCTACACCCTCCTTTCAGGGAGTTGTATAGTGACAAGGTCCCCCCAAGGCAGCCACCCCATACACACACCCAAGGTCCCACTGTATATTTAACCCTTACAAAGCACCTGACAGCATCTCATTTTCTAAATAATTAAGTTGTTAAATGCATTAAGTGTTTCCACAGAATAAACATACTTTGTCAAAAATTCTTTTAAAAAATAAACTACTTTTTCAAAAAAACCTATACTTCTCTGAAGCTGGAAAACCACCCCCCTCCACAGAGAAAGACAGATGGACAATGGGGATAACTGGGGCATAACAGATTCTGGCTGCCTGAAGTGCTTGAAGCCCAGCTGAGGCAGAGCTAAGGCTTTAATGAAAAACTTAAAAAAAAAGTTGTTTCTCAAACTGGTAAATAATGCAGCCTGAGGAAAAACCGGAAATTACTGAGCAAATGAAAAAAAATATCCTTTAGGTATTGCATGCGATACACAGTAACCACCTGCAGCTGATAGCATGAAAGAGTGCTTTATTTTGTTACAGTACAGATTCAGTCCAGTTCACAGAGAACACATCAGTTAATACGTATCTTCACTTTGTAGGAGAAATGGGCATGAATGCACGACACCGTCAGCAGCCTTTTATCGCCACTTATGCAAATTTTGCCTCAAAAGCATCATTTATGGTACACACGTTTCACCACTAGTCCATGTAACAGCACTGTAACGCCAGCTCTAGAAACACAGGAGAGGACGAGGTCAACCTCAAGGACTGGGAAAATGTGTTTGTGTGTGTGTATATATATGAATATATATATACCACTTGATGATTTAACTTTCAAAATTTCAGTTTTGACTTGGAAGTTTGTTTTAAAAGAATGTGTCCCTGAATAATACATGCTGTTCCTTGAGGCACGTGTTCATGTTCAGGCTCTAGGTAAGAGCCTGAAGCTTCTACTTAAAGCAGCCACTGAGAACTGAGGGTTCAGAGCAGACAGAACTGTCTGGAAACCAGGCAGATCTCCCTGAACTGCAGTAGCAGCCCACAGGTAGAAGGGTACCTGAATCTCAACAAAGCAGTCTCCCATGTTTAAGTATTTTATTAAAATTAAAACTGAAATAGCAACGAAGGCAACGATGTCAGGCAAACCAGTTCGTTAACCTACCAAACTTACGTTCCTGGAGGCTTTGGGCTTTTCGAAGCACAATTTTAGGACTCAAGACTCCAAAAGCTCATCTATTTCCCCTGTACATCCAGGTTTACACCAGGTGGTCCAGGAGAAGACACTGTTGCTCTTCCCAAACCCTTCCCCGCTTACATCCAATTTATCTGAGATGTCCAGCAGAGACTCTCCCCGTCACGGTCAGAGATTCTATCTAAGCAAAATAAAGCTGATAAATATTGTGTGCAGTTATCTTCTGTGTGGAAAAAAAAAATCAAAAACCCCCAAATCATCTTTCAAGGGGGGGATTAAAAAAGGATGGCTCCTTCTAAACCATGCAAGGCTGTTAAGGCTGATAAAACTCCAATACCCCCCACAACCAAACATGAAACCAGCAGGAAAATGGAAAATACAGAATGAAGAAGAGAGGCCAGAAAAAAGGACTGTGAAAGATACTTTCAGTCTGAAGCATGCATCACGTAGCTCAGATTTTCAAAGCCATTTTTAAAGTTTTGTGCACATAACTTGCTTCTGCATACTCCACCATTTTTCTGACCTTTCTGCCTAATTACTTTTCCTCCTCTCAAAGAGCAACAGAAAATGAGAAAAGAGATCACATGAGAGACAGTGAAAGCTGTGAGCTGCACCCACTACCAAGTATACAGAAAACATTCCATAAGCTGTCAAATATAAGAGCAACACAGCAATTTTCATTTTTCTTCCACTTAAAAGCAATCACAGATTGAAATGTTTAAAAGACAATGTCCCAAGTTCATGCCCAAGCCCCTCAAAGTTTTCGACACAGCATCTAACAAGTGAGAGAACACTGTTTATCTTTTTATTTGTAAACCAGAGTTTGAAATACTTTACAATATACTTTTAATTTCATTTGTCTAAAGAAATAGCATTAAGAACTGAAAGAACAGTGTGCCATTAAATGTTAAGGACTGCATTTTTAAAAACCTTTCTTAAAAAAGGTTATAGAGGTATGATGAATTTAAGTTGTAAAGTCAACTACTTAAGCATCTCAATGATTGAAAATGAAGTGTAAAATTGGAAGTCCAGTCACAGATGAGGCTGTAGACCTGTGCTCAAGACTGAAGAGGTCTACCTAGGGCAGGCACAGCTGCATAATTCTCAAATTAACTCAGCCTGTCTCAGTCATGAATCCTGCAGATCAGAGCGACACCACTGATTAAGTCAGTTTGAACTACTTAATATAAATTCTCCCTTTCTAATAAGAAGGATATTAACTAAAGCTTTAAGTTAGACAATAAAACCTTTCTAATTAGCAACAAAAAAGCAAAAGTGACATGCTTACTCTGTTTCAGGCACTTTCAAGATCATAGTTTATTTACTGTAGATAAAAAGCTAGTATACAGATTAAGGGATCTCTTTAATTTCAACTCTACAGTTATACACCATCTAGTATTCTTGCTCTGAATATTAACCAAAAGGTTTCTAAACACCTGTAAGCCCCACTATAAATCTGCACTGTTATGATGAAAAAAAGCATAGAAATCAATGCCTAATTTTTTCAATGCATAATATTTACACTGTGAAACCAATGGGAAATAAAAAGCAGTGGCAAAGAGGCAATAAATCTCAAAAAGCCCGAGTTTTATATAGGTTTTGGTTTTTTTTTACAATAGTGTGCTAATCAGCATAATTGTATATATAAAAATTAAAATATAGCAGAGCATCCCATTACAGACATCTGAATTGTCTGAACTGCTGCCATTACCTGCTAACCCTTTACATGCAACACCTGCTAGGACTGACTTTCTGTTTCTAAAGTGTAAAATAGTTCAAGGTTTAAGAGACAAACATTAATTTGTGTACAAAACTGAAAACTGCACTCAAGAATTGTACTGGTCATGAGTCTCTTCCATACAGAAGTGGAGGAAAAGGAAAAAGCACAAATGATAGAAAGCAGTCTCTTTCTATTCACTAATTTTCAAAGGCAATGCATAGACTGAGAATACCTGGATGGCAAACTCCAAAGACCCTAGAAACAAACAGCTTTCACACACAGGACCTCTGCAGGAGGCCTTTCTTTGCATCAGATGGCAATGGCTGAAAGCAAATAAGGGGCACCAGGTGTACAAGTAAGTTGATCTTGCAAAATACTAAGATGGGGCAGTTGTTAATATACAATTTGAACTATATATACAATATAATGGAATGTATCCCCTTCAAAAACTAGTTTATGAAACAATTGGACCTTTCTACACAAGCTTTATGACTCAGCTATCGTTCTAAAGAAAATATAAGTACACAAGAGACTTGCATGAAAATTAAAATTTACGGGGCATTTTACAGGAACTATTGACAAAGCTGCTTAATGGCATTTCTGTTTTTTAAGTAATTTTGTTAGATATAATTGAAAACATCTGTGTATAAAATGTCCTGACAGACACTTCAACATGGAGCTTTGGTGACAAACCACTTCAATAACAATGAGGTGAGAAATTAAATGAAGTATTTAAGGTAACTCAAACTGAAGAGGAAATGGAATGCCAATATGGCAGTTAACCCCTTTTCTGTTGTTTTAAACAGGAAAGTCTCTTGTACCAGCAGAATCCTGTATACAGATAGAGAACTAGGGAATACACCACTTATAATTCCCATTAAACAAAAGCCGATTCATCATGTGAGAAGGTACAAATTACAGAAAACATGAATAGTCAGTAAAAGAGAAACAACTGGTTTACATGAAAAAAAAGAGAACACTTCAGTCTGAATGCAGTTACTTTGTGAAAGCTGCTACAACAGCCCACAGAACCTCATTTGTGTTGGTTTTCATACATTCAACCTCAGGGTCTAAATCCAGGAGCTGCCGCACTCTCTTTGTGGCTAAATCATACTGCTCATCCAGGAGTGGGGCAAAAGCGTTCTCCAGCACATCCGAGGCGTGGGCCAAGTACACCAGTGCCAGCAGGCGCTTGTCCATGCGGTGGGGGTCGTTCACCCACTTGTCAAGAACCGCCTCCTGAACCTTCTTGATGAGGCGCTGTTTGATGTTGTTGTTGGTGAGAGGGTGTGTAGTCATGTCAAAAAGAAGGAAGTTCTGTTTCTCTGTTGTCAGTACACCTTTTTCCACTAGATTTTTAGCTAACCGCTCACGGACATTTCGTAGTTGGTAGTGCAACTTCAGTGGGTTCCATGTTTCACCTGAAACAGCAAGAAAACCAAGCAACAGTCAGACAAAATTCAAGCTGTACTGCTGCAGTGATTTTTCCCCCCCTCTGTGATGCAGAATGAGCTGTCAAAATCATATAGCAGACTACAAGACACTCTGCTCCTGTCAGCACTTGTCTGATCCCTGGCATGGAGACAGAGACCAGGAGAAGCTTCCTGGAGGAGCTCTGGGGTACACTGAAAGTTTGGATGAAATTATAGCCAAGCCTCGTCTTGATTACAGATACAAAAAATAAACAAAAATTGTAAAACAAAAAAACGAACTAATTTTGCAGAACAAATTTACTTCTAGTAACAATAAACGTGAAGTAAAATTAAGCACATTCTACAGTCTTTGTGCATTTTCCTGAGTCCAGCCTTTCACCATTGTCAGAGACTGGAAGAAGTGTTACTGCATTTCTTCTGCCACAGAGATAAGCTAATGCATACCTACCCAGTGCATTTCTTTATTTCTGCAGGTTTCCACTCTTCTCCCCCTTCCTGCCTCCACCAGATGAAACAGTGACCATGAACTGTGAGAGTGTGCATGGCACGGGTGTGCACACATGAAGCACATGTTGGGCAGAGCATTTACTTAAAGCTTCTATATGAATTATTTCTAATGCATTTCTTTAAGGCAGAAAAACTGGGCCCTTCAGAGTATGTGACTGTGTGGGCATAGAGGAAATTGACAAAGCACAAAATCAGCATCAACAGTTCCAACTAAAATTGTTTAGCAGTGAGAATTCTACCTTTGCTTAAGAGCTTACTTAACAACCTAAAAATTTTAATTCCAGCCTAGTTAAGAACTTATCATAATCCCCTCCTGATGTAAAAGAGTATGCATTTTAAGGGGCAAGAAAAGGAACAGCATTAAGTA
Source organism: Trochalopteron elliotii (assembly GCA_024734555.1). Classification (NCBI taxonomy): domain Eukaryota; kingdom Metazoa; phylum Chordata; class Aves; order Passeriformes; family Leiothrichidae; genus Trochalopteron; species Trochalopteron elliotii. The sequence goes on from JANPWX010019667.1 coordinate 644,806, forward strand.
TTTCTTATATAGATGGAGATTTTCCATAAATGACATCAGAATTTCTGTACCAAACTTCTGAAAAATCTATTGGTTAGCAAAAAATAACAACAACAGTAAGCCACAGGTGACGTCGAGGTTTCTCCCGCTGTGATGGAGGCTGACACACACACTATCCAAATAACAGCCAAGATAAGTAAACAAATGAGGTGACTCCAACTGCAGAGGGAAAGGCAGAAAACCAACCAGGCCTGAACTACACAAGTCCAACTACACATCAGTGAATGTGATTCCCCAGTTTGATCATGAATGGAACTATCATACAAACACAAAAAAGTGGTTTCCTTACTACCTTTCACAGAGCAAAGGCTATTTCCTAGATTTTTGTACTTACCACGTGGCTGAAAGTCAGTGCTGTGGTGACACCTTGTGACCAAGCTCGTCAGTTACACAGACGCTTTCAGACAGAGGTTTGCTACATTTACAGGAAACCTGACATTTTGATCCAAACTTCTATATTCCCCACCCTTGCTTTCCTTAGAGGCTACCAAACACCAGCCTGGCAAATATCACCTTACATGCCTGTATACTTACTTACATGATGGCTTTGAACTTATATGTACTGTAACTCCAAGCAGCAATCTGCACCACTGATAATCATGGATAGAACAGATTTTTTCCAAGATCGACCTGTCCCCAAAGTAAAATTCTAACAGAGTTTATAAATTTATTAAATGAAAAAAAAAAAAAAACCAAAAAAAAACCCCAAAAACAAAAACAAAGAAAAACCAACCAACCAATAAAAATAAAACCCCCCAAAATATTTTTCTTCAGAAGGACAGATCTCTAAAAATCTCTCTGCAGCTCTAAACCACAGAAAATACAAAGAACACTAATGTCATCCAAGAATTAGTAATTAATAAACCTATGTTAGTAAAAATGATGGAATCAAGCCTTAGCCACAGCACTGATGATAGCTATCTTCTCAGAACCAAAGCTCAGCAGGGTCAGGAAAATCTTAGCATAGCTCAAAGAAAACTTATAACACTAGTTCATTCATTCATTACCTGACCTTTTTTGAGCCAGTCCTAACTTGATATGCACTGTACTGGGAGAGGAGGTGAAATGTCAGCACAAATTATGTATTTGGGACAAGAAAAATGAATTGTTTTTGCTGGCTGTAAGAGGGAAGGGGAGCTGAGTGAGAACTGAACTGCACATCTCTGCAGTAGCCATGCCCCTCCTGATGTGGGCTGCTCTGTAGTCCAGTCTCCCCGCTGCCTGACAGCCAAGGAGCATGAGAGGAGGGGTGGCAAGGACCTGAGAATGAACTGGTGTGCAAGGAAGGCTGTTTAAGGTGGTGCAGGATGAATGGGAGGAACAAAGAAAACAGGAAAGCAGAGAAAGGCAAAGAGATTTTGCTCATTTCTGCAGCTCCTCACTTTTAAGAAGTAGCAGGTTTTACACAGGTTACTTCCAAACCTCATTACCCCCAACCTCCCAGTCATATTGTAAACTAAACAGGGTTTTTTCCTGTGCTGTTTCCACAACTGAAATACAGCACTGATCTACTCCAGGAAGCTGCATTTATGTGCTTTGTGAAAACAGATGAACGCTAGTGATCATTTCTGTCTGCAGTTCAGCCTGGAGAGGAGAAGGCTATAAGGAAACCTTGCTGCAGCCTTTCATTGCTTAAAGGTGGACTGCAAGAAAGATGGGGTCAGACATTTTTGCAGGGCCTGGGACACAGAGTAATGGTTTCAAAGTGAAGAAGAGTTGGCTGAGATTAGATACAGGGAAGAAGTTTTGCACAATGAGACACCAGAATGGACTGCGCAGAGAGGTGGTGGATGCCCTGTGTCTGGAAACATCTAATGTCAGGTTGGATGACTCTCCAAATAACCTGGTCTAGTGGAAAGTGTCCCTGCTGACTACAGAGGGGCTGGACTAGATGGCCTGTAAAAGTCCCTACCAACCAAATCTATTCATAATTCTATGATAATTGACATTTCCTTTTTTCTCAACTATTCACTAGCCTTACAGGGAGAGCTGTGTGCAAAGTACTCATCTTGAAGATTTTGTTTTGATCAATGGGAATAAAATATTTTATTTTATTAAATATTTTTTTAATATTTATTACATTTCTTCAGTTAATGAAAAAATAAAACTCCTAACGCCTTATTTTTTCTTTATGATTAATGGCCAAATCACTCTCAAGTTTTACCTGTGAGCTATGAGCTCTTCACCTCCTTTCCTTATTGAAAGATATGAATACTCAGTGCTCACACTCAGGCTTCAAACTTCCACCAACCCTCATTTCCAAAACAGAGAAAGGCAGTTACATCTTCAGGGTGCAGTCCTGATTTACTTCAGTCAGTGGAAGGCACCTCTTCCACCGAGCTGAGATGTCCTCTGACACTTCCATACAGATCCTTTCTGTACCAAGTTGAGTTGAAAGCAACAGTTACTTATATTTGATTAAAGGCTACAATCGACAACAGACTACCCTGGAGGACAGACTAATTAACTTTTTTGCATATTTTCTCTCAAAAAACCTTGCAATATAATCTCTAGTGATGCCAGATAATTAGCTTTATTTGATAAAAAAAGCACGCTATGCGCAAGGCTTACCACTAAGCAGCTCAATCCAATTTTGAACTGTTTCAGGAGGTTGGGTCTCTTTTATGTGTTTCAGAGCTTCATCAAGCAGAACATCCCCTGTAGGAGCATCTGACTTGCAAATCACCTAAGAAAGAATAAAACACAGTCAGTATTTTGACACAGCTCATATATAACAAACACACCCACCAATAAAAAAACCTACCTGTTAAGAAAACCAAAAGAATTTTTCTAAAAATAACAAACTCTCTCTTACAAATATGCAACTTTGAAAAAACCCACATCTTTGCTGTTAAAAAATAAAACTATCTGTGCTTTAATTCAAAATACATTAAGTCTGAAGTTATCTGTAACTTAAATTAAACTTAATGAGCTAAAATTATAGTAGCAATAACAAACTTAAAACCTATTTTTTGTAAGGAAAATAACTCACTTATCCAGCCAGGTCCTTTGCCACCTTCACAAAACAAAGTACACTACACTAAATTAGTCTCTGAATACAGTCTATTTTACTGCTTCAAGTCAATTTATTCAAAATACCGAGTTAAACAATCAGGTTGCATGAAAATAACAACAACAAAAAAGAAAAAGCACAAAAACCAGTTTTCTTCAATATACTAATGGATAAAAATAGGTTCATGACAACATCTGCAAGTTTTGCAGCTCTGAAGAACACAGTCCCAGATGACTGAGTTTCATTTAATGCCAGTTAAACAACACGTGTTAGGGAAAATACACATGTACTAATAAACCCCTTAACATGCAACAATAAATACAATACTATTTAAGTCTGCTATTTAGTAACTTCTAAAATTATTTGAGTTCTTCATTCAGGAAAGCACAACAAAAAAATTGATTCAGAGTAACATAATAAAATTCAAAAATTTGAGTAACTGCTTGTTTACCAGCATACGTAGTTACAGAAACCATGCACAAATACTTTTTTTTTTCTGGAGAGAAAACCAAGAGCACCAAATGAAAATTTACAGATTAAATTAGCTGAAGTCAGCATATTTAAATAAAATCTTTCTTAATTTATAGAAGAATTACTACAGTTGTTAATAATAGTAGTAGTTATTGTTGTTGTTATTATTGTATCTGGCAATTCAAATAGTTTACAAGTTAGTATTTTGCAAGCAGCAGGTGAAAGGTAGCAGGAGATTGACAGAAAAACCAATACATCAACACAATTCCATATATATATATATGAAAAGCAGGAAGCAAAAGGTCCTATTTTTCCTAACACTTCAGAGGAATAAGAAAGGTGTTCTGGAAATGTCATACTGAAATATACTCCAAGTTTATTTACTTCTGTTCCATAGTTCTAATAATCCTTACTACAAACAAAAGAGTGCAATGCATTTTCATAGGATCTATTCATGACACTGCAATGATAGGACAACTTCAACCCCAGCAAGATGATACCCAGCTGGTGTGCAAAAGTGTACAAAATCTGTGTGATTAAAATTGCTTAAGAGATCTTCATGAGTACCTAACAGGTCATAGCTGGAATGGTATTTCCAATTCAGATGTCCATATAAGGCACAGAAACAAAGATTTTCAATAAAAATCAGCAAGAATGAACAGGTCCACAAAGCCAGACTAAAAATAATATTTGATCTAGAAAGTGAGACGTTAAAAAAAAGGGGTAATAAACAGTAGTGTAAGGTGCTTACTTTGGGAAATATAAAAGATACCAACTTGGTCTGGAAACACAGAAGACTTCAACAGGCAAATTAAACACCCAGGGAGCTGCTGAACCACATTCAGTAGAGAATTTTAAGACTAAACATCTACAGGAGAGGCATTAGGGAAATCTCACTATCTGTCACTCCATCAAGATTAGATGATCTCTTGAGATACTGTCTCCATTTTGGGGAGATCACTCCAACATGAACTTCAGGTATTTGGTTTTAAGAACACATCTACATTTTAATCCAGACAATCTCTGTTTGAAACTAAACATACAACAATACCTACTTATCTTTCTGATTTACAAGCCTTTATAGCATAACTCAAAACCTTTATTAAACCCATATAATTATATTACACATCTTTCAGCTTTGCATCAAGATCCTGAATTTTTGCAAGTGTCTGCTTTTTCACTATACAGAAGCATACTTCAAAATGAAATTTTAAGTTGCTTAGATTGCAACTACTAATAGTCACCTCTCAGATACTCCTTTAATAATTAATTAATTTAATAATTGGCCTAAACACACCCAACTTACTCATATTCCCTTCTTTCCAAAACTGATGTTCACATAGCATTTTAGTTTCTTTCAAGTGCCCCATGTTTAGTTTCATAATAACCTCATTTACACTGGATCACTCCAGCCTGCTGCAGTTGGTACCTAGTACTCACCATCTCCCTTTGGCAGGCAAGATATAAGATGGGAAGTCATCTTTTTAACCTGATGTATTATTAAAAATAAACAGAACAAACCTCACTGAGAAGATAAAAAAATGCTTTTATATCTAGGATATAAGTAAAGAGCTTTTAAGTTTAGAAAACAGATTTCCCTTCTCATTTGTGGTCAAAACATTTTTTCTCTAGCACTGCAAAGAAGGTGAAGAACCTAGCATGAATATAACACACCACAACAGTGCCAGCCTAAACATACAGGCGTTTAGAGGAAAGGAGCACAGAGGCCTCAATTCAGCTCAGTGAGGATCCACAAGCTCCCGTGAAGCCACAGTGCAGTGATTTTGCTCCCAAGTTTACCCCTCTACCCAGGAAGCAGTACTGCACTGCTCTTCCACTACTCTGCTACACTGAATATCCACAGCACTGTTTCCTCAGTCAAGATTATCTTTTCCCTCACATGAGTGTATGTTGGTTCACACTTCCACACTATTTCTCTCCCATCCCCTTCCAGCACATGGAGAGAGGACCATCAGAAGCCCAGCCTCCTCTGAATCTTCTTCTGCTCTTTCCTCAAGGACCTAGGGCTGAATGCCTCTTGGCTAACTCTCTCCAGAGTGGGAAATCGGCTGTGTTTGGGATCTCATGAATTCAATCACCACAGAAGATAAGGCATTCAGAAGGGGGATCCTTTTTCTCTCTAAGAGAGGGACTAAGACAGAAAGATGAGTGAACATCCTGGTTCTTCAGAGACGATGATCCTTAGCCTGATTGCAAAAGAATATTCTTTATTCCAATTTTTCAGTGATTAATCAGGTACTAGATTTGCCTGGTACTTATCAACTAAGGAAATTTCAATTATACAGAATATTTAATTTGCATTTTCCACAATGCACCTCTGCAATTAAGCAAAGCTAAGGATTAAGCACAGATTTTTAAGTAAAGTTAATTTTCTAGTTTTAATACAAAAATTCACTCTTCTGAATTGCTCAGAATCGTTAGCAATAAAATACTGAAGTAAATCTGCCAAAGATTTGTTGAGATTCCTTTTGCTTTTAATAACTCTGTTGATTTGGTTTGCTCTCTGAGCCTGCAACACAATGTAGAGTACCATCTTTTATTCTCAATAACCACTTGCAAACCTCAACATTCATTTATTTCTTTCTAATATTGATCCCAGTAGACAGAAGTCCAAAATGGTGCAACAATTACATATTCTTAAGCCACATTTACAAGGATGTTGCAATATGTAACACATCATATCCACTTACAAAGTTTCACTATAGTCCATCAAGTCCTTGTCCACTCTTTTCTCAGTCTCATTTGACTCTGTTATGGCATTCAATCACAGATTTAATGCATCTTGATCCATTCTGAAGTACAAAATATTATCAGCAGAGATCAACCTGATTTAAGGTTTTAAGTGGAAATCACTGTTGCTATCATTCTTTCAAGTTAATTATCTGATCAAAGACACAGCGGCTTCTATATCTGTGCTACTGCCCAAAAACCTTTTTCTACCTTCTTCTTGTCCTCACCTTATCACTTGTGCCCTACCTGATGACAAGATCAAGAGAGTGGTTCCAGAAAAACCAAACTGATCAATGCAAATTAGTTTTTGCCCCTGAATCACAGCTTTGGATGTATTACTAGACAGCTCTTTCCACTTATTAGGCACAGTATTTATTTCACAGCCAAAACTAAGGGCATGGGGAGCAAAGCCTGCAGAAGCAGAACAAGGAGGGTACTTGACAGAATAAAGACACTTAAATCTGGCCAACACAGAAACAAGACTGAAATTTAGTGTTAACCAAAAGCTTTAAGCAAGGTGCAAAACAACACAAGTCATTCACAAGAATGATTTCTAAATTGATGGAGGTGGTGCAGTTAGGGATCTTATTTGCAGGAAAGTACTTAAGCAGATAACCTCCATTTAAATTTTAAATTAATGCCTATTTTTATAGAACCCTTCTGCCTGAAAACTGATAAGTATCTCAAACAGCTTACAACAGCAGAAAAAGTAAACCTCTAAATTGCAAAGATTTTAGATCACCTTAAAAAACACATCTACCCAATCTCAAAAATACATGATAAAATTTAACAAAAACAACCCAACCACAATCAAACAAAAACCAATCACAGCCTAGACCAATAATTTTGCTTGTATTCTTTAGTGAATATACATACAGATTATTTTTCCATTTTCCTAAAAAACTCAGCAACCTCACAGTTAATATTTCAAGCAGATAGAACTGACAAGGTTTTCACAGAATGAAAATAACTCCTGACTGAATGCCTAAGAAGATTACTGAATCCCTAAGAAGCCAAAAGCTCTGGAGGAAAAAAAAAAATGTGCGAACTAATCAATGCTGAATGTGCCTAAATGAGGCTAAAAGAAGTAGGGACTGTTTGTTGGAACAGAGGTTTGATTTTTCTAAAGTGAAGGGAGCTGGTAGAAGGTTGAGGAATTCACAAGCTTGCCTTAAAATTTAGCAAAAGATAATATTGACAGGGAAATATGCCATAAGAGAATTTATCTGTGGTGGACAGACAACATTTGACCAGGTTTTCAACAGGCTTATTTTACAAGTATCCTCTAATGCTGATGAAGTAAAAATTCTTCCAAGAGCGTTACTTTCCACATTTTGTACAAAGGGAAAAAATCAGTGGTAGAAGTAAAAAATAAAGGCCTCAAATCTTCAGCCTGACGCTATAGAGTACCACAGAGATGTGGCCATCTTGAAGGCCAGAGAGCACAAACAATTTAACACAGCAGCCTCATGCTTAAACTAGATAGTTTTGCATTCTCAGGGGCCCCAAGAATAAGGATGGTTTCCTTCCCATGCAATGCAAGCACAAACTGCAGCACTGTGTACACCAGAAGTAAACTGGTGGCTTGCAGGACACATCTGGCATCTGGCAGTTATTCATTCCTTTCAGCCTCAGCCCACATCCCACTGGCGTTGCAAAAGCCAGTTCCTTCAGCAGATTATTGCTCGTGCCACCAGCAGTAACTGCTGCCACCCCACCCCAGCCAGAGCCACTGCCAACGGCTGGCTGGCAACAGCACCAGCAACACATCCGGAGAACAAACACGGTCACGGAACAGGTACCAGACATGTTCCAAGGCACTTCGTCTCACCACTGAAACACTTAGTAACTTTGCACATCCACTTCAGGTCATTACTCAGAATTATCATTCTGAAGTAAAGAAAATCCCGTTCTTTTTCTTTGAACCAGCTGTAATTCATAGTTCCTGTACTGTGTGGAGCATGACAAGTAAATGAGATCGTTTTCCTGCACTTGCCTTTCTTGTTAGCAGGCTTTTGCGCCTCATCCCGCAGGCCTCCAGCTGGAGACGCCCCCGCAATGCCAGTTCAATTAACATACAGCCACGCAATCCTGAGGAGATGCAATCGTTCCAGAACGACGTGTAACCCTGTGAAGAACAAAAGACAGTGAGTTGTCTCAAATTCCACCTGAAAGCAAACAGAAGATGGGCCTTGCTGTGTGTTCTCTATGCAGTTCTCCTGCTTTCACAATTTTTAAGTGGCATCACTAGTCACTATCATTCCTGTCCTGAAATATGAGAGAAACAGTCTCATCCTCTGTTAGTTTTGACACTCAGTCTCTGCCTTGTGAAGAACTGGGAATCTTCCAGAAAATTATACAGAATGAAAGAGGGCAATACCAAGAACTGTGAGGTATAAAGTGTAGTTTTATACACAGTCAAAATAAACGTGATATTTTTAAGACATCAAGCATTTGCCATTACTGACATCACACGACCTTATGAGTGACCAAGAAACATTAACATTATTTTACATGTATAAACAACATGGCACTAAGAAAACAATAATAAACTAAAAATGGATATGGAGTATACTCAAAAACACAAACATGGCAATCAGCACAAATCACAGAACAGATTCTTTTGACTTGAACATCGTAAACTAAAAGACAAAAGCTTTCAAAGAAATATTTATAACAGCTACTATTTTGTCATTGAAAATGCACGCTTTTAGAGCTTGAAGCACAGTTCTTATACAAATTGCAAAACTGCAATCCACATTTATTCTACGAAGCACACCACATCACTACTGTGATTTATCTCTATTTCTGCATTGACAGCTGTCTGCTTAAATGGCAGAACAGACCACTTGACCCAATACATTTATTCATCGGTATCTAGAAACACAACTACTGACTTTAGTACTCCATTGTCCAACAGTTATGACCAAAAAAATCTTACAAAAAGAATTCTCTTTTATATGGAGCAGCCAACAATGTTCTTCCATATTTTCTGAGTATGGAAGACAAAGCAAAATCACTGAGAAATGTTCTGAGAAATGTTTTATACAATTCATACAGATTTTTCCAAATGTCCTCTAGCAAAGTGCTTCTGAAAACACCAATTTTGGGATACTTTAGAGAAAGGTGCTGTACACAAGACAAGATGGGGCAAGAGCAGAAGAGAGCTCTTCTTTTCATAAATTTGTCTTAACCAATAACCATGACTAGCTTAAAACAAGAACAAGTCAATCTTATTATTTTTGGAGCTGAAAGATGCCAATGTATAAAGATATAAGATGCACATATCCTAAATCCACTAAATTTACAAACCAGTCTCTAACAATTGCCATCAATTAAAGATTTCCAGGATTGTGAGAATACTTGCTTCAATTTTGCACTTAGGTATTTTCAAGAGCTGTATTATATAGATAACCAATACTTACAAAATGTCTACAGAAGCCCTGAATCTCTAAGGTAATTACCAAAATAGGTCCCATGTATTTATTTAAAACACCATAAGTATGAGTCTGGAAAGACATTTGAGAAGTTATCTAATCAGCCTTTTACTCTAAAGCTGATACTTTGATAGTATCAGCCATTCCTATAATGCCATTCCATAATTAAGATTTTGGTTGGCACCAGACACTTTTTGCCAAATAACACACACGATAAAGTCCAGTATTTGCTTGAGTGGGAAGAGATATGACTCCCACGTTCTATTTCCAATCGGTCTCTTTACATAGTAATTTCTGAAGTCAGACAATACATACACATACTAAAAATTTACTGCACAAACTCACAGGCACAATAAATTTACACTTCTTTATATTCACAGAAAGTTCATATTACTATGCAAACAATTAAAGTGCTGATGCTTTTTCCCCCTTTTTAGCACTAAAAGCTGAATTTATTTTTAAAATTACTGTTTTTCAATGAAGTAATATTAACTACACCACTTCCAACAGCAACTACCAGATGTAAACTCCTCTGTTCCAGTAGTTAACATTGTTGGCCACAGGCTGAGGGGTGCAGAGAAATACAGGCTTGTAAGATAATTCAGGTCAAAAGAGACCACATGAGTCTCTAGTCCAACCTCCCGCTGCAAGTAGGTTCAGTTATGAAGTCAGGTCAAGTTGCTCAGGGTTCTTTCTATTCAAGCACGTCTCAAAGACTTCCAAGGATGGAGACTGCACAACCACTCAACAGTTTTTAACCAACTAATCCTTAAAGACAGCGCAAAAAGATTACATCCTTCATAAATAGAGCTGCTTGCTTTGGTGGGTTAGATGACAGTAAAGTCATGAGAATGTATCTTGTTGCCACCATATTCTTATTTTCCTTCTGTGCCCCCTGCTCAGAGTTCACAGTTGATCCTCTAGAGAAGGAACATTATATTTCCACACACAGAAATTGCGCCGCTATTAACAGAGTTAGGAAAGAGATTCTTTTCAATCCATTAAACTGATCTTTCCAGATTGTTCTGGCAGATGAACTGGTCAGTTTTGACACCTACTGCAAAATACCAGACAATCAAAGGAACCTTCACAGAATATCAGTTTAGCACACACCAGTCTAACTAAATCATCCTTTAAAGTAACTCCATCTTCCCGCAGTAACTAGAACTGAATGGGAGACGCTTATCTTTGACATTCCAAACACTCTCTTGACACCTACTTTAAATGGCATACAGCATAACTAGAAAAGGTGCACAAAAGAGAAACAAAGGGGTGGAGATAAATAATTAACGGAGAGGTAGAATGGCAATATAGAATAATGCACTATTTGTAAAGGAAACAAGGGCTAAAAGATGATAAATAAAGCTAGCTCACAGGTTATGCATCAGTAGCCAAATTCTTTTGTTTTTTCATTCAATTGTTTTAACAAGAAGGCAGAAGTTTTTAAAAAATCCTTTAAAAAACATGATCGATAACGAAGTTTGACAGACAGCAATGGATCTGTAAACCACACATGGATCAGGATGAAGTCAATGTTCACTGGGGGAAATGTCATCCTGATCCCATCCTCTCCCTGAATGCGACCTGGCCACTGCTCATTTCATCATATGGAATAAGACAGGGATTTGATTTTCAAAACTTCATTTATTCCTAATTCCTAGCAGTCTCAAAACACTAGACTGAAGATCAAACACCACTACTCAGAAATGCAACTCATTCTACTATTTAATGTTCTCAAACAGCACTAGTCTTCTCACAAATACAATACCAAGTGTATTTATTTCATCCATCTTCCTGCAAGTCTTATACTTTATAAACTTTCTAACTCATTGAAGAAATATCACTGAAGTTGCTAAGCAGTAGGGGGTAAGACTTACAAAGCAGGAGATTATTTTTATCTGACAGCAATCACACTAGAATAGCACTTCAGCTATGAATAGCTTGCAAGACAAAACTTTAAATCTACTATGACTCAAAGATCAAAAGACTGTTTACAATTGTCATGTTTATTTACACAAACACAGCACAAAAGCATTTTTCGTCAGACCTGACCTAGAAACTTTCAGCTAAAAACTAGTTTTGCTAGACAAGCAAAAAGGGAAGTAAGAATAAAGTTTACACCAAATACTTGTTCTGGTATTAACTTTGAAAGCTCAGACTTTTCACCCAGGTATGGCAAAGTACAGAGAGCTGAGACCAAGACTCTCTTTCCACTTTAAGTTATTTAAAATCCATGTTCATTAGGCCATTTCTTTCCCACCAGCTCCTATGGCATTTATTCACTTTCTCCTATTCCCTTGACTTTTACCCACTTCCAGCTCACGCAGGTATTCCTGTTCAGTTATTCATTAATCACTTCACACTCCCACCTATTAAATAGTGCATTGTATAACAAAGGCCAATTACCAAAACTACCTTACCTTCCACTTCCTGCTTCTACTTAGTCTCTTTAGAGCCACTAAGTTACTTGAGAGATTTTAAAATTCAAAAGGTTGTTTGCATTTTTTTTTCTTTAAAAATATTGCTAACACCTTATCTCTGATCCAACAAGGCACTGCAGCCATGACCACTATAATTTCATAAGTACGTAAAAAAATCAGAGTGAGAAGACAGACATGATCAGATGTGCCTGAAGATACTTGGTGCCAAGTATGCTGGTGATTTCTACAAAATTAAGACTGCTTTAAGACTTGCAAAAAACTTGAAAATTATTTCACTTAAGCACAAAACAGCCAACCTTCACAGAGCAATGATTCTCACAGCTTCCAGGCTACTGTCACACAAACTCGATCTGAAACAAACAAAAAATAACAAAAAAAAACCCAACCCCACCCCCAAAATACAACAAAAAAACCAACAAAAAACCCAAAACCAACCAACCAACCAACCAGAAATACCCCACTCAATGAACATCACTATTTTCTGTTTCCCAAGCGCAATTCAAAGTTACCCAGCAGTAACAGTGCAAAAAATGCAATTAAGTTGTAGATGTCATCTTACATTTATGCAGACAGAGAAGTAATCCCTAATGGATTAAAAAAAAAAAAAGAGAGAGCGAAAACTTTCTTAAAAAAACAGAGAACAAAAGACTCACACAAGACTGGGTAATCTTACCCAAGAATAGTTTGTTTTATATGTTGGAGTTGCTAAAAATCTCTTCCCACTACAGAAATACACATTCTCTCTCCACTTCTTCACTTAACTCAGATCAGGTGAACAGCAATTCCACTATACCTGGCACAGACAATGAGAAGGGCAGAGTAAAAAAATCCATGGAAACACCTCAGATTCAAGAGAAAGGAAAGAAAAATGCTTGCAGAGTTAAAACTGTGAGACTTCAAAATACACACATGGTAATATGTGTGTAAATAAATATGTGTTTAACTCACATGGTTAAGGGCAGCTGTTTACAGAACACAGACTGTAGCTGCCAATGCATTCGAATTCAAAGAGTCTCAAGCTATTGCAGATTACTTTGCAGATCACAGAGCCATTGCAACTGGAAATCAGCTTCTTTTAAAAAAACATCATAAAGTCATGTAATGGAATATAACTTGTGGGTTTCTGAGGCCTACTCACCAAAAAAATTAAGTATTTCTTTATTTTAGCACAACAGGCCCCTCAGGCCCATCCTCAGATCCACACAGCCTCATATTTAGTATCACAGGTCAGTGTTGGGTCTTAAGTTTTGGCCCTGACTCAGACTCAACTTACATTTACGAGGAACCACAACAGAAGTTTCTCTGGGATAATGCACATAACACTGCCCAGTCTATGCTTCTCTTACTAAAAGGCTTTTCATTTTACATTCAAACTTAATAGAACTCCTTAGACCCTCACCTAGCACCCTCTACCAAAACACAAAACTAAAACATCTATAGTAAACAACTGAAATAAACTGAACAACTGAAGGGAACCTTCTAAAGGAGAAACATCACTACAGCTAACCAAACCCATGAATTCCTGTTCTCAGGAAATTCCAAATTTTTCTTTTATGAGAGACACAAACAAAAGGACTTTGAAATTTGGTAAATAATGCAATTTCTGAAAATTCATGTACAGAAAAAACAAATAAAACATTGGTTAAACTCTTTCCAGCCATGGCAGCTCAATCAGAAGGGAAGCTGGCCAACTAACAGAAAACAGAAGTGAACAATTACAACTCCTGAGGAGTTTGGGGGTCCCAGCTCTGAAGTAACACACCTTACAGTCTTGTCAGAAGACGTCAAATCCTCAGCTTCTGGGTTTCTCAGCTAGGAGACACAATCCAGGTTAAAGAAAGCTTTCATCTTAGTAAACAGTAAACTATGAATTTACAGGTACCCTGTTCTCTACTAGAATAGTATTTCAGGAAAAAAAACTGTAACAAACTCTACTTAGATGACGAAAGATAAGAAAAATTAGACTTCCCAAACTTGCTGGAATTTGCTGTTACTTTTATTACTTCTGCATAGATGGCACACAAACAGTCTGTTGTTGGCAAACAAACTGCAACATAAAAGCTCTGAGACACAAAACAATTGGTTTGTTTGCATACAAACAAGTGTTGAACTTTCCCAAACAGGTGTTTCTTTCTTGCTATCTATTCTTTCCAATGTGTGGCAGACTATGTATAAGTTCTCAAAATTCACAGGTGACAAACATACTGGAAAAATATTCCATGCTGGCTGGTATCAGGGGAAGTGACTGAGGACAATTATTTTCAGGCCCAATTAGGGCCCCTTGCCAAATACACATGCCAGAATATATGCAGTTTGGAGACACATAAAACACACAACGTTCAGTTCTGCTGTTGAGATGAGCACAAGAGGAAACAGCTGTCAAGAGATGTAAGCCTGAGATGGACTAACTAATGTGAATGTGAAACTTGGAAAAAAAAACTTTTCAAAGTTAGTTCACATCACCTGTAGGACTGGGCAAGCTAAATTGAGTTATCTGCTGGTCTAAATTTTATAGAAGCTCCGTTTCATTTTGAATAGCAGAATTAGCAAAGAGTCTACTTACATCTAGCATTTACACAGCAGTGTCATGGAGGAAAAATGTACCTACATGCTCACTGTGTGCAGTTAATTCTGAGAAAGACTCATGTTCTATATATACACAAATTCAGATTTCTTTTCTTGAAGGTATTAAGAGTGGGAGAGAGAAACACCAGGGAAAAACAGCAGGAAAAGAAACAGGACAAAATGATACCCAAGTGTTCAATTACTTTCCCAGCACAAGCAACCCTTGCGAATCACTACTTTTTACCTTGGAGTGATTAATTTTGGTTTTACTGACCTTTTCAAATCCATGTCGCCACATCTCATTTTAGCCTTGCACAAAACCTTGCATGTAATTGGAGAAGGTGCATCCTTCCCCACATCTTCATTTTTAGCCATTTGAGGACTAAAGCAAAGGAAGCAGCCCAAAGCCTGAAATGCTGCTGAAGACAAAGTATTTCTTCACTCCATGGAAGCACATTGCTGTTCTCTCTCCTGACCCCACAGCAGCATTTGTACGGTCAGCCAGATCAGCAAGGGGTCTTTCTGAGAGCTAATGGCCAGTTTCCTCACCTGATTCACCATGCAGGTATACAAATTTCAGAGACAGCATGGAAAACAGAAGGAATGTGGTTGGGATAGACAGCAAAATGTAACAGCATCTTATTCCAGGACAACCCACACTTCAATAGATAAACTGCATTCAAACCCTGAATAGTTTTTATAACCTGAATAGTTTCAGCTAGATGTAAGAATGTAAGAATCACACACAAGCAACTTTACAACTTTGATCTCCTTCACAGCTATGACTGCTCGTGAAACAAACACTGCCTAAAAATATTTTGATTTTAATGAAGAGTACCAGTGGAGTAAAGGCACTGGGCTACCATATTCTCAAAAAAGACAACCACAATCTTAATACACTGTTTCCTTTATGTAGTCTCTCTACAGCTACTAACATTACTTTGAATTTTTGAAAGCACTTACATCACCTGAAGAACTTCTACAACACATCTCCTTAAAGCCACTCCCAAATCCAAACAGACAAAGTACAAAATATAAGCAGAACATACAGAGAAAGGATAACAAAAGTACTTGGTTTATTATAAATAATGTTTTAACATAGAATTTCAATTCATTCTGTTGACTCAAAAGCCTAATTTTAAGCATTCCAAATGCATCTATTACCAGCATTCTTCTATATAAAAGAAACACTACATCCTCTTGGATTAAATGCAGATACCAGCTGACAGCACTAGCAGAGGACAAAGAAGTATGGAGCATTTTCTTCCAATACCTGTACATGATTCTGCTCCTATCCTTTCTAGCTGAAGGTGAAACTGCTGATTGGAACTGCTGATTGCAGTAAGACAGATGGTCTGACACTGTTTCAGGTAAGGAAACCTCTTCTTTGTGATAACACAACTACAAGCAGAAATCCCAGGCAAACCAAAGTCAGTAACTGAGTTACTGGGAAATAAAACAGCAGTAAATTCATGGATTCTTCAGCTGAAAGTTAAATGAAAAGCTGTTAAATTTAGTAATTTATTTAGGAACATCATTGCTCTATAAGGAACAACTAATACACTTTCACATCTCTTGAATGGGGTTGGAGTCAACAAGACTGATGCCATAGATGCTTAACCTAATACTGAGCGTATTTTATAAAGTATTTGTCCAACAGATCTGACACCTGACTTTTTCAGTCATAAATTTCAATTACATTAATTTTTAGATTACCTCTTAGAAATAAGGAACCCTTAAAAAAAAAAGTCTTTTCCTCCAGCATACTGTTAACAAGAAGCTTCACAGCGCAATAGCAGGCAAACTGGTCTCGTAACACAAGAACGAAAAATTCAAAAAAGTCCACAAACTTTTCCCAGTTTTCACTGACAAACAGAAATGCTGGTAAATACTAGAACTCTTCTGCAGTGAGCCACCATTTGTTCCACCTCAGCTAGGCCACTGAACCTCTGTGAACCTCTGATTCAGCTTCAGTAGCTTTAGATGGACTAAACATAAAAAGCACCTCGAAATCCAGTGAGAACCAATTAAAAGTATTTCTGCCAGCCTAACTGAACATATTTATAAGAATGTAGGGAAAATCCAAACATCAGAAAACAATTACAGAAGACAAGGAAAAGCAAAAACTATTGCAACATTCATTGAGGACAGGCTGGAATGTCCAAAATTACTTGAATTCTCAAGGTAAAAGTAGACTTGTATCTTATATGAGCCGATCCATTTTCATCTTCAGGGAACCAAAAAGATCTGTTCTTTTCTTTCCAGTGCAGGTTACTGTAATTTATACCAACCTGAAGGTAATCACAGAGCAGAAGCTGCAACAGGCCACACATCTCAAACAAGACAAGCTCATACAGTCAAATTATGCATATACTTTAATTGCCCAGCAAATCTTACTTTCTAATATACATTCAATATATATATATTTTATAAGGTTTATTAACTCTTAATAGTTATCAACTTATTACCCCTAAGATGACACGTAGTCGATACAACGCAACACTACAGTACTGCTCAATGCTGGACAGATTTAAACAAAAAAGCAAGTCCAGCTTCTCTGGCAGCATTCTTTGTTAAGTCCCAAATCAAGTTCTTTTTGCAAGAAACTGTGTGAAAATAAAATGTTCAGGGTTAGGGTGTCTTGCTCGAGTAACTCCAATAATAGTTTCAATCTTCTCCCCCATCAGTGGACTTATCAAACAAGAGAGACAAAAAACCTCCACAATTCTGGAATACAAGAACGATGGTTAAGCTGAGAACACCTTCCATTTTTTTCCTCATGCTTAGATTCCAAGAGACCAAGCAATCCTGAAACACAAAACTGAATTTTGGTTCAGACAAAAACATGGTTCAATAAAATTCTTAGTTATTAGCAAATTACTAGAAGACAAACCCTCCACTTTCCTTACTAGACGGTTTTCACACATACTGTCTGTCATATATTGATTTTCGTTGCTTCTACAGACCAACCTGTTTTAAAACATTTGGTTAAAGACCTGACGCAGCTTCACCTGGCATGAGTGCATTCAGGGAATGCTATTTTCTATGTATTATATAGACAAAAAAACAGATTTAATAACCAGAAGTGGGAGTTTCATTTTTCAGATATCTCTAAAATGGGTAACAAAGTTATTTTAGATCCAGTAAAAGAAATAGTTAGAAAAAAGATTTTGAAGACATTCTGAAGACAAAATAATTTTAGGAGATATTCATCCCTTTTACCAGTCATCCCTCAGAATAGAACCATAACCTCAAGTGCAAGGGAATCACAAGGATCATCAAGCCCAACTCCTGGCCCTGCACAGGACACCCCAATGTGCCTGTGGCATCTCCAGAATCTCACTCCCCCCTACAACCAGGGCTGCCCCATCCCAACTGCAGAATGCAGCATCTGCCCTCATTTAACTGCATGCAGTTGGTGATATCCAACCCAAGGTCTCTCTGCTGGGCCTCTATGACTTTAAGCAGTCAACAGAGCCTCTCAAGTTGGTGCCATCAGGAAACATAGTAATAATACTAAAAAGATAAAAACAACATGCCTGAAACTTGTAAATGCTAAAAAAATATTCAAATAAAACACTGCTATAACAACACTCTGGATTTTCTCATGTGTCAAAGGAAAAATATTTAATCATGCGCAGTTCAAATAAACTGGATTCTTCTCCACATTAGATTAGGTCTTTTTCAACCTATACCTAGATAGTTCCTTCCTGCAAATCTGACCTTTCAAGTAAGCCAACACCTTCTCAACCCAGAAACTTGCAGGAACATCTAATAATACATTCTAACCTACAAAACTTCTGAAAATTAGTAAGAAAAAATCAAGCCAGAGTGCAGGAGTGTTTATTACTGGAATACTACAAGGCAAGGACTTTTGATATTTGACTCCAGTCCCTCTTGATTTCCTCTTTTCATGCAAATGAAATCATTAGCTGTTTTACTGAAACATAAATTATGCTCTAGTTATAAATAGAAGATAAGCTAGTGGAGGATATCTCTGAAATGCTCTGACAGTCAAACACAGAAATGCTTTAGGAAAGCATACCTACATATTCTGCGAAGCACAGAATTCTTGACAAGGAACTTGTCAGGTATTTGATTAATCTGCCACTGCATTTAGGAATAAATAACACACAGCAACGGCTGTCAGGCGCTGAAAGCACTAAAGCCAAATGTTACTGCCCACGTTTTCCAGCACATACACATGTATGTGTTACACAGGCACATCTCTCATTAAAATGCAAATAACAAAAAACCTTAAAGTTGCTAAAGAGCAGGCAACTAGCACACACACACTGCTGAACCCTTATGAGACCTCTGATTAAATCAACATTTAAAAGTCTTACTGCTCATTTAGAAATAAAAAGATAAACTTAGAAGCCTAACTTTCGTCATGATTAACTGTACATACACGTGCATAATGACTTCAAATATTTGCATGACTCTTGAAAAGTCACCTTCCATCAGTGTCCAATCTCTATTCTCCATATTGGTGCAAAATTAAGATGTAATTAGTTTCTTCAATGACCTTTGATTTCAACAAACTGATTTATACTCTACCTCCTATTGTCACTGAACATAAAATATGACAGAAATGTTTAATTAGAATTTAGTGTCCCCCAGTGCTGGGGCTGAGACTGGGTGGCAGCTAAGTCCCACATAACTGTTGCCTTTGTCACTTTGGCATGGGGGAAAAGGAAGACCTTATGTGAAAAAACAAAAGCAAGTGATGCCAAACACTTGCTTACCACTCTCACAAGCAGGCTGATGCCCAGGTGGTCCCCTGGCTATGAACCCCTACCCCGCTCTCCCCACTCTCTTTTTACTGCTGACCATGGCACCGCACAGCCCGGGGTACCCCTCTGGTCAGCTGGGGTCTGCTGTCCTGGCAGTGCCCATTCCCATCCTCTTGCACCCCACACTGAACAGGTGGGCAGAGTGAGAAACAGAGGTGGCCTTGATGCTGTGCAAACACTGCCCAGCAACGGAAAGAACAGGGTGCGTGTTATCACCACTGTTTTGTGTTATTGACATTGTTTTGGTCAAAAATAAAAAACATGGCACCATACTGGTTGCTATGACAAAAATTAACTCTAATCCAGACAGGTCCAGTACCTTTCTCTTAAAAACAACAGGAAAAACCTGAATCTAGTATGTCTTTTTAATACAGACAAAGCAGGCCCCTTATAGGCTGACTAAATAAGAGATGGAGGTTTCACTATGACTACCTAGGCCATGTTGATTACAATTACAATTTCATCGTCCATGTTTATAAATAATGTGTATCTGCTACCCCTCTCTTCTACCTTTTCTTTTACAGCAGTAAAAACACTCTGTAAAACTCTGTATTATTTCAAATTAGGGAGCTACACAGTGCTTATTTTTGAATAATCTGCATCTGGTCATTAATGTGGATGGAATTCTAGAGTCGAGTTTTGGGTCTTTAAAAAACTGTGTACATAAGGGAGAAAGATTCCTCTGTTCTCAGTCTAAATCTTATCCATCTTCCATTCAGTTCCTTTCAGAACAAGCTTCTAGTTCCTCACTTGTTTCACATGTCCAGGTGCAAACAATTTTCAAGACACAGAGTACCTCATAATAATGCCATGTCAACATCTTTTAGTCATGAGGCTAAATAAGAAGTCCACCCACTGCACTGCTCTCACATTGAATGGAACAAGTTCCTCCATTTAGTACTTAACATATACTAACTGTAAACTGAAAGTCTCAGCCATAGTTTGCAGAAGCTGCTAAAGCAGGAGATCCATTTAAATATTCAGCTCAGGCAATGTAGTTGCAGTTTCCCCTTCCTGAGTGATCAGTACAGACAGAACATCCACCTGACATTTACGTCAAGCAACACAATGAGTGTCATATACCTGCCTTGGTCACTGTGCACTGCAGAAGACAGAATACTGGAATTGCAACACAGTGCATAAGGAATGCTTCTCTCCTGGTAGAGACTGCCCAGTGTGCAAGTGCCACAGGAAAATCAAGTCTATTGAAACAGAAAAATGGAAGTGCAATGTGCTGCGCTGTATAAGAATGACAAGCTAAATACAAACCTCCTAGTTAAAACCATGTACAAAAGATACTCTAGCAGCTAAGCACTCTAAATAACACAACTCCATGATGCTATCCAGTAAGACCATAAAGGCAGATGACTAGAAAGCATATAGCAAAAAGCAACTTACAAGTGCTTAAAAGA
This sequence comes from Trochalopteron elliotii, assembly GCA_024734555.1. Classification (NCBI taxonomy): domain Eukaryota; kingdom Metazoa; phylum Chordata; class Aves; order Passeriformes; family Leiothrichidae; genus Trochalopteron; species Trochalopteron elliotii. Next base: position 665,731 of record JANPWX010019667.1, read on the forward strand.
GTATCAGCAAGAGAAAGACATGCAAAGAGCCTGACAACTAATTTCCCAGTGTGATGAATAAATCCTGTAACATCCACAAATAAAAAGAGAGCTTTAAATATAACAACTCTCCCATTATAAAGATCTAGCTTATAGAGTGTATTACTTCAATGGTCCATCACAAACATGGGAAGGGAAAAGAAAAAAAGAGTGAAATGCAGTAGTTTAGTATATAGTTTAGTTTATAGTTTAGTATATAGTGCTGGGGGAGATGGGAGAGATTAGACATGCACAATGCTGATTCAGACTCAGACCAATAGTACAGAGATTTTGTGCTGCTTCTCATCCAGGCTTACATACAGTGTACCTGGAGGAAGAGGGCAGCTGAGAACTATTTTACAAGCAATCTCGTAATTCTTATGTCTGAAATGCACATATGAAATCATTCTGCAGTAACATTTTATCAATACTTCTGAGAGAAAGCAAGGTACCGAAATTTATCTAAGACCTGTCTGCAAGCCAAAAAAAAAAAAAAAAAACCCAACAGTTAAAAGTGCCATATGGCTAGTTAACTAATTCTTTTATTCTTTTACTAAAACTTATGAAAAAATGGACTGAGAATGTTGTGCAGAGGAAATCAAGCCACACATTTACTCCAGCTTCCCCCCTTCTCAGTAATGTAACACAGAGATGAGTATGTGCTGTAGTAATTATTTGATCTGTAAGAAAGTAATTCTTAAATATACTGTCTGCAATACCTAGTCTGGTCAATTTACCCTTGCAAAGAAGTCCATTACACGGACCTTGACTAATAGAAATAAATGCTGTAATACGTTATCTACATTAGGACCAAAGAACACCTGAAAAAAATACACTACTTCTTTAATATAAAATATTATTTTCAGTTTCATGATTATTTCTCTTCTAGCAGTAAACAGCAAAAGTTTCTTTTATATATATGTATGTCATTCAAAATGTTTAATAAAAGCAGCTTGCTAAAGGGAGAAGAAGAAGAGTTATGGCACATTTTTAAGAGTGCTCAAGAAAGCTTTAAGAGCACTTAAAAAACTGAAAAGCACTACTAAAAAGGCTCGGACAATGTTTTTGTCTTTGCCATATACCAGACAGCTTTCCATAAAAAAGGGACTTTGCCACATCCAAAGTTATCCATAGAAAAATAATATAGATTACAGATTAACCATGCTATGAAAGCAGGGATAACCACACCAACTGCATGCAAATGAGTCAAAATCAGCATATCCTCAAAAGAGCTCAAAAGCAGAATACAACCAGCAGCACAATAAAGAGGCACTTTACTCATCTTGTAGCAAAGAGAATTAGAGTACTCCTCCTCTCACACCTCCTATCTTCTCCTAGTCTGTAATTTATCCATAGACATGAAATAAAAAAGACCAAAAAGGTAGGCAACTATGAACGAAAGAATTTTTCAGCACAGACATTACACACTTGGTTATTAGGCCCTGAACATTTGAGAAAAAGCATGTCTTTGTCCAGGTTTCAACATATTCATACATCACTCCTCAACTGCAATGCGAATGAATTCCCAGTAGACGCCTCTTCAAGTTACACTTGTTTGTCTCAGAAATTTTCCAGCAAAACTTGGGCACTTCTAAATTGACATTCAGCCTCTTGCTGAAACTGTTTTCATGAGACAAAAAAAGACTAAAGGGATACAAAGAAGACTTTTCAAAACTTGTTAATTTCTTACAAAGGCAAATCCCCTCCAGACTCCTGCATCACAGTATCCGTTTCACCAAGTTAAATCTTAAGAGCAGGAAAAACACCACCCACGTTTTGAACGTTTTCAAAATTCCTATGTCAACCTTTCACGCAAGTACCTTCAGGATTAAAATATAAAATTCAGAAACCATTTGAGACAGTCATATCTGTAAGAATAATAAAGAAATTACATTTCAATACTAATCTGATCAATACAAAATAGCCCATATGAAGCAGGCACGCTAATTCCCAAATATCTCATTTCAGTACAGTGAAAAATATCATAAGCTGGAGACCTTCATGTGACCTATTTGGACACAAAGCTATGCTGCAATTTTTAGCAATAAATGAAATTTTTGAAGGACAAACATAAGCAACAAAGATCCAAGATAATTTCTGTACCTAATGAAGTGATTTAACATTACTTCACTCACACAAATGACATTTTAGCCTTCAGCTATGAAAGGGTAAAAAATCTAAGAAATATTTAATGTTGCAGTAGACTGCAGGAGCCAGCTATTTTTTAGCATACTTTACATGAGTATTCTTTCAGCAAGTGAGGAATTAGTTACAGATCAAATAAATATTTTATCTTGGTGGATGCTATATCTCTCTAGCTGCTTCAATTTGTTTAGTTGTTGCAATTGTATAAAGGATAAAAGCAGCTGAGTGCACTGCTATATTTGAATAGATTCCCAACAAGGAACAAAAAGGAGGGGGGAAAAACCCACCAAATCCAAACCTACAACCAGAAGAAATCCTACAAGGACAAAACTCAGCGGAGCAAGTTACACAGCAGGACCACCTCACAACCCCTCCATTTTTATGGGACTGAATTACAAAATGCCAGGAGGACCTGCAATGAAAGAGCTACCCTGTACTCATCTCTAAGCTATCATTTTTAAATAAGTTAGAATATAACTTCCAATATTTATCACTCCCTTCTTTTGCTTCAGTAGTTCCACACCATAACTCCCTTTTGCTGTGACTTTGACCTATCCTATCACAATACTGTTTTTTTACCCTAATACAGCACTGGTTTACTTCAGAGCTTTTCATTCCTATAGCAACTGGCTATTGCTCAGCTTTAAATGGATGAACCTGACTCTCTTTTCCAGACACGTTTCTGAAGGATTTCCAACACATGCAGGTATTGTGATGGCTTCCTGAAAAATTTTAGTAATGTATTTTCTTCCAGTTTACTACCCGTTCCTCCAAGGGCACCACATCTCTCATGTTATGCAAGCATGCACATATTTCAGCACATATCCCTTATAACCCATCTTGACTCTGGAATACAGAAATAGTTATGTGTACACAGAAAATGCAGATTGAAGAAGAACTGTTGGTAGAAAACAGCAACCAGAACACATACATTAGGTACAACTTAATTAGGCCAAACTGGTGGGGGATGCAACATTAACAAATGAAAAGGCCATGTCCAAGAACCATTTACAAATGCAGTTAACTGTGTTCAGACATCAGGAATAGGATTGAGGGGTGGTGTGTTTGCTTTAAAGCAGCCAGAAATTCCCATCACTGAATCCATACTGCAGCAGCAACCAGACAACAACTCAAGAGTCTTGCCATGGTTGCTTATAACCATTGCACCAGCCTGAAAACAGGATTCACAGGAGTATCTAACAGTCTCCTGGAAATTCACCAGTGCACCACTAAATGCATCTTCCTGGAAAACTGTCTCCTAATAGCAAAGACTCTTCCATGCATACTTAGAAATTATAAAGGTAGCTCCATACATGTGAGGTATTTTGTATACAATTTACATGAAGTTAAGCCACATCCTCTAGTGTTTAAAATTACCTAAATATCTGAAAGCTATGTTATCAATGCATGTATCAGTGAGTGTTCTGAGAAAGCAGCTATTTTTAGAGAAACATGTTCTTTGGCCCAAACAGAGTCCTTGTTTTGTATATTTTTTATTTATATGTTCTTTGGCCAATCCAGTCTACTTTTTAGGATTTTCTTCTTATTTTAAAGAAAACATTAAATTGCTTTATCCTGTTGGAATAAACAGGAAGGATATTCTCAGCTTTAAATTTACAGGCCTTCAATCAAGCTTCTATTTCATAAACTTGCCTTTGCCTGTCCCTTACACTTCATATAATTTCAAAATTAAATTTTACAGACCCTATATTGCTCTTCTTTGCTTGCTCTCTTGAGAAAGTCTCACTCAAATGCTACAATAAATCAGTTCTACTAGAAGTAAAGACTTTGTAGAAAACATATCCAGAGGTAAAGTAAGTTAGTTCTGCTTACTTATCATTAGAACAACAGAGAACAAAAAATATTCATACTGGAAAACAAGCCTATAGTTTTATTTCCAGTTTTGGAAGAAAACACATGACAAATGGTTTAAACCACGTACCCCGTACACACGGGCACAAGCAGGCCCAAAACCAAAGTCCAAATCCCAATGCTTCATGTCTAACAAGGCTCACAAAGAGGGCATGCCATAGCTCCTGCATTTAAGGCCCCTGCCCTAGAGATGACATTATAATTCTTTTTGTCTGATGTCTCCACTGCAAAATCCCAAGGAAGTTAGGGATATCCATGCCACTGTAACCATTTAGTTCCTTTTTCTATACAAAGTTATATTAGATCATCTGCACTGTATGTCACTGCTGTGCTTAGCAAAGTCAGATAATTTATAACACTGACGCACACCATTGCAAGGGTAGATTTTTAGACACAATGTTAACTATTGCCTTTTGATACACCATGAAGACTTGTGCCACATATTGCTCCTGGGCAGACATAATGCTCCCTACCTTGAAATCTTTACAGCATAATGCCCACTGATTCAGCAGATTTAGCACACAATCTTGGTTAAAAAACAGGCTGAAAGATCACCTAGTTTATATAACCCTCCTCAAGATAAGGCATCCTAAGCCAATCCTGCCAACAATTGCTCTTGCCACTTCTAACTTACTTTCCCCCAACTATTCAGGTGTGTAGAAAGAGAAATGCTCATATGCATTAATTTAACAAGCCTTCAATTTCACACGTAGAAGCAGAGATCACTATCTACTGAGGTTATCAGTACACCATGGCAAGGTCCACCTGAAAAAATGGGACTAGAGAAATAAAATTTTACTGTAGCAGGTATAAACACAAATCATAGCCACAGAATAAACTGGGTTGGAATGGATCCACAAAGATCATTGAGTCCCACTCCTGGCCCTGCACAGCATCATCCCCAAGAGTCACACCATGTCCCCAAGAATTTTGTCCAAACACTGCTTGAACTCAGCCAGGTTTGCTGCTGTGACAGGTGTTAAAAAGCAGATGTCAATCAAGAAAACCACTATTTATTCACTATCAACCAGTAAATTTATTTTAGATGCAATGCCCTGTCAAAGAACACATAACTCACCAGCTTCCCTCCCTTATTATCTTGTCCTCCTGAACAAGCACAGTTTCAAGAGACTTCCACTCAAATCAATGAACCGGATTAAATTATTTACTTGTCACACAAATTAAAAAACAAAAGTAAGTGTACTTCACAAAAAAAGAAAAGCTAGTTGCTTAATCAAATCCATACTATAGCTCATAGCTAAACTAAAGGTGTATTATGTTTCAATCATACACCACATCAAAATAAACTGCTTCCCTGAGAGAACTCATTCTGCAGTGTGTGTGTGTTCTATATTGACTGCCTTTTCCAAAGGAAAAAAAATTCAACACACTGATGGAAGTACACCTTCCTCAATGACTTACAGTATCATGGCAAACTATTAAGCAATGAAATCAGTAAAAATATGGAATTATATAATAATGCCATTTCTTCATTTTGACACACTTCTCATTACTCACAGCCCATTTTTGTCATACAATGCTTCCCCCAATTCTAATATATTTTTCACATGCATTACTCTGCAAAGTCTTAGTAGAAAAGGGCTGCTCAGCATCCTAGAGCACTTGAGGACCTCGTAAGTGCCAGAGTTCTGTCTGACAAAACCCACAGGAGTAGAGGGGTCTCCCATATGAGAGCCATGAATAAGTTGAAGGAGGATAAATGTGCGAGGTTCACCCAGGCCTTCAAGTCCAACCCTGGTCTGACGCCCCCATATCCAGGTCTCTATATTACCCCAGGCCCTCTGTATTCCCTCTCATATGTATTCATATGACAGCCCTTCTGCGAACCCCGCAACCAATGGACTACAAACTCTGCCGGGTTCCCCCTCCCCTAAATCCGTGCACCTTTTCCCCACCTCCTCCAAAACACGAAGCCTGTTCCAGACACATCACGTCCCCCACCCCCTCTGCCCCCAAGTCCACAGCCACGCTCACTATGCAGCGCCCTTGATCCCACACCACCACCAGGCTCCTCGTCCCCAAAGCACACCCTAAAAACCGGTGTCCCCTCGGGCACCCTCTGCCCAGCGCCCCCGGCCGCACCTCACGGTCCTTGAGGCCCAGCAGCAGCACCTCCTCCATGAGGGTGAGCCGCGTTTCCTTGGAATCGCCCTTCTCGTCGTCGCCGGACTCGTCCCGGCGCCCTTCATCCTCGGGGCCGCCGCCGGCGCCCCGCTCCTTATCGGCGGCGGCGGCGCTGCGGGAGGCCTCGGTCCGGCGCTGCACCAGCCCGGAGCTGCGCTGGGTCAGAGAAGTCATGCCGGCGGGGAGAGAGTGGGGCTCGGCGGCGG